>MUZC01004448.1:98656-114400 GCA_002072015.1 Radix auricularia
TTTTTTTTCTTATTTTAAAAATTTACTCATCCCTAATCCTCCAACTTTCCGTGTAGGTAGAAGCATGAAACTTTGATAAGTTGTTGAATAGCCTTTTGCCACGATTATTTGAATTTTTAAAAATTAGAATTAACTTTCATGGGGGCCGAGGGCCCAAAATTTGTTTTTCTCTGTTTACTGAATATTGCTATTTTTCCTTTTACCGTTTAGGTAGAAACATGAGAATTTGGGAAGTTTTTTAGTACACTCCCGCAATGGTAACAGGCAAAGTATATCTAAAGTATCACTCACTGGGAGCCGGGGGCCTCAATGTATTTTTTCTGATATAAAACTGACTCATCACTAATTTTCCAATTCCCCATGTAGTTGGAAGCATGAAACTTTAAGGAAACTGTTGAGTACACACCCGCGCTGGTAACAAGTGAAAAAAATATTTAAATTTCCACTCAATGGGAGACGGGGACTCAAATGTATTTTTTTCTTAAATACAAAGTTATTAATCACAAATTCTTCAACATCCTGTGCAGGTAGACGCATGCATATTTGGGATGGTAGCAGGCAAACTTATCACTCAATTGCAGTTTTTTCACCTTATGTTAGCTAAATTACAAATAAAAAAACTTTGGATACTCTGTAAATGCATTTTTACAAAACTCGGAAGATAAAAATTTGAAGGCCTATGTTAAAATTCGTTTGGTCAATAAAATAATATTTTTCAATCTTTTGTGGCCCTTGGCCCCTAATCTCTTTTTCGTTAACGTTTAAAACATTTTAACCATTCGATTACACTCGATTTTTTAAATCAAATTTGGACTAACAAATATATTCATCATGATACAAATGGAAATAAGCTGTTATTTTGAACTATACAATTTGCACCCATAGGGCCCCCGACCCAAATTTTAGTTTTTTAAAATAATTTTTAATTTTTAATAGTAAAAACACATTTTAGGACTGGAGACCCGTATGCCATTTTTAACATTAGTTATTTAAAAGGTAATTTAAAAAGTGTCTATTGAGTAAATGGATAAATTATTGACCAAATGTGATTTTAAAAAATAATAAAATTTCCAATGGGCCTATGAACTTCTAACGTCTGTTCCAAGACGGTTTAGTTAATATATTTAGCATATCCACCATGATTTAGATTGAAATCAAAGGGATATTGAATTAGTGTTTACCGGTTCTAAACGCTAACTGAAATCTTAAATTACCGCTGCAAAGCGCGGGTAATTAGCTAGTAAGTAATAAACTTACACTAAGATCATGGCTTTAATTATAATTACATCATTATTATTAGTTGTAAATAGTATGAATTAATAAAATTCACGGAAAAAACGAGCGAATGAACTTAAAAAGTATATTGAAATCTAGTATAGTCACTGATCCATTTAAATATTAAATTTAAATTAAATTCAATCCCTCAATTTAGCATAAAATAATATATCAAATATATTTTGAACAATTTTTTATCAATTTCAATGATGCCGTTTCCTGTAATGATAATTAACAAATATTAACTATTTGTCCTTTCGGCACCTAAGGCGGCGACCCAGTTCTGAATGGTCTATTATTAAAATTCCGGTTAATGATGACAACCCTTCTATCGTAACACGGGTGAAGCCCATGTAAAACGTCATTTAAAAAAATGTAAACAATAAAATATTTCAGTGCAACAATCATTTGAAGTTACGCGTTATGACGTTACGTCACATTTCTTAAACAACCCCTCCTCTTCGTCGCAAATGGTCGACCCCTAAGTCCTATGTCAAAATTTTCTTTCCTTTATACTTTATTCCAAGTTTTTTTTTTATATTTTAGATAATGTTCTTTATTTACAATGCTTTCAAGGCAATTATCTATAAATAGTACAAGATAGCTTTAGATAACAACAAAACCTTTCAACACTCAGCGGAGAACAGAGACGTCACTAGGGTTGGTGTCACCTGGGGCGGTAGCTCATGGTATCACCCGGGGCGGTAGCTCAAGGTGTCACCCCCTCACGATTTAACCCATAGAACTCCTCCGAGTTTTCTAGTGCCAAATAACGGGAATATATAGAATTTTAAAGTCTGGTGTCACCCCCTTGATGATGTCACCCGGGGCGGCCCGCCCTCACCGCACCCCCCTAGCGACGCCACTGGCGGAGAACTCGAAGCCCGTCTAGACACAACGTCACAGTTACCTACAAATCACGTGATAAATACGTCACAAGTCTCATAGAGTTAAAAAAAAAACAACTTCATCGTTAAAAGTAACGCTATGGACGCATCGCATAGTAACGTATAAACAAAAATAACAAGAAATCAACCCAACATCCGGGGTGTAACAAGGCAAAGCTATTCCTGTCTGACAGTTGTCTAGATCCTTAGGACCACCGACCGTCTAGATACCATCACAGATGTCAAAGGCTACTGTCTGCTGTAAGAGTACGGGGCAGCCATAGAGCTGGTCACTAACATACTAAGAAGCGGGCGATAAGATCTTGTCTGAGTTTTGTGGGGGGAAAAAATTGATGCCAGCAAAGCGAAAGCTGAAACCTAAACTCAAAATGTTCAGTAGATCAGATCCCTTTTAGTTGTAACTAAGACATTGTATATGATACAAGTAGTGTTAATCTTACCAACTAACACTAACAGTGAATAATACTGTTCACATGTGGAAATATTGAATTATGTATTGTTCACTTAAATACAGTTTATAAATTTCATGTTTGTCTTTAGTTAGTTCTTCACACGACATTCTTGTTGAGCTTTATATATATACATGTTAACGCCTTGTTTCATTCTTTTTTTTCCCAAGTACCAAATTTTGAAAATATTTTTATAAAGCTTCAAAACAAGAAATTATCTCTAGGCCCTCAGCCCCCAAATAAGTGGTAATTTAAAAAAAAAAAAAAAATTCCAGTTACCATCAACAACTTCTAAATGTTTCATGGCGATAGGATTAATGTCGTATTAAGGCATAGACAAACATACACACATAAATACATACAATCATTTTTACATACATAGAATATAGTATGGTTGACTCCCCTGTGGTTTCACTTATCGATGGGTTTACCTACCATTGCTATGACTTATTTTATCTACCATTGCTATGACTTATTTTATCTACCATTGCTATGACTTATTTTATCTACCATTGCTATGACTTATTTTATCTACAATTGCTATGACTATTTTATCTACCATTGCTATGACTTATTTTATCTACCATTGCTATGACTTATTTTATCTACCGTTGCTATGACTTATTTTACCTACCATTGCTAGGACTTATTTTATCTACCATTGCTATGACTTATTTTATCTACCATTGCTATGACTTATTATATCTACCATTGCAATGACTTATTTTACCTACCGTTGCTATGACTTCTTTCATCTCCTAATTTACCTCGCGCCTTGTTCGGCCTGCCTTTGGTCTGATTGACGTTTTCTTTAAATCTCTTAAAGATGTGTGTGTAATTTTGATTTCTTTAAGGGGATGGGTCAAGGACGAGGTGGCTGTCTAACCGTCTTCAATCATTTCAGTTTTATTTATTTTTTAACAAACAATGTTGGGTTTTAAATAACTTTACACTCTCTTTACAAGCTGACCTTTACATATTATAAGTGTAAGAAACCTTCATATTTTATTTTAATGTAACTAGGACAAATCGAATTCGTCTTCAAGACAAGGCATACACATCCCCTTAGAGCAATGGTGTCGAACCTTTTTTGTAACTGCGTCCCCAAAATTCACACCAAAACCCACTTGTTTATAACAAAGTGACAACACTCCAATGAAACCAGAAAATTACGCTTTGGCTTAGCAGCTAAGCCTTAGCTGGTTTAGTTAAGGAAGTAATATTTTAGTCGCGTGTGCCTTGGCAAGCGTGCAATATATCGACATCATTGCCTTTTTTAATTTTTAGGAATACATATTGTAACATATATGCATTTCCCGTTCGAAAAGTTTTTACTATCTGCCAAAATTCATCAATACTAACTAAACCTCTGTTGCTCGGAGTACTTCTAAAAAAAACTTACTGATCTTTTGCAACCATCATACACTATCCTATGTGTAACAGTGAACAACTCTTTTAGCCGGCCTCATAACCTACATGTCAAGATCAATAGAGAAAGTATTTGTGAAGGCTCGTTTTATCCAGTTCTTTTATCCTATAATTTTAACCAACAATACCGTATTCTTTTGCGGGATTATTTAAGGTTCGTTCTTTGAGGACGAAAATAAGACTAAAATAAGGAACATCACGCAATGGTTCGGCCAACTAATCCAACTTAAGTGGCTTTGTTTGTAAGGATGGACTGCTTGTGGCTTTTTTCTTCTTTCCCCCGGCTGTAAATTGACGTCATTAATGTTAGTGTTACGAAAATATACATTTGTACATTAAAAGGTTTATGAAAATTGTGTATTTTCAACGCAATTTCCCTTGGGAAAAATTGCGTTTATATATTACAAATGTCTGTCCTGTCTGCTCGAGCTTCAACAAGCTATTTCTCCTAAGCCATACGAGATAGAGGGTTCGGGTCTTTTGCAAATATGTGTAGGAGGTCTCAGCAGAGCCGTCTTTATACCATTTTGGGCCGCTGGGCCAATAAATAGTGTTGGGCCCCTGGGCAAAGAAAGAGGGCGCCACCCCACCCCACCCCCCCCGCAGGAATAAAAAATTAATAAACATAATATATATTTATATATTCCCATGGCTCCTATGCTCGTGAGCCCACGGGCGAATGCCAAACGGGCCTATGCGTTAAGACCGCACTAGGTCCCAAGTATGTGCAAGCGCAAAAAAAAAATATATATACAAAAAATACCGAAGAAGAGTCTTGTTAATTTTTTCTTAGATTGTTTTAACTCGTTGAACAAAAGTCTTGTTAATTTTTTCTTAGATTGTTTTAACTCGTTGAATAAAAGTCTTGTTAATGTGTTCTTAGATTGTTTTAAATCGAGTTAGCGGTATTTTCTTTAGACATATTTCTATCAATAGCCAAACATATAAATGAAATCTCAAAATGGCTAAATCTCTTG
Source organism: Radix auricularia (assembly GCA_002072015.1). Classification (NCBI taxonomy): domain Eukaryota; kingdom Metazoa; phylum Mollusca; class Gastropoda; family Lymnaeidae; genus Radix; species Radix auricularia. Next base: position 103,694 of record MUZC01004448.1, read on the forward strand.
GTGACTCTCAGAAATTTAGAAAAAAAAATTTCATTAACTGCAATCATTTAAGGCCTTATTGAAGTAATTGAGCCATAGTTTCTTGAATATTTTGGAGTACGGCTATAATTTGTTGACATTATTTTTACATTTAAAGTTTTACACCATTCGATAAGTTTATCTTATCTTTTACAGACGCCCCTTCTATACAGAAGATTATTGCGTCCCACGCTTATCCATGTTTTTTTAAAAAGTCCTGCATTCTTATTAGAGTTTTAAATGATGATAAAGTGTTGGCTTTCCTGGTTTCTTCAGGCAACCACGCCACGCCCGAATTCCGGACGGGAAGAACGAAAACTTATGTGTTTGCTCTTCCATACAGAGGGGTTGTATTAAGTTATCGTTTTGTTCATTTCTAAATTAGAATCAATTATTGCCTTATGTATAATTACTAATTACTAATTTACTCTTGGTTCTTCTATCCTCCAGTGTTTCAAGGTTTAATGTTTTAACTAATGGTGTTACTCTTGTCAATTTTGAATATTCTCCAGTAATGAATCTCGCAGCTCTTTTCTGACTTTGTTCTAGTTTATCAATGTTTTCTTTGTTGGATGGTTTCCATACACTCTCCTTTCAACCAATTACAACTAAAATCGGACACCAGCAGCTACAAGACAAATTATTCATGTCTCTAATTAGCAGTCTTTCCCCGAATGAGAAGATGTATCTTGGTTATCGGTGACTGCGCGATCTAAACAAAGAGTAAGATGAGGTCACTGCCATTGACACGGCAATATTTTAACTAGACACCTTCCGTGTGGATAGAATTGACAGAGGTAATACCGTTGTTCGACCGTCTCGAGTTTCTCTCCCCTTGCTGTCTACCAAGTCAAGTTAATTATTTCCCTTGGGCTTTCTGTAAAAAAATAATTTGGTGTGATCAGGTGGAGTTTGAAAGCCTTAAGAAAACATCTTGTTGGGATTTCCGGTACTAATTCAGGAGATGAGTACAGCAGAGATTCTATTCGCCAGTGAGGGTCTCACGAGGTGATGGGAAGTGTAGGGATCTATGATGTAGTTTAGTAGAAGTGTAGGGATGGATCTATGGTGTAGTTTAGTAGAAGTGTAGGGATGGATCTATGGTGTAGTTTAGTGGAATGGAAGGGGTCTAGTGAGTATTGTAGCGCAACAGTTTCTTTAAAATATATAAAAGTGCAATTCAAGTGATCCAGACAATACTGCAGTGCAAAAGAAGGAATATAAAATGTATTGTTTTAAATTTGGAATGTCAGATTGTTGTGGTATGTGCAAGTGGAATGATATCGAAAATATTGCATTGGAAATTTAGGGATATAGAAAATATTAAAGTACACGTATAAGAAAATGTAATGTATTTTAGTGGAAGTGTGTATAAGGATTATCGTGATCGAAATGTATGGATATAGAAATTATTTTACTGGAAGTGTTGGGATATTGGAATTATTGTACTGGAAGTGTTGGGATAGAGGAATTATTGTACTGGAAGTGTTGGGATAATGGAATTATTGTACTGGAAGTGTTGGGTATTGGAATTATTGTACTGGAAATGTTGGGATATTGGAATTATTGTACCGGAAGTCTTGGGATATTGGAATTATTGTACTGGAAGTGGAGGGATATTGGAATTATTGTACCGGAAGTGTTGGGATATTGGAATTATTGTACCGGAAGTGTTGGGATATTGGAATTTTTGTACTGGAAGTGTTGGGATATTGGAATTTTTGTACTGGAAGTGTTGGGATATTGGATTTTTTGTACTGGAAGTGTTGATATTTATAAAGTATTGCATTGAAATTGTAAATACATTTAAAAAGTATTTAGACATCCAGGAGTGGGACGTGGTGGTCGAGAGGTAGCGCTCTCGACTCTCATACCGATGGTCAAATCCACACGAAAGTTCGAATCCACACGAAGGTGAGGATTTGTTCTCGGGGCCTGAGGAGTCCCCGAGTCACCCAGCTCCGAATGGGGCCCAAACTAGACAATAGTTAGGCGGCTGGGGTAATGCGTGGAACCCCTATAGCCGTGGCCTGTGACCGCTGCATCACTTGCCAACAGATCATCTCTCATGGTCTGTGGACGCAATTATCTTCAGCATAGAAGGAGCTTCTGTATATCTAAGATAAAGATAAGATAGGAGTGTATGATGTCCGTATAGAAAATAAAGAGTCAAAGATTGAGGGCGTTGTTAGTACTTTGCTGAGCTAGTGTGTTCCTCTGTCAATGAAGTATTTGTTAAGGTTGACATTTTCCTACAATCATCGGTTTAATTTTAAAAATATTAATGTTTTATATTTTAAATATATTTCTAACATTTTATCTTTTAAATTCATAGTCCTATAGTTTTATTTTTTTAAACGATTAGTAGAAGATAGTGATATATTTGTCTAATTTAATTTTTTTTAAAATCATTCCATTATTCTCTGGTGACAAAATAATGATTCAAAGTGTTGGCCAGGTCTTTTATTTGAAAATAATAATGAAACAAAACACACACACATTAAACCACACCCACACATACCCACTCACGCACACGTACACACACACACACAAAGGGAAACAACAACTGATCAAGCCCCTCATCTACCCTCCCCCACCCCCAATCCTTGACACACCCGATGTCAACAGCTCTTCTCTGTATTACTCACACCTGGTTGGATAGCTTTGAGGCTTGTACGGAAATAGAACTGATTTCAGCTTTCACTGGACGCATTCTACTTAACATTGTGAGAGTATATGTGTGAGTTTGTGTGTGTGTGTGATTGTGTGTGTGTGGGGGGGGGGGGGGGGTTGAAATTGATAAGGATATTGCTGAGTTTACAGAAATGTTTTTTAAGGAGATCATCTCTTGAGTTTGATTGTAACACTGGATGGATAAGCTGGACCACGTGACTTGCTTTAGACGGGATTCAATTCTCAATCTAAACCTATATTAAGAGCGCAGTGAAGTACAGTAAGCGTTTAATCTTTATGCTTTGTTGAACGTGCTAAAAGGTGCGGGCAATAGAGTCAGTCTAGCTGTCTAGAGTGTATCGTAGAGGCACATGACATCAATTTAGACGATATAAGACACATGACATCAATTTAGACGGTATAAGGCACATGATTTCAATTTAGACGATATAATCCACATGAAATCAATTTAGACGATATAATGCACATGACATCAATTTAGACGATATAATGCACATGATATCAATTTAGACGATAAAATGCACATGATATCAATTTAGACGATATAATGCACATGTTTAGACGATATAATGCACATGATATCAATTTAGACGGTATAATGCACATGATATCAATTTAGACGATATAATGCACATGATATCAATTTAGACGATATAAGGCACATGATATCAATTTAGACGATATACCGCAAAATACATCTATTTAGACGGTATCATGAACATGATATCAATTTAGACAATTTAAAACACCTAACATTAATTTAGACATTATTAAGCACATGACATCAATATAACTGGTAACAAACAAATAACTTTCATATTATGGACTACATCAGATGTATGACACGTGGTGGTCGAGAGGTAGCGCGCTCGACTGTCATACCGATGGTCAAATCCACGCGAAGACGAGGATTTGTTCCCGGGGCCTAAGGAGTCCCCGAGTTACCCAGCTCGGAATGGGTACCTAACTAGACAACAGGACAATGACATTAATTTGGTCAACATCAGACACAGTAAATCTATTTTGTCAACGTCAGGCTCAGATGACATCAGACATGCTATATGGAGCTGAGACATGGAGAACAACGACTGTAAACCTGACCAGAATCCAGACCTTCATTAACAATTTTCTAAGAAGGATTCTCAGAATTCACTGGCCGGACAAAATCAGCAACCGGGAACTGTGGCAGCGGACTTAACAGAAGCCCATCGAGGAAGAGATTCTTCAAAAGCGGTGGAGGTGGATCGGTCATACACTAAGGAAACCTGCTTCTAATACAACAAGGCAAGCCCTGAAATGGAATCCACAGGGTAAACGGAAAAGAGGCCGCCCAAGAAACACCTGGCGCCGAGAATTGGAGGCAGACATCAAGAGAATTGGTCATGAATGGAAGATCCTGGAGAAAATGGCCCAGGATAGAGATGCCTGTAGGGCTCTTGTAGGTGGCCTATGTCCTAGGAGGAAGTGCAGACGCCGGCGATGATCGGTAGATGTCCCTCATGGACGAAAAGGCTAAACAACAACAACAACAACAACAGACACATGGCATTCCTTTAGGTGACTTTGTGCACAACGGTTTCAGGCATGAAACCAACCAAAGAAAACAGGGGGGAAAATGTGATGAATGACAACAAAGATATTAAAGTTTTTAAAAAGCAACAAAAAAGTGGAGCTTAATGGAAAACTAAATCACTAAACATTTATTTCCCAGATTCTACGATCTTTAAGAGCTATTGATTTTTTAAAAATCACATGTATTGCAAAACATTTTGTCCAGGTAAACATTAAAGTTACTCTTAAAAAAATCATGTTAAGCCTGGTCCCTTTTTGGACTCAGGACTTGTTAGCGCATTTTCGTATTATGTATCAGTACTTATGCTAGATATCAGTAATTGCGTTTAGATTTTAGACATATTTTTATGAATTTTCTTGTGTAATGAATATACCTGAAAAAAATTTATTTTAAAGTCATTTCTTTACATTTTAAAATTTTTTATTTTCTCTTTAATCTAACTACAAGTGGTTTGTGTGGGCCGCTAAGATCTTGATTGAAGTCAACACAAATGATGACGTAAAACTCTCTAAACTTTGACACATATTCTAATGACGTCAACAAAAAAAACAACTAATTCTTGTGCACGCTTTCGCACCACTAACCAATAACTTTAACTCTTCAACGCTTGAAAAACGATGTATTCGACTTCCGGCAATGGCGGCCGTTGCCTGCGCCAGTGTTATCTCTCGATTCGCAATGTTTTTTGGTAGTTTTAACGGGTTTTTTTTAACGGATCGAGTAACTGAGTGTTGATGCACAAATGGCAGGTCAGGACATACAAAAAACATATATACATAATGGGTCTAGGACTTATGATTGCTGAGATCTAGGGTGATGACAGACGGACAGACGGACAAAACGGGTGCAATAGCGCATTCGAAAATGCGCTTAAAAAAGTTTTGACTATACATCCTTTATATTTGGGACAAAACTAAAAGAATGTTCATTATAATTTTAATACGCATCGAAGCACAACCCAAAAATCCAAAATTTTCATTGTGTCTCAACTATATAAGGGATTTATAGTAAAACAAAACCCAAATACTACAGTCTGCCCGCTAATTTTAGCTGGATTCGATCACGGGAAAAGGGTTATAAAAACATGTTTAAATTAGTGCGCACCGTGAGACAGAATAGCATAAGCATGTACATATCGGGAATATATAATAAAACATTAGGGTCAATATAATACGCGCCACACCACGGGACAATAAAAAAAATCATGTTAAGCCTGGTCCCTTTTGGAACTCAGGACGTGTTAGCGCATTTTCGTATTATGTATCAGTACTTATGTTAGATATCAGCATTATGTAGTTATCAGTAATTGTGTTTAGATTTTAGACATATTTTTATGAATTTTCTTGTGTAATGAATATACCTGACATTTTTTTAAATTTAAAAGTCATTTCTTTACATTTTAAAAAATTTTATTTTCTCTTTAATCTAACTACAAGTCACCACAAATGATGACGTAAAACTCTCTAAACTTTTACACATATTCTAATGACGTCAACAACAACAAAAAAAAAAACAACTAATTCTTTTGCATGCCTTCGCACCACTCTTGAATGCTTGAAAAATGATGTATTCGACTTCCGGCAATGGCGGCCGTTCCCTGCGCCAGTGTTACCTCTCGATTCGCAAAGTTTTTTGATAGTTTTAACGGGGTTTTTTAACGGATCGAGTAACTGAGTGTTGATGCACAAATGGCAGGTCAGGACATACAAAAAACATATATACATCATGGGTCTAGGACTTATGGATGCTGTGATCAAAGGTGATGACAGACGGACAAAACGGGTGCAATAGCGCATTCGACTTCTCGAAAATGCGCTAAAAAACAATTAAAAGGTTGTTCAATTTAATACGCACCGCGACACACTAGCACACAAAATATACATGCTACATAGAGATCCATAGAGATGTTTAAATATAGTACATTCTATCGAAATTTTGATAGATCATTTTTATCGTCAGCAGGAGTCTGCCTGTAAAATTTCGTATCGCTAACATGCGAGGAAGTGGGTTATAAATCGATCCAAAGCTTTTTTTCTTCAATCAAACAATTAAGCAGATGCCACGAGTTAATATAAAGGATTTAAAAAGAGTAAACTGTCACTTTCATAAAATCAAATATGTTTCCCTGGAAATTTTCAGTACGTATGTCCACAACTCAACCACAGTGTACATATCTCGAGACCAAAAATGCGTCGGTGATTCCCCTAACGCTCACTCGCGTTGTTCCCATTTTATTCGTGCTGCTGTTTTTGTACGCCCCCCCCTGCACTTTTTTCTCTGCATTTTCTATGAGCAAGTCTGCGGCGTAAGCTAAGGAGCGGGTCATACCTTTAAAAAAAGATATATTTTTGCAATTTATGGTAAACTTAAACGGATATTCTTTGAGAGTTAGTTTGCATTTTTTAAAAATGTAATAATTTTACCCCAGTTAATAAACTTTAAACTTAAAGTTACAATTTCAAAAGTATCACCCTTCCCCTACACCACCCCCATGTTATAAATAATTTGCTATCAAAGACGCACTATACAATATAACATTATTTTTTCTTTAAATCACTAAGTCATCATTTTTTAATTTTTTAGTAATTTAAACAAATCGATGTTTAGAAAATTCTTAAACATTATTTCGTCGGTTACTCACAATCTTTTGATCAATAACTTGTCCTGCTCAATTACTGGCCTGGTTGTATAATGTGGACAAATGGTGTCATTTCTCTGAAGCCACTTGATACTACGTCACGGCTTGACTCGGACTCAGTATTCCCACAGCGTTGGGTCGTTAACTCAGAGATTGATGGTCGTGATTAAAGTGTCTCGGGGGCGGGGGGGGGGGAGTCCCCAAAAATAAACCATGCGCGCCACTATATCGGGAAGTTCCGAACTTAAAATAGAAATATTATGAAAAGGACGAGCCGTCAAAATGACCAGTCGCCTGAGTGGGTGGTCAAAAGAAGTAGGGTCACCGCCACGGACACACCCCCGGATATTGGTCTTAAAAAGTGTCCAGCTTGCGGTCAGTCTTGGAAACATCTACCAAACACTAGCGACTAAACCACCCTGATTAGTTTGGCGTTCAGTTCAATCCGTTCTTTCTCCAGAGACACTTGTCGCGTGATATTGAGACCATCACTCACACTCTCCATCTTTGTCACTTGATTGACCGGGGAAGTTAATAAGGCGCCCAAAAACCTTGAATTGTATTAGGCTCCCCGACTTCGATATTGACACCATGGGGCCTCCTCGCTGTCAATTGGTCCCTAAAAATAAACACACTTATGTCGAGCCATTGGATATCTTGAGGCACTTGGGTGTCCGTTACTTTTCTCTTTAAAAAAGATTACTTTGTATCTTAATGAAACAAATGAGGATAAAGGTGTGGACAACTTCAAGCAGCAGTTTTTGTTGTTGTTTTTTTAAATAAATTTTTGTTTAATGTACACACTGGATGAGTGGAGAAGAGGAAGCATTGTTTGCAAACTGAAGAATTGGTTTGAGAAAAGGTGTGTGTGTTAGCGTGTGCGGGGGTGGGGGGCTTAATAGCATAAATCAGTTCTTATCAGATCGATGCTCCTGGTTGCATGTCAACCATCTCGCGATTAAACACTTCAAATGGAGTTTGAATAAGTGCTCAGAAACTTGAGTTGAACAATTGGTACAAAAACAAGATTTCATTTGGAGTAATGGTCAGGGTTGTTATGTCCCTTTATTATCCTGAATTATGAGTCAGGTCATGTTTTTGGTACAAGTCGGTTTACTGACCCGAATAAATTTTACGACGAGTAAACGTGGCGTGACTTTTTACACATAAAGTTTTGTTCACACAAATATTTGAAAGCAGTACTCAGCAAAGCTCAAACGATGAACATGAAAAACAAGTTAATAAATTAACATTTCAAATAGGCCTAATGCACTCAAAGTACAATCATTTATTCAGATTTCAACTGGTGGCCAAATTAGAATATAATCGTATAGGATGGTGTTGATGACGTTCATCTGTAAAACTTTGATACGACTCCGCCAACATATACTCACGACTCACTCACGTTTGACTCCAGCATGTGTCGGGGATGGTCGGACACTTTGACCTCGGACGATTCGACCCTGCCTGTTCGACCACTTGACTTTTCGACCCTTGGACTTATCCATCCCGGTCGATTCGACCACGGACGATTAGACTCCGGGCGCTTGACCCCTATCTATTTGCACCGTAGAAATTGGTTTTATTTATCTTATTAATAAATATACTTTTTAAAAATTATTATTCTTAAGATTAGTTTTTGGTAAAAAGATGAATCAATATTTTTATAAATTAAAAATTAAATCCAGTTTGAAATCGTTATTTGTATACTCACTGAAAACCAGTCAACATTCAACGCGAATTCATTACAGGGCACGCAAAAATACCACAGCTGGAAAGGGAAAACCTGCTGGCACAACAGGGCTGCTCAGCCCCAAATCGACCGCCAAATAACCCAGTTGGGGGTCAAACTGTGGCTAAAAGCCTGCTTTATGAAAAAATGGCTTGCGGGCTTGGAAAATGGTAATGCGGCAAGGTTGCTTTACGATAAAATGCCGCGACCGCCCAAGCGAGATCCTTGGTGGAAGCTGCCTCGTAGTTGCCAGTCCTTCATCACGCAGATGCGGGCTGGACATTTTCCAACAAACAGCTACTTGCACAGGCTAGATAAAAACGAATTACGGACACTTCGACCCCGGACGGTTCGACCCTGCAAGTTCGACCCAGAAGTTTCGACCCCAGGACGTTTCACCCCGGCCGGTTCGACCACGGACGGTTCGACCCCGGGCGATTCAACCCCGGCAATTCGACCCCGGACAGTTCGACCACAGGACGTTTCGACCACAGAGAGTTTCGACCCCTTTCTATTTACACCGTAGAATTGTTTTTTGTCAGATATACTTTTTAAAATGATTTTTTAAATAAAAATAATTCAATGTAATATTATTATGCATTAAAAATTTTATACAGTTTGAAATAATTATTTGCTCGATGGTGGTATTGTAAGCTGGGCTATAAGAGTCTAAGTGACTCAGCCTTACATTGAGAATATCATATGTTTAATTGGAAATAAAGGGGAATAACATCGACATAGGGTTCTGACACAAGTATTTTTTATCGAAGTAAATGAAAAGTATTTTTATATTTGTTTTTTAAAAGGAAATTGTACGACCTTCATTATAAAGGGACGAGCAGCGTACACAGAAACAGTACACCACCCCCAGCCTTTCTATGTCTATTGTATAAGTGCTCATATGGAAACAGTACACCACCCCTCAGCCCTTCTTTGTCTGTTGTATATTTGAGCGCTCATACAGATAGGTTCTGTCATCTCCACCGATAAAGGACCTGACTAGAATTATTTCATACCAATAGCTTTGGCTACTTAAATGACTGAATGTTTTGTGGGTCTTATTTGGGCCATTACTTGCGCGCAATCTTTAAAGAGAGCAAACTGATTACAACGCAACTTAGGCTGTGGTTACACTGCACGCGAATTCGCTCATCTAGTCGCGCATCTGAGACCTCTCGAAAAACAAAATTTGATTTTTCCAGCGCATCGCGCGAATTGGCTTTCAAAAGTCAACAAAATGGCGGAAATTTGTGCCACTTCGTCTCATTTTATGTGTGTAAATAATCATTTAATAAATAAGAATGGCTTTCATGCATGATTTTCAACATATAAAACAGTAGGTTTCCATTTTAAACTAAAATCATTTTGATTTTTATTATGGATATTGACAAATTAAATTCTGAAGTCAGTGAAGTTCATGAGCCCACACTCCTCTCAACAAATACAACAACGACAATGTCGTCGAAGTGTTATCACAGTTGCAGTATCAGTAGTCTGTAATAATAGTAATATGACTAGGAATTTTGGAAGGAAACTTTGGCTTGAAATTGCAGACGAACCTAATTCTACAAGTAAGTAAGCTACAATTATTATTGTAGATGTTGTTTATTTAATTAGGGAATCAAATAACAAGTATTATAAATTAATGAAGCGAAATACTTATTTCACTATTTAAACAACTTTTGTTCCAATTAATGCTATGCAGTTATTTTGTATATTCATATATTAAATATTATTTATACTATACTTGTAATTTACAAGTAATATTTAATGATATAATTATTTTTAATATTATATAACATGTAGCGTTAAATAAATATCCCTTAATATTAATTTCAAAATTAATATTTAAAATGTTTTATAATATTTTAAATTTCCTGGAAAGAAAACAAAATTAAAATTTGTATTAAAATTTAAAACTACACAACAGTGACAACACCCTACAACTCCAGACACTGCAGTGCAGTAAAACTACGAATAATAATGGTCATGTAATAGTAATAGTATTAATACTAGTGATAAAACTATTTTTACTATTCTAATACAACTGTT
>MUZC01004448.1:136630-148318 GCA_002072015.1 Radix auricularia
CTGATATCTAACATAAGTACTGATACATAATACGAAAATGCGCTAACACGTCCTGAGTTCCAATAGGGACCAGGCTTAACATGATTTTTTTTCACTTTTGGCTTTTAAAAAAAGGCGTTTTCTTGTGCGTTAGTTTTAAGCCTTGCTGAGTTATTAGAGGATTCCACACCATACAGACCGCATTTTAGAAAATTTAGAAATGATGGCCCAAAGTTGTAATCAGCGATTCCTATGTGGGCTAAAAATTCAATTCTTTTCCTTGAATAAAAATTGTCTTTCCTGCAGCGAGACCAAATAACCGAATGAAGGCTTTCATTGGTATCCTGATTTCCTTTCAACTCACACCTTCTTAATAATTCAAAAGCTAGAAGCCTTTCATAAATTGGTAGCAAGTACTTCTCTAGGAGATTTCTATCCAGTGGTGTGTGAACATTTAGTTCATGAGGACCAGGGAACTCATATCGAGCTATTGCGGAATTGAAAAAGCAATAAGAGTCAGCTCCAGTTGGACTTAAGCTGTGTTGTGGATTCTTATCAGAAGAAAAACAGTGCTGCAGGGAAGCCATTATTGCCCTTTTCATGTCTGCAGCAGTTTTGTTGCCTCTGATGGCCCTTGTGTAATAAATTGACAGCCTTCTTATGGCATTTTGAGTGAGTCGGCCCTTGCCTCTTCCACCCAAAGTTACTTCGTTTTTTGAGGCATCTGCTACAACATTCCTAAGAGCAGTGCCTAACCGTTTACAAACATGGTTTATACATTCTTCTTTCTTAATCTCCACATTTGGGCCATAAGGCCTAAGGCGTCATAGCTCTGCGTGGGCTTTTGTGTCACCATCGGAACACATTGTTGTGTATCTCAACTTATGGAGTTTTATGCTCCTCATCACATGACTCTCGTGTCATTTACTTCCATCATGCCTGATGTACCTGGAAATAACGAGATAGGAATTAGCTTTTAATAAATCTAACAACTAATTTCAATAAGAAACAATGCACTTAAAATATAAGTAAATTATCCTAAATAAATTAAAATTAAAAGTTAATTTATTAGCTGTATAATTATATTTTTTAAATATATATCATACCTGAAAATTGTATACTAAGCATAATCTAAAAATATTGTAACTAATACAAATACAATATAAATAGAAACATAATCATAAATACAATTGAAATTAGCATTGCAATTCCCAGATCCTAAATGTTGTCGCTGCCATTCTTCATATGCGTTGGGTGCTGTTTGTGTTTTGTTCTTCATTTTTTTCACATACCTGGCAAAAAGGTTTTTGAGGTTTGTTCTCTTATTCAAGAACACCAAGTTTTTATAACATCACTACAAGTGGTGCATATTATTTCAAACTAGGGGTTGTAGGGCGTCTACGGCGCCCACTCTTTTTTTTTTTGGTCAAAAGCCCAAATAACTTATCCTTGTTTCATGAATATGAAATATTAAACTTCATGATATGTATAAAAAATATTTTCTTATATTATAAATGTTGATTTTTGGCGCTTCATTACCTGCCTCAGCGGTGCGTGCAGCTTCTCGCGCTTCGACATCTCAAATAGATTTAAAATTCTGAGCCAAACGATTGTGTTGACGATAAAATCGATCGATTTGATCTAGTATTTCCCGCTTGCAGTTCTCAGCGTTGTTTCCTTCTCACACGTCTGTAGCCTGATTACTGTCGACAATATAAAGCTGGGCAAATTGCGGTTCTTGGGCATTAACTGGCTGTAGATGTGACGTACGATTGTACATTTGTCCGTGAATCTTGAATCTGTACGGGCCTCTCCCTGGTAAGTCCATGATATTAGCACCCAATAATACAAACGAAATTGCGCTGTTATACGATCGGATGTTGTCCTGAAAAAGTTTGAAATTGGGATGATTAGGTTCTGATAAAAGTTGTCTAAGGAACTCAGGATACTCAACGACGTCTCCATTGATGTCTTGCGGCTTAGGTAGCATAACCTTTCCTTTGCGACAGCACAACGTAAATAGGCCATCTGATGGACGCTCACCCTCAAAATGCTTCGCCCAACAATACTGACAATTTAGAGATTGCCCACCAAACTGTCCACAATCATGTTGAACAGTGTTGCTAACGTTGAAATTGATTGCTCCCCGACGAAGAGCCTCATTCAGATGCTCTCGATGTTGTTGTTGAGATGCAGCGTTGGCCGCTCGATAGGCTCGAAGCTGAGCTGAAGACATGTGTGAAACGCGTTAATTTTGAGATGCAGCGTTGGCCGCTCGATAGGCTTGAAGCTGAGGTGAAGACATGTGTGAAACGCGTTGATGTTCAGATGCAGCTTTGGCTACTCGATGGGCTTGTAACAAAGGAGGAAACAGGCTTCTCAGGCGTGTCTTTTGCGACTCATTATTTTTCGCGCGAATTTCTTCAACTGATTCGGGCGTTTGCTTTGCACGCCATCTATCTTTACGTTCCTTAGCTTTACCTCGTTTTCTGGTGACGGGGTCTTCATCCACCTCCATCATAATCTGTTTTAAAAAAATTGCTTCATGATTATATATATCAACGATACATTTATCCATAACATCTCACAAATTGATTACTGTTCGTCCCCAAAAGCAAAGATAAAACTACAAATAATAAGCAAATGATTAATACCCACTTGAACACCAAAATAAATTAATTATATAATCTAATGTACACAAAGTATTTTATTTATTAGGATTAATATACACAAAATGTTGTCTACTTCAACACAATAGCAACGATAATAACGTAATTGTCTAATCTAAAGTACACAAAATGGTGTCAATGTTGTATACATCAACACACACGCTGACGTCACAGGTGCGTGTGTTGTTTCGGTAATTGGCGTTCTATTTTATTTATAAATCATTTTGCGCACCGATGCACACCAAACAATGACGTCATGTTAAATATTTTTACAGCGCTAATCACCACACGATTTTTCAACTGCTATAGACTGTTGTACATCGTTCCTCAGCGTTCCACATCCACCCAGTGAGTGACTTGGACTATTATATTATTTACTAGATTGTGCCGGGGCGCAGTGGCGCCTGCGGCGCCCACTTTTTCGGCGCCAACCTTTTTAAAAAGCCCAACTAACTTGTCCTTTTTTGATAAATACGAAATATTAAACTTTCTGAAATGTACGCAAATTATTTAATAATAGGGGTTGTATTTTGCGCACCGATGCACACCAAACAATGACGTCATCATATTAAATATTTTTACAGCGCTAATCACCACACGATTTTTCAACTAACTGCTGTAGACTGTCGTACATCGTTCCTCAGCGTTCCACATCCAGTGAGTGAGTGAGTGAGTGACCTGGGCTTTTATATTATTTATGAGACTGCCATGCGCATTTTCTTAGTCCCCTTAGCGTGTAGCATAGGTGGTTTGGAACCACATTTGGCACAAGGAAAATCTTTTATTAGTGTTTGCAGTTGTTCTACATTCACTATAACGTTGCCATTTGAAAATGCAAGGGGCTCTGTTTTAGAGAAAAAATGTCTCCAAGCATTTATCTTTTTCTCTGACCGAGTCAAATCCAAACCACTTTCAGTAGTAGGTGTATTCTGTGAATGTGAAGAGTTTGATGACAGTGGCGTAAAATTTGGCTGTTGTACTAGTGACAATGAAGTGTTGGCTTGGGCAGAATTTTGGGAATCAGCTGGGCGATCTGTTACAGTAGTAATATTAGCATTAACAGATGATTTGTTTCTTGTAGTGCGTGAACAAGATATGCCCTGCACATTCAAGTCCAATACCAAACAAGCATGAGACGAGGCTAGGCCTAGTCATAATCAAACACCCACCTTCAATTGTACGTTTTTTACGCGCATTTTCTAGATATAACGATCTTTTGGAAGAGGGTTTACGTGGCATTATTATTCACAATTTTTGAAGGCACAAATAGATAGGTTTTAATTTTAAAAATAGTAGATCTATATTTAAATATTAATCCTTGGAAATAATTCACAACTTCAAAGTCTTCCCAATGAAAAGTTATGATCAACTAACGCTTCTTAGCATGGAAACGGAAATAGACAAATGGTAAATTCCACAGCTGTGACCAATAAATACGCTAGCTTTATTGAAAGTTCAAGGACGGTGCGTCACAAATGCGGAAACCACATTAGTAGGTCAGAAAAACTCCATTGATTAACATGATTCAATAACAATTTAAAGGTCAAGTTCATTTTATTGTGGCGGGAAGCTAAAATTATCTCAAACCAGAAATATCCAGCTTTCGAATGATACAAAGTTCGATAAATTTGGATGATTCCAAGTATTTCAATTGAATGTTTTAAAAACATTGTATTTTGATTTTTAAAAATTAAATAATATTGCAACTATAGACTTTACAAAAAAAATTAGTTAAAATATTTAATATTTTATAAAATTTTTTGAAATGTTAATTAGATAAATAAATGGATAATGAAACCAAAAACATAATAGATCTAAACCCGATTGGCATAAAAAACGAATTTTTCGTCGATTTTTGACCGCACCTCCCCTTCAATTTCTCATTTCCCTGTATCGGTTTTATGTAAAAGTAGCACAATTGTAATTTAATTAAAGTGGGCATTTTGTTTCATGTTTATTTAAATAATATCATTACAGAGGATAAAAATCTTGATCAAATATTTTTTATGGATTTGGTGTTTACGCCACATTCAACTCTAAGGAAATTGGGATTAGACGGATTCTGTTTGTCTGACCAAATATTCACCGCACACGCATCATCCCATAATCCCACGGACTCTTGTGTTATAACTCGGTCGCGATTTGAATTAAGCCTCACCAGACAAAAAAAAATTGCTTTCATGGGAGAATGTTGATGTTATGGAAGAATGTTGGTTTTATTTCAAAATTCACAGGCCCAAGGAGATATTTCGTTAAACTAAGGATTTTCTGCGAGATTCTCCCCTCTCTCAAATCACCCTACCCACACCCCATCCCACCCCCACCCCACACCCACCACATGAGTGAAGTTTAACGAATCTTTTAACAGAGTATTAAGGGATGGGGCTGGAGACGGCGGGGTTGCTCAGGTGGCATTTATAAAATTTTTGTTTTTGGCAATTTTTGGAAAAAGTATAAACAAGATATACGGATAAGGATAAATAGCACTTGGCATTATTTAAAATTTGCATCAAATTGAACAATCTTATTGGGGGAATTGAGACTTCTTCATTAATAATTAAACTTTGTAACTTTTTCGTGTATGCAAAATTATTATTTTTTTAAAAATTGTCACTTAGTTAAATATTGTTTGCAGTGGGTGTGATGTGTGTTTTTTTTATATTAATACCAGGAGAATAAATAAGCGCTGGCGAGATAATGGGAAGGCAAATAAAAATGAGGGCAGAAATATTTAGGTAAGGACTATCAGATACAATGATACTTTTATTGTCCAGTTACATTGGATAAGGAGAGGTGGATAGGCTGGGAAAAACTTGCTACAGACGTTTTTCGGGGTTTTTTTTTTTAAAAGGGTAACTTTGTAGGCGTTAAAAGGCACATTCGACAATCAGGCTTGGTACGAACAGAGAATATTGCGATGCATTTAAAGTTGAAGAAGAGAAATGAGTCGCATAGAGGTGGGAGTGACAAGTGAAAGTAGACGTCATTTCAATATAGATGTTATAAAAGAATATTATTAGAGAGAGAGAATTACAATTCGTTGTTAAACGAAGATGAGCAATCGAGACATAAAGAGAGATAATGATATAGAAAAATCACTGTTTTTTTCCTATACATACGTCCATATAACCGACTGTCTGACACGTCTGTATTCTTCATTATTATAAATTGAGTATGGCGAATTGGCGTCTTGTCATGAAAAAAGTATGTAAAAGTTTAGCATAATAGGATCGTGAGATGATGGGTGAAATCTTGATTATTTATATTAAGATCAAGGGAATGCGGGGGTCTAGTGGTAGCGCGCTAAACTGTTGAACCGAGGCAAAAGAGAACCCCGGGCTCTAGTCTCGGTGCTGGCTAAGCCCCGGGGCATTGTGCTAGCCACACAAGCCATTCGCTCGTTAGTGGTGGATCAATGTAACTTGTGAACGCTACTTCACTTGCCCCATAGGCCGTCATGGTCTGAAAAGTTTTTGTTATTATTATATTATGTTAAGATCAAGACAAAGAATGTCAGTGAAATAAAAGCGTTTAAAAGAAGAGGAATATTTTAAACTGTAAAATGTTATCAGCATTTCATTCGGTTAGGATATCAGGTTTTAATTACTCGCACTAGGATGCTATTCTATTTGTTTTTTTTAAAGAAATAAAAGAAATGTAATTCTGCTCCTAAAAACTATTTGTTTTGAATCTTTTGGGAATTCTCCATTTTGAACAATTTTGACGTCGACGTCAAATTAAAAAAGTCATGTGATTATATTGAGAAATGTCGAACAGTGCATATTCATTGCTTCGTTTTCAAGGGAGGTTGGGAGGGAGGGGAGGCAAAAGTATTGTATCAGGGCAGCCGTATGTGATGCAGATCTGTGCCAATGAAAAGGCTTGCGAACTGGCTCAAACTGTGGGTGAAAACTTCAGAGGACGCCACATCCTCTAGAGAACATACTTCGATTAATACGTTTTAGAAGAGGAAGTGTCTTAAATCTGGAGACTTTCTCATTTGCCAGGACATAAAATTCATAAGAGTAAGGAGTGTGGAACTGAGGTGGGCGTGAAAGGGAACATTGCTGAGAGAAGAGAGAACATGGTTGGAAGTTAAAGGGAAAATAACGTGTAAATAAAGAAAAAAATGGATATTTTAAATAGGCTTTCTACCCTTTAACTGTCGTGTTCTAAGAATCAAAATAAAAATCACTTAAAGGCTGTAAAAGTGTTTATTTTTCAATATAAAATATATTACAGGAAAAAAATAATTGTTTGAATTGTAGCACTATATCAGCATTTGTTATGCGTATGTATTAATGTAACAAATTGTTAAATGAAATTTCACAGCTACTTAAAATCAGATTTGTTTTACCGAAATGTTAAACCCACGAGAACATCATCGGGGCTGGACTAACACTCCTTTAATGTCAGCAACGGCACGAAGTAAACAATAAACTGAAGTGCGCAAAATTCATTAAATGGAAGTAATTTAAAAACAAATCCCACAAATGGTTATATAAATCCATTTCCTTTTATTTTTACAAATTGTATATTGTATAGAAGTATCCTTGTAAAAAACATATGAATTAAGAATATTATATAATTAAGCACAAATGCGATTTAAACTTTAACTCTTGGCGCAGTGAAGTTAATGGCCACAGGTTATACAATTCGGTCTCCGGCGCCAGTGGTGTAACTAGGATAATTTTCTCTTCGGGACTAACTATGAAAAAATGATAAAATTGGCGCCCTCGACCCTTCCCGTTTAATCAAATTTCACTTTCATGTAGCATTGTAGGATTCATTTGTACGCCTTTGTACTCTGGCGTCCGGTGTCCGGGGCTGTGTCTACCACACTAATATGGTGAGCTCCAGCATGGCCAGCGGTCCCGCGGTGGACAAAAGAAACGTTTCAAGGACACACTGAAAGCCTCTCTGAAAGCGTTTGCCATCAACCCAGACACGTGGGAAGAAGCTGCAATGGACCGGTCCACGTGGCGACAATCCATCCACGAAAGTGCCAGGACATGCGAGGCAAACAGGATCAACGCTGTAGACAAGAAGAGGCAAGCCTGAAATACCCGTGCTGCCAAAGTTCCAGGAGACAACCAACTCGTCACATGTCCTTTCTGTTCCCGAACTTTCCGTGCCAGTATCGGTCTTGTCAGCCATCTGCGCACACATAGACAAAACCAGTCCCATCAACCTTTGGATGACTAGAGTGGTCCTCGTCGATTCGACGGACGAACAACAACTAAACATAGTTATAACTCTGACCATCACACGGCATATACAGGTTTAATTTCCCTACTGATATGAGCGCACGTATGCTTACATCAAAAAACTGTCCAAGACATCTTATCAATGGAATGGTCAAAAGCAATGAGGGTGTGTATTCTGTTTCAGTTTTTCTCTTCTACAACAAAATGTCTGCAACCGCTGCATTATCTTCTTTAGCAGACGATGCTTTTTTGATTGACAGCGTATAAGTACAACCCCCAAATATCTTGAAACTACAAAACGAAAAATTTTTAAGCATTAACTGCGTGACTTGAATAAACCTTTAAAAACTTTAAATTCCTTTAAAAACTTGGCAAATCAATAGATGTTATTTCTCAGAGATTTTGGAATGCAGAAACCCAGTAATTGAACACTTGTATCCCAATGTGTTTATTTTTTAATGCAAACCCCTTGGGAGAAAGCTGCTTGGCACTCAGATATAGCGATGAACACGGAAACAGAATATTTTTGCAGCTAGCCCAACAGTAGGCTGAATTTGATCTTAAAACGGAGAAGCTTACAATAAACAACATAAAGCCGCATACTTGGGGTAATACAATTAAAAAGAAGTGCACTCATCAAATTGCACACATAGTAAAATGTCATATAGATCTATTATAAGAAGTGAGAAAAATAAAAATCTAACTAAATTATATTATATTGCACACCTGACTTAAATAAAAGGGAACTATAGGCCTGCATTATAAGGTGTGTGTCGAATGAACAAGAAGATATTAAGATTTTAAAGACTTTCTCTTGACTGAAAGATCAACAAGCCAACAATTTTTCGATGTATTTGAGAGCTAGAAAACATGATAATGCCTTTGGAAATTCTGGGATTGTCTTTGGAAAATCTAGGATTGTCTTTGGAAAATATGGGATTGTCTTTGGAAAATATGGGATTGTCTTTGGAAAACCGGGCATTGTCTAAGAAAAAGGATATGAGACTTGCCATTCCCTTCACCTGGTGATAAACGATATGGGCAAAACATCTTTAGAAGGAGACTACTTCTTTCACAGTGTCTAATAAGGGTACTTATTTTTTCACTTGTACTTAAGTGTACTTATTCAGATGGCTCATTCTTTAGATGCAAGTTGAAGCGCTAAATGTTAAAATCCTTTATTGACACTGTGGTGAGAAAGATGTGAATATTGTTTGACAAGTCGTCTAGGGGTGTAATATTTAATTTATCCTCTCTCTGCCTACACGCGCATACTTTAGTGATCTCTCACAAACGATGATCAACAAACAAGATAGTGAAAATGTATCAATAATTTATTATACAATAATTACAATAAGCGGAAACTAGTTCCGGTTTGGCCTAAATTCATCATTAGGCTTAAGCCAATCAATATAATGGTTATATGGT
Organism: Radix auricularia; assembly: GCA_002072015.1. Lineage (NCBI taxonomy): Eukaryota > Metazoa > Mollusca > Gastropoda > Lymnaeidae > Radix > Radix auricularia. Next base: position 145,914 of record MUZC01004448.1, read on the forward strand.
TAATACTTAAATTTAAGGATGTAGCGCCCCGCTCCGTGAACGGTTGGTTCTGCACTTCTGTCCTGTGGGCTGCTTCACCTATGGTTCCAGTTGACTTCGGTGATCACGGAAGTGTGAATAACCGGCTTCTACACATGTATTGTGTAGGCATCAACCAGTGCGGTTGGCTTCAGCGTTACGTTTAGTGTAAGGCTGGTAATGATGAGTTGTCATCCTCTAGTCCTGTCGATCGGCGCAGGGGTGAGGTAGGGGTCGGATAGAAGTCGCGTGGATAGCGGTGAGTCCAGCTCTTGGTCCAAAGATGTGGGTAGGGGTCTGATACAAGTCGCGTGGATAGCGGTGAGTCCAGCTCTTGGTCCAAAGATGTGGGTAGGGGTCGGATACAAGTCGCGTGGATAGCGGTGAGTCCAGCTCTTGATCCAGGTAGATCGACACTTCGTTGGGCGGTTGCTGTCCGGAGATCGTGTTATCTCTCAGTGCAGGCGGGTGCCTAGAAGCCAGACTAAGATACAAAGAATACACATATGGGTAGTTTCTATACTCGTCTGTCTGATCCACCATTTCGGCTGCCGAGCCTTCAGAGCCAGGTGCCAAAAGAGGATCAAAATACATTATCATAAACCCATGGTTATTTAATATATATATAGAAATCTATATCTATTATATAATGCGCCTAAGCGCGTCCGTCAGTCAGTGTGTGTGTGTGAAGCCCCTATGCCCGGCAACTCTTGATTACATTTTTAAAATTGAAAATGTAGACGTAAATTCATAATGATTTTGGTTTTGAGATTAACAGAGCGTGTGGTTTTGCGCACCGTAAAAAAAAATGAAGTGGCGTCATGAAGCTTTTATTATATTAACGAGCAAAATACCCGTGCTATGCTACGGGGTAGGCACAATAAGAGTAACTTTATTTAGTTTTAAGTCTCATATTCTCCTTAAAAATTAATATAAAAAGATCTGGAAATTAGGGTTGTGATAAATCAAACCCTTCTTAATAAAAACAAAGATAAGTGTGTCGAGAAAAATAAACATATTATTAGTTTAAATATTACCCATCAATTTTGGTATTTCTGCTTTAATATAGCAACATCATTATTATCCGTGGCTCTACAGCCCATGTAGGGCCCTGGCTTGCTCAACCACATCCTTCCATTCAGATCGATTGATGGCTTTCTTTCACCATGCTCGAACCCCTTTAATAACGCATGGTATATTCTCTACCAGAATAACAAATGTCGTTAACAGTTACAAAAGGATAACGGTTAAAGTTCACTTTCTTTTCACGTGAATCAAAACATGAAAACAATATATTTCCACGGGATTTCTTTGGTTCTTAGAAATAGCTCGCTAAACACCCATTTCATTTATAGTCTAAGCATGAAATTAGTTCAAGACGAATAGGATATTTTTAGCCAGATAATATTTGTGAATATTGTGGCTTGGGAAGAGTAGAAAATATGGTTTACTTGTTTTAAAGGCACATGTTCCTTTAACGTGAATAAAAACATAAGAACAATGCTGCTTTTTAAGAAAATGGTGAGAAATTGATCTTCTTATAAATTTTATGTCAATCATTATATATTCCCGCACATTTTTTCTAATCGTAACAATTCACTTTATATCAATCTTTTTTCCCGTTGTAAACTATTCATCTAATAAACTCAAAACAGCTTGGCACAAAATGAATTGTTGTCAGTGTGTTTTTCGACATAACACGCACTTCCTTATGCTAGATCCTATGTATAAGTCGTAATACCCGTAATATCCTTAAAGAACAGTTTTTACCCGAAGCGTATGTCATGCAACCGCATTGTTCGAGAAATGTACCCAATTTTTTTAATGGATTTTTCATCATTCGTTAGGTTTTAGAGTAAAATACATGTGTTAAGATTACTTTTTTCATTGGAAATCTCTCCAAAACATTATTTCTATTTCTAGGCTAAGTATGAAATGAATAGGACTTTTTTTGCGCCAGATACTTTACTTTAGTTATGCAAATAGTATTTTCTATTTGGTGGTTGGACACTTCAACCCCAGACGATTCGACCCCGGACGGTTCTACCCTGGCAGTTTGACCACAGGACGTTTTGTCCCCGGTCGTTTTGACTCCGGTCGGTTCGACCACAGAAGGTTCGACCTTGGGGTGATTCGATCCCTGACAATTCCGCAAAGGGACGTTTCGACCCAGAACGTTTCAACCCCTTTCTATCTACACCGTAGAAAATTATTATTATTTTGTTTGTATATATAATTTTAAAAATACTGGTTGTCATGTTAGAGGCGCAACATTAGCAGACATAGAAATAACCAAATCACACACACATACGCACATAGCCCCTCCCCCCAACACACACACAAACTTGCACCAATAGAAAACTCTACAGTTTTAACCATAACACGTA
>MUZC01004448.1:165930-229372 GCA_002072015.1 Radix auricularia
TAAGGGTGTAGGGGGAGTGTAAGGGTGTAGGGGGAGAGTAAGGGTGTAGGGGGAGAAATACACGCATTCATTAAATAGTAAGGGCTAATTATTTATTTAAAAAGTATTTTTGAAAACCTTTTGGTGATTTTTTTTATTTTTATTTAGTTTTTTCACTTGGAGGTCAGTGGGAAAGTTTTGAATATAAAAAGAGGTCTATGGGTCAAAAAAGTTTGGGAACCACTGGTCTGTCTAATGCAAGGACAAACATAAACATTCTCGTTTTCCACTCCGAATTTCGGGTGTGGCATTTACTGGAATGGGTTGGCTAAACAAATCAGGAAAAAATGCAAGACTAGACATAAACAATGGATGCTTTTGGGCTTTAGACGCAATAATCTTCTGTGTAGAAGGAGGTTCAGTATTGGTTAAGATACTATCAATACAAATTCAATATTGCGCTTATTAAATGTCACTTGATCTCTCATTAGATCACGTCATTTATCATTCCTTAAAACAATCAACAACCCTATCAGACATTCAACCATCGCCCCTTAATTTCATCAGAAAAGGTAAGGGTTAGCCTGACAGGACATAACAAAACAGCGAACGTTTCGGCAAAGAGCCTTTTTCAACGGACATAAAAAAAAAAATATTGGTCTTAATCTTTGAAGCCGCCCATAAATGACGTCACTCGCCTTTAAAAAAAAAAGGGGGGGGGGATTCAAGCAATTTTGTCGATGTGTGACGAGAGGGAGAAGGTGTTAAAAAAAATGTGACTTCACATCAAAATGCGCAACTTTAAATTAAAGTTCCCTTTAAATATTTGATAGCCTTTTGTTTAATTACGTTTTTCAATGAATTCACACGTGTTATGATATTAGAATTAGATTACAGCTTTAAACTAAATACATAGATCTACTTAAATGACAACCTGCTCATTTTCAATTTATGTATTATTCAATAAAAATTTTAATCAATTAAAATTAATTTTAAAACTTAAGAAAATTTTTCTTTGTTTTTTTTCTAATGATTAGTAATTAATTTTATTTTGTTACTTATAAACTTTTCCCTCGTATTATTATTATTATTTACTAGATGCCCGCGGCGTAGCGTACGCCGCAGAGTTGCTCATAAATATTTAAAAGAAGGGGGTGTGAACAGACACAAGCTACATCGCGAAGAAATCAGAACAAAGCAAAGGAACCTAGTGGGCGAGGATAACTGCCGACACATTGTTGTTCTGGAAATATATGCTCTGTGGTTAGCTACTTGTCACCCCCACATCCTGCAACACCCTAGTTTGCCAAACATAAACTAATAGCCGACCCGCGTCGTCGCATACGCCGCTAATAATTTAGTAGCGGGTGAAGAATTCCTGAAAAACACAGTTGTCCAAATGGGGTGGGTTTGGGCAAACGACTGTGAGTGAATGAAAAGAAGGAAGTCTGGAGAGAGCAACATACAATTGTTGTATACAACAAAAGTATTTTTTGAGGAGAGTGTATGACACCTTTCTGTCATTGGGCACAACGGAGAGCACGAAGTTACTATGCCAATGTCGAGAAAGAAAGCTTACAGTCGTGTTGCGAAGTCATGCAGGTTACCAACTCAATAAAATAATATTTACTGACAAATATAAGAACTCTCAACAAAATTTACGGACAAAAACAAATTTTTAAGGACACATTTAACATAAAATTTTGACCTTAAAACGAACGAATATGAAGCATAATCCAAGCATTGTAGCTTAAAAAATGTAAAGTATCCATATGAGCACATCTTTATTACCATGCTCATATTCTATAACGTTAGTTTATTGTATGACATTCATCATCATTGACAGTGTTTAATTCCTCATGATCATACATCGAAACATTTACACTGTCGATCATTGTGGGAGTAATTTTTCCCGTCCATTTCTCGGAGTCAGTAAAGTTTCCAACATTGGAGTAGACAATTTGTTTCTTAAGATGGTTTTCAATAAATTAACAGCAGAAAAAACGCGTTCTACTGCTGATGTTCCATGTGCAAGCGCCAGCATTGATTGTGCAAACTTCAAAATTAGCGGAAATCTATTGATACTCTTTGTTTTTGGAATTTCTAGTCATTTGTCCAATTTGATGCCAGAAAGCACCATAACCTCTGTCGGCCTTGACATTGCTTAAATCCGCAACTTGGTAATCAATAAACTTGGCCTCTAAACAATCAAAATCTACTGGAAACACAATTTTTGGAAAAAGCTGGTCCAGTTCCAAAATTTCCGACTTTTCCACCGATATTCTTCTGTTAGTGTATTTTAGTACTGACATGAGCTTCAGCACTCTGTTGCTATTAGGCATTCCTTTCTTGATTGCACCGACTGCATTGGTATAAAATGCAAGAACAGCAACATAAACATTTCAACAGTCGATGGATCATCTACTTTTTGAAGCTGTAGTTTAGTTTGATCACCAATAAATAATTTATCGCGTGGTTTAAAGTTTGTACTTTCCAGCTGTAAAGAGAGCTCTTACATTTTATAATAAAGCGCTGAATGCCACTAAAATAATTTTAAAATTAAATTTGAATCAAGATAATAGAGATCACAAGCATGATTTGTTTGATTTTTAAACTTTGAGATTCCACGATTTTTCTACGGAATTTTACGGACATGCAATTTTAAATTTTACGACAAATCTGTACGCACTGTTTGTAAATTTACGGACGGTTGGCAACCCTGAAGTCATGTTCGAAAAGAAAGTGGGAAATGAACGGACACAAACACAAACATTTTTAAAAATTAAAAAAGCAATGTCTGACCTGGGGATTGAACTTGCGACCTCCGTGTGTTAGACGAATGTAATAACCACTACACTACGAAATTCATGTTATCTTGTTGCTCTGAAAGAACATAGTAAATGACTTCAATTCCACGAACTGTTGGTCTCGATGACACACCCCCCCCCCCACATTGTGCACTAACTTTTCTGGCAATCTGATTGGTCGGTGGGTCAGACAGCTTGCTACTTGCTTGGTGTCCGGCATGGTTGGACCATGATGAGAATTATTTATATGTAGATTTAGACGCCCATCAACCTAAACAAAAAAGTTTTTAATAGTTTTCTTCCTTATTTCTTGCATAGCAGAATGAATTTGCTGTGTTACGCCAAAAAAAATTGGGAGCTTTGGAACTACCGCGATTTCGCGGAATAATGAATCGCCATTATCGGTATCTATATGTGCGTTATAACAAGTATGATTAATCGAAATTAAACAATTATAAGAGTGAATTTGTTCCCGATTAATCGGGGAAAAAATGTTTTAAATCAGTACGAGTACGAGCTTTAACAAAATGGATGAAATTTATTTAGAACGTGTAGGTTAAATTATAATTGTTGATGCTTGCTTAAATAGATTGATGTTTATTAGAATGGTTGATACTTTATTTAGAAATGCTATGGTTAATTAAACGATTGATATTTATATTAGGGCTGCGGAAATTAACGATAAATTTCTCGATTATTCGGTAAAAAATTGTATTGATTAAAATTATTTTAATCTATAAAATAGCGATTAAAATTAAAGAAAATATTTTTTTTAAAAAATTCGATTTATTAATCAATTAATAAATTTAAAAATATTTTTTTAAAAAATCGATTTATTAATAAATTAATAAATTTAAAAATTATTAATTATTAATTTGTTGTTTTTTTTACTTATATCTACAAACTTCTCCAATTAAAAAAAAAAGATTTTTAAAGTGTAAACTTTAAAATATTGTTTTTACTTATTTAACAATAACAAAATTTAAATTCCTTGACAGTATATTGAACTACTTATATTTAAATATATCGCCTAATTTTATTTTTTTTAAAATTAAATACTTAATTTATGGGCATTTTATGAAATTTTCAGTTTGATGACGTCATACCTCTTATTTTGAGCTTTAATCAAAATTATCGATTAATTATTCGGTAAATTTTCAAAATTTATTGATTAAATTTAAATTAATCGATAACAGCGATAGTCTATATACAACTGCTGATCCTTAAACTTAATATTTTTAGACACGATTTTAATAACATAATGTTAGTTTGTTATTTTATGCTAATGTACCTAATTACCCCAATGTTGTAGCTTTAGCCCAGTGGTTCCCAAACTTTTTTTTTACCCGTGGACCCCTTTAATAGTCAAAACTTGCCCACGGACCCCCAAGTGAAAAGGCTACATAAATGTATAGTATACAAATTTACTATTTTTTAAAAAAAATATTTTGTTGAAGAATCATTTATTTGAATTTAACTTTTGTTAAATTTCTTTTCTTAAATTAATGACTTGGATGAACTTGATGAGATTTTTATAATTTTATGAGTGTATTTATGTCCGGCTCAAAGTTTGTGAGTAGCTAACGCAAATCGCCACGAGCACTAATGTCAAGCCGGTTTCTTTTGTTCCTGATGAGGTTCAAAACTGCAATGAATCCACGTTATACCGAATAGGAAGACGGGTAAGCAGTCAACAACATTTGTACAATAACCAATAATGCAGGATATAAATTGGGATTATTTTTTTTTTCGATGTAATTTTCGGTAGGTCCGCTAAGTTTAAGAGTTAGACTCATTAGCCGTCAGATTGTTCCCGCTATCCTTCCACAAACTTGTGGGGTTTGGTGGCAACTCAGCATGATCGTCTTGGTGGGTGACTCTTTAAGCCATCGTTGGCCGTGACAGATCAGTTCCCACGTGCTCGTATCGACCCATCAGTATTGGACATATGCCCAAGAGAGGTGGAGTTCGGGGGAGGGGGGGGCTATTTTGGAAACTTTTTTGGGGGGAGAAGGAGAACGTGGAAATTGTTGATGATTAGATTGTAATCTGGGGGAAAACAAACTACCACCCCCACCTCCACCCAGAAAAGGTGATATGGATGTTTAATTAAATTCTGCCTCTAACAAATAAACAAAAGTAAGTAATAGTGAATAATTTCTGCCCAAATTTTCCTGAATTTTTTAGCTCCATAATTATTTTACAGTGGATCTTAAACTAAACAAATAAATAAATAATATTAACTATAAACCCAAAGCTTCCTTGACGATACTATCAATTTTTTAAAAAAATTAATTCAATTTTTTCTTAATTTTGTTTGTTTAAGATTACTACAAAATTGATTGTAACCACTTTTGCACATAGGGTATACTTTAAGTCCATGTTTAATTTCTGAAATTCTGGGTTTCACGCCACGATTCAAGAATCTGTTTAATAACCATTGTCTGGATACAACGAAAAAAACTTTATTCAATCTGAACATTATCGTGAAATCTCCCAATCTGAACATTATGGTAACAATCTCACAATCTGAACATTATCGTGACATTCTCACAATCTGAACATTATCGTGACAATCTCACAATCTGAACATTATCGTGACAATCTCACAATCTGAACATTATCGTGACAATCTCAAGGGAATTTTTCAACATGTATGACTCAACTTTTCTTTTTTTCGATGTTTTAGTAACCATGCTTTTTTTTACACGACTTGAGGGGTTGCCTCTCACAGCTCAGTGGGTAGCTGCCTTTGTTCGGGTTGGGTCCCTAGCCTTTGTGGATCCCTCCACTTCCTACAAGACAGTAGGGTTGATTTTGGCCCTCCCCGGGTATTTTATTTCCCCGGTACCCTCCATATCTGGTGGGCTTTCCCCTATCCGCCGGCTGGGGAGACGCTCAATAGAAGATCAGCAACTCCCACGATACAACTTTGATGGCTTTAAACCAAATCAATTTTAAACGTGTGCTACAGATCGATTGTAATAGTCATGGTATAAATACTTGGCAAACTTCTGACTCGATTTAATAGTCTTAAGGCCTTCGTACACTATGTAATAGTCCAATCTTTTACATACTCTCCTTCTATACAGAGGATTATTGCGTCATCTATGGTTTATGTTTTGTCCTGCATTATCATGCAGTGGTTTAACTGTAGATCAAAACTACAAGAAACAAGACATCAACAGCTTGTGTAACAAATGACTCTTTAATCACATGAATATTTGATTTATTGCCACTATCTTCACGAGTTCACCTCAGCGCTGCCTGTGAATTTTTGGGAAAAACCTAGCCAACACATTAAAAAAAACCTAGATTTGAAAGAAAAAACCTAGACATTCTAAAAATAAACAAATAAAACATCACAAAGCTCCCCTACCCCCTAAAAAAGGAGTATTTCCCATTTGAAAATGAACCTGTTTCATAACATTTTATTGTTATTTAAGTATTTGTTTAGTGTGAGTCTGTAATCTAATATCGTAATTTAAACACGCGCAAAGCAATTTAAAACGTCATTAAATAAATTTTAAGCAAATAATTATTTATGTGAAAGTTTCATTTAAAGTTGCGCGTTTTTTATGTGGCGTCACAGTATTTAAACACCCCTCTCTTGTCACACATCCAACAAAAGTGTCACCCGCTCCATCCCACCTAGATGCGTGTAGTTATTTAAGTATTAAAGGTATTAGTACATAAATATTTGTAAAATATATTAGCATAAAGACTATTCATCATGTATGTCATCTTCCTTATAAATGTCTGTCTTAACAAATAGCATTCTTGGCATTATTCTTATTGTATCTTCTAAAGACGCTCCTTTAATACAGAAAAGTATTCAGTCCAACTTTTAAACATTGTTGATGTCTTGTATAGCATTTTTATTTGAGTTTCAAATTTTGATAGACTGTTGGTTTTCCTTGTTTGATCTGGCAACCCATTCAACTTCCGAACTCCGGAAATAGAGAATGATAATTTGTATGTGTTTGTTCTTGCTTACGAGTTTAGAAAATTGGTTTATAACCATGTCTATCTGAGCGTTGTATTACATTATTTCTTGTCTATATCATGTTTTCTAGAGAGAATATTCTCTTAACGCAAACAGAAGAAAATGGCATCGCTGTTCAAGTTTGACATGAAGTCTAATATTACTAATAAAATTGAATATTTTGACTCATTCAAGCTTTTTTTATCGTGTACCAGATTTCTTCAGACATGGCATCACAGCAGTGTCACCTTTCAAATTCAGTGGGATAGAGCTATAGATAGTAACATGATAGAGCTATAGATATCATAATGTATCATGATAGAGCTAGATATATCATCCCCTGTATCTGACAGAGGGTCGAAAATAGTAGTTCTGAATGAGGTTTTATGAAAATATTATAGATATGATACTATAAAAAAAATTAAAATGCATTTACTTAATTTATAAGAAATCTGTATAATTTTCAACTTTATAACTTGAATATCTCACACAACACAAATGTGACGGAGCCATTTCTTCCCTAGAGCTTTCAAATCTTCTAAGGAGGTCCCAAGGATGTGCAACGGCCAAAAAATACCCAAAAGATATACAGGATTTTCTAAATAATCCCCCCAAAAAGTTGAAAGTATCAGTATTTTGTCTATTTCTCGCGAAATAGATGTTAAAAACAAACGCCAAACTATAGGTTATAACATTTAGAGCAATGTTGAAGATAGAATCATCCTGTAGATCTATTGTTTTTTAGTTCGACTCCCGTAATTTTAGAAGCAATTTTTGAAAACAATTTATTGTTTTGTTTAATTTCAAATTATTGCCTTTAAATTACATTTAATTCCATCTAGAATGATAGTTAATGGGGTTTTCCCCCTTTGTGAATGCTTATGTTAGATTGTTTTGTGGTGCACATTATATTGACCCATTCTTGGTAGCGTGAGGGAATATGATGTCATATTGAATATTGTGTTAAGTCTTACTTAATTACTTATTTGTATCGACTTTTAATGTAATCTAGAATAATTTCCCTTGATAAAAAATCGGAAATTCTTTTTAGGGAATTGTGTTTAAGTTTTTTAGTTTTTATTACTAGTTTCTTGTGTTTCTAGATTGTTCGAGACTCACCCGGAAGTACAAAACGTCTTCATGCCATTCAAAGGTCAATCGCAGGAGAACCTCAAGGACAGTGCCCAGCTCAAGTCTCACGCACTTCGGGTCATGGGCACCGTGGACAAGTGCATAAATCGCTTTCACGACCCGGACAAGGTTGTGCAGATGCTTCACGAGTTGGGCGCGCGACATGTGATGTACAACGCCAAGGTCGACTACATGGATGTAAGTACGCAGCAGTGGGAGTCGGTGTGACGGAGGTTTAAATTAAGTAAATGTTCAAGGGGTTGTTCCCCTTGGCTTCGACATAACAAATCAGACTTACATTGCGGAAAGATGAAACTACTATAGATGTTTAATGCAACTAGGGGTGTATCGGATTTCGACTCCGGCAAATTTGGAATCCGGCAGAATTTCACTTCATAAATCCGGGAGGATTCGGCTCAGGGCGGAATTTAAAACTTTGAATCCTGTACACTGTACACCCCTAAATTTAACCCTATTGGAGAGATAAAGTGTTGTTCGCATTTACAAATTTGTTTCTCATACACAATCAAAATATCTCTCAAAATTTTGTAATATTACGCTGCCTCCAAATCACGCGAATAAGCACTAAAAAAACAAAGTTTTTCAAAGGAGACAATGTTTATATTGACTATGACGTCATCAATTTATTATTTTTAATCGCTGATGATCAAAAAAAAACCTTTCAACTTATCGTTTTTAATATCGCATTACAGCGGAAAGACAGCTGATTGCCTACGATAATCAGAAAAAGTATTCGTTTATCAGAAAAGAAACTCGTTAGAACCGAGGTTTTTTTATTTTTTAAATGATAATTTTATTGAACAATCCCCAAAACAAAATTTTTGACGACAAATCCCTTATATATGAGACAGTATTAAAGATATTTACTATGTTTAATATATATTACGCACCGCGCCCCAAACATTTTCAGACTCAACGTGACTAAACTCCCCTTTCTGTAAAACACGGGGATAAGGTCATCGATGGCTGGAGTGAAATGCAGTTGATCGTTTAGGTCAACTATCATATAGCTGACTGCTTCATAGAAATATATAGAGATAAACTAACAGAAGTGGTTTAGTTTTACTTTGGAAATTTTGAAATTTAGCGGACAGACAGACGGGAACGAAAGGAAGTTAATAAAAACGTTGTCAAAAGTGCCTGTTCTGTAATGTGAATACTATACTATACTGATGTTTATGCCATTACAACACAAAATAAGAGACTTTATACGAAGATACATCTAAATACTAATAATAGTGTTACTATTAAAATGAATGACCCTGACAATCGAAGATGAGAATATTTCTTTTATAAATACGTTTGTTAAAGAATACGGTGTGGTGTAGACGACTATTGTCGACCATAAATCATTTTGATTAGAAAAAAAGTTTGTATTTGTGTCAGCAACCTCGTTAGTCGATGGCTAAAAGTTGCAGTTTGTTAAATGTTAAGTTAGAAATACTACGTTGAAGTTAACCCACTCAGACAGGAGGGCATGGTTTCGACTCATAGTGCACATTTTTTTAATAATACATTTATAACGTAGGACGCATTAAGGGCTATTCATAAATGAGGTCACGAAATTTTGGCCGATTATTCACCCCTCCCCGTCGTCACAAGTCATCACAGAAACGTAGACCCTATTCCAATTTGACGTAACAAAACTTTGCTGGCGGCCCCCACCCCCACCCCAAATCAAGTATCAAATAATTTTCTGGGGTTTCATTTAAGTGTTTCTTTAGAAAAAGGCTGCACTTTAGTATCGTAACACACGATAAGCCATGTAAAACGTAATTAATTAAATCGTAAGCGAACAAATATTTTAGTGGAACTTTTAGGGGCAATCATAATATATTACGTAGGCAAGACAATGGGAAAGTGGATCTGTCCCTTAATGACGCAATGACGTCATACAACTTGAGGGAGGAGGGGCCGACCATTTGTGATGAAGAAGAGTGGGTGTTTAAGAAATGTAACGTCCCACCAAAACACGTATCTTTAAATAAAAAATGAACGTTAATTTTTTTTTACAGTTAATTTAATTTCGCTTTACATTAGTGGCGTCGCCAGGTGGGGGGAACAGGCCAGCCCGGGTGACACTAAAGTCTAAAATTCTACTGTGTTTGATTTTATGACAGAAAAAAGAAGACAATTTTTTTTTAACTGGAGAGAAATTAAGAAATGCTATGATATACATTAAACACGAAAACTTTTATTAAAAAATATAACTTAACTCACAATAACAAAACACTCCCAACGCACAAACAAAATTAATTTGAAATACTTTTTATGTCATTAACTGCTTTTTTGCTGTGTTGTAGGCATGAGCGGCGTTTGAGGGTGGCAACTGGGGCGACTGCCCCAGGCCCCGCGCTTAGGTAGGCCCCGCGTTTCGGTCCTGAACATGTCTCGTCCTGGTTAATAACCTATACATGTATAACCAAAGAGTGGATGGTAGAACGTAAGCTGGAAACGATTGTAAAGAAACGAAAGAGGCACTCTTGTAATCCTTTTGCAATTATTTTGCAATATGTCTGCCAATAAATTGCATTTTAAATCACGTCGTAACCGGCACGTCATTTTTCGATAAGAATAAACCGTTGTTTATAGACCAGAGAAAATAATGAACTTGTAATAATTTAATAAAAAGGTGACACGCGGTATTAAAATTACACAATAATCAAGATATTTCATAGTTTTAAATGCCATAGCATACTGGTGCTTAGCGATCTTTACTAGTACTCTGGCCCCGCGGAGTCATTGCTGGCACTAGGCCCCGCGCTTACCTAACGAAGCCACTGGTTGTAGGGTCAGGAAGATGCTTAGTTTGGCTACAAGCGCTATTTTAGTTGTTTACACTTCTCTCTCTCTCTCTACTGTTTTATCTTTAAAAAAATTATTTTTTTCATGTAGTAAGGAATTGTTTTAATTTTTGTAAATACTAAAATACTACACTAAAGGGAGCGAGAGGTGCTGACCTCACCGGGTGACAAAAAAATGTAAAATTTAAGAGTGGCAAGTCAAGTTGTCGGGTGGGTATTATGTAAGAATGACAAGTCAACGTGTGGTAAGAGTGAGAGATAAAACTTTATCAGAAGTTTCTAATGAAATTTATACAGTTTGGCGTGTAATGTTACAAATGACATGTGTTTTTTATTACATGAGATATTATACAGGGGGTTACTTATGAAAGTTACAAATGTACTAGAATAGCAATGTGACAGATTTCTGTCAACGAAATTTATATATAAAACATAGACATTACCTAGAGTAGCATGTGTTTTAGCGTTTATCTGATACCAGTTCATTCAACTGTTTCTTACTGACATTAAATACTAACTTTGCGAGTGGGTTTTGTTTTTCCCGCCATTACGATGAGGTCACAGCTGCGATCCCAGCGAATGAAGATTTTTCCCCCTCCATTTAAAAAAATTTATATTAATTAGCTTATTTATAAAAATTTAAAAAAACAAAACTTTTAAAATTATTTTTTAAATTTTCTTTTATCTGACTAGCTCATCGGACCACAACTTATATGGGCCATAGAACCAGTTCTCGGGGACCGCTGGACACCGGAAGTGGAGCAGGCCTGGTCAGACCTCTTCAAGTTTGTAAGCTACATCATGAAGGATGCCATGACCTTTTAACCTTGATGACATGACGTCATCTGGCAAAATAACAAGTGCCTGCATTTTGCTTTTATTCTATGGATTTATTTTACATAAGTTTTTAAATAATAAACTAAGAAGGAAGTGTGGTAATAACTTTTAAAAAATTTATTTTAATTACAGAAAACGTTTTTAAGAAACAAATCTTAAAAGCATATATTTAACAAATCAAAAGAAATTGTTTAAAAAAAACAAGACAATGAAGTATCGTCAGAAACTCTATTTTCAAATGAAGTTCACTTGGTCCTCTAAATGAATTTGGTAATAAGGTTCTGCAGAAAGAATCAAGGTTAATTTAAAACAGGGTGAGGAGCCAAAGAGTTGTATATTTAACACTAAGACAATAAACCGTTCAGAATCAGGTTTTCTTGAAGATACCAGCGCCTGCGTTCAAAGAAATGGAACAAATGAAAAGGGAAAAAGGGGGAGAACGAACTAATACAAATCTGAGAGTGAGAGATCATTCGTAAAGACATTTTGTATTTAAAAGTTATTTTTCCGTTCATATATATATATATACATATACATATAGCATATCATCTGTATGTATTTCTCAAATGATGTGGTTTTTGCTAGTGGAAAATAAATCAGACAAAGACCAGATTTTTCTTGCTGACCTATTCGCTATTGAATATTGTGACTGGATTATATACACTTAGCACTACTAGCATCCCAGGAGTCTTCTAAATATCCATTTATATAGATTATTTCTTCTCTAAATTGTTACATTTTTTTTTTTAAATAACAAAACAAAACAAAATTATTATTTTATAAAAATAATGAAATAAAATTTTTTTAAAAAAACGTCATGCTTAGATCATCAGTGGTTCCAAAACTTTATTTACCTAGGTACCCCTTGTTATAGTCAAAACTTTCTCACGCACCCCGAAATGAAAAAGCTACATAATTGTTATATAGCACAAAATTAAAAACATATATAAAACACATATTTTTATGCAGGAGTATTGAAATTATAAATTTTGTTAAAAATAAAATTGAAAACAGTTCATGACTTTGGTGAAAGTGAATAGATTTCATGAGTGTGTATGTCCGACTCAATGTTCGAGCAACTTCGAAACCACTCTAGAACCTATTTCTAGTTTCTAAATTTTAATTATTAGTATTATTATTTTATTTTTTATTATTTTTTATTATTATTATTATTTTTTTTTTGTGTCACCGAATTCTTGTTCTAGCAAATAGGAAGAAGGGGAGGCAAAAAAGATCTTCAGTACAATAACAAATAATTCGTGATATAAATTGGGATCTGTTTTTGTGCTCACAATTTGTGGTATACATGTTCCTCATTTGTAGATATTTCAATAAGATTTATCTCTGTTTGGGATATGAGTATGAGTTTTACCAACCGAAAACGGGTTCAACAGTCGGAAATATACAAGTGAGGAGGGTCTTCAAATCTTTTGTTCAGGTGTGCATGACGTTTTGACAGTAAGCACATCTTCATCTCCACTTTGCAATTTTGAAAGATTTGATATCTGAGAACATTTTCCTCCTACCCAGTTTTTTTTATACCAAAAAAAGTTTTGCAACAAACGGATGTTTAACGCTAATAGTTTAGATTTATTTTAATTGGTCCCCTGTACAGAAGGAGCGTCTGTAACATATCAGATTACTTTCGTTAAACTTGGCAAATGAATGTACATTCTCTTTTGGGTTGAGCCGTTAGGCTCTTAAAACCCGGTTCAATTTTTCGCAGGCGAGCCTCATCATACGGGCATCGCCATAGAGGTAATCCTCAGCAGGTACCGCAACTTCACCGCCCAAAACCCCGTCCAACTCGGGGCAACATTCTAGTACGTGGGCCACCGTCTCCTCGGGGCAGCCACACAGCCGACAGGCCAGTTCCCTTCTGTTGTCAAACTTGTAAAGGTAGCTTCGTATTGGACAATGGTCAGATCTCATTCGTGTTATGAGCGTCTGACTACTATGGTCAAGTTTCCACCAGGCATCGCTTTTGTCCGGTCGCGGCATTTTCTGGTACACCTTTCTGGCCGTATTTCCATTTGCCCAGCCCTCAAGCCATTTCTCACGGAAATGGTCTTTTAGCCAAGACTTTACCCCCAGTTGGGTCAAGGGCTTATCGGGTTGGGGCTGGGCTGCGCCTGCCCTGGCCAGTGCGTCGACCCTGTCTGATTGGGTCGCACCGCAGTGTCCGGCCATGTACTGTAGGACTACTCTGCCGCCACGTGCCAGGAATTCACCTACTGTCTCCAAAATGACACTTACCGTCTTGGCCTCCAGAGAGCTTCGACTCAAGGTTTCGAGCGAGAACCGAGAATCGGTGAAGACCACGACGGTCGGGAAACTCTTTCTCTTCGCTAGACGTCGGCGTACTTCCTTCAAACCCCTGTGGATCGCTTCCAGTTCGGCTTCATGACTACTGTTAGTAGATCCACACGGTCCCGACAGTTCGACGCTGTCGGGTCCTGGTTGGGGGTATTGAATTAGCACACCGTATCAACTTCTGCCATCTCTGAAACGTGAGCCGTCTGTAAAGACCTTTACCACGCTGTCTCCATAGGCCTCGCAAAAGCTCGACGGGACTGGTCCGTGTCACCGCGGCATTTGCCAGTGTCAAACGTATTTCAGGCGGGTCAAAGCTTTCATGTGGTCCTCGAGCAGGGACCAGTTGCATTCGTTCCCTGTGCTTGGGTAGGGGGACTGAGTCTTCTAGTTCGTAGACCGCGTCCATGAAGGAGGGTCGCTTCAGTCTTGTCCTCTTAACCCATCGGTCTTGTAATTGGTAGCAGGGTTCGTCATGCTCCAACCTACGGTATCGCTCAACCGTGGTCATGATTGCCTTTTCTCGCCTTATCGCCAGGGGTTCTACGTTTGTCATAATTTCTACCGCAGTGGTGGGTGTGGTACGTAACGCCCCGCAAATGAACCGTAGAGCTTGGTTCTGTAATCGGTCCAGTCCCTCTAGAGCCGTGCGGCTCGCAAAGGCCTGGACCGGGAGGCTGTAATCAATAGCACTTCTCACGCTACCAAGATAGAGAGCTCTTAGTAGTCTTGCGTCTGCACCCCAACTCGTGCTAGCCAGTTTCCTCACCAGGGACAATTTAGTTGTGGTTTTGGCGCATAATTCACGCACATGGTTATGCATCTGGAGTTTCTGGTCCAGTTTTATTCCCAGGTACGTTGGCGTCCGATCCCAATTTAACCTCTTTCCGCAGATCTGAAGCACCACCTCGTGCTTCAGGGCATTCCGTCCATTTGTGAAAATGGAATGGACTGTTTTGTCAGTATTGACTTCTAGGCGCCATCGGTTGGCGTAATTTTCAATACCATTCAGATCATTCTGCACCCGGTTCTGCAGTGTTGCGACGTCTTTTCCTGAACTCCATATCACCAGATCGTCAGCAAACATGGCATTCTGGGACTCGAGAATGCCTTGTAGGTCATGGACGTAGGCTAGGAACAATGTACAGCTAAGCTCTGAACCCTGTGGGAGTCCATCTTCCAGTCGTGCCTCGCTGGATAGCGCTTCTCCAAGCCTTGTCTTAATCGTTCGGTCCGTGAGGAATGATTTTATCCAGCTATACATTTTAGCAGTGACACCTAACTGCTGCAGCTTGTATAAAAGCCCTCCACGCCACACCTTATCGTATGCTTGCTTTAGATCGAAGAACACCGCAACCGTGTGATTCTTCTTTTGGAGTTCGTTTGTCGTGGTCTGAATTAAGCGTAGTGCTTGGTCCATTGGGTTGCGTCCCTTGCGGAAACCACCCTGTACCTTCGGAAGGCTTTTGGTCTTTTCGAGGTACCAATAAAGCCGTGCGTTCACTAACCGTTCTGCCACCTTTCCCACACACGACGTGAGGGAAATGGACCGGTAGCTGGACGGGTTTTCGCCAGGCTTCCCTTCCTTATGTATAGGGGTAATTATGGCCTTTTTCCACAGCTTCGGCAGTGCGCCTGTAGTCCAGGTTCGGTTGATAAAACTCAGTAGTTTTATCCGGCCTGTCTTGCCCAGATGCTTGAGCATTTCGTTGTGAACCTTGTCTGGCCCTGATGCTTTGCCGGCTTCGCACTTGTCAAGTGCAGTTTGCAACTGAAAGTTGCAAAGTGCAGTTTGCATCGTGAAAGGTGCCGAGAAAACCTCGAATTGGGGGCCCGTGCTTTGTCTCCTGGAGCCCTCCTTTCGCATTCGGTCGATCGTTTGGCTAAAGTCAGATATGGCGCCCTTTTTATTCACCTGGGCAAAATGTTTATTCAGCGCCCGTGCGCGCTTCGTTTCACTTGCTCTTTGGCTCTTTGACGTCGTCAATGGGTTGGTTTTTTTTGCTTTACCCGCACCAGATAGTGCATCGATTAGCCGCCAAACTTTTCTACCGTCTGCAATGAGTTGAAGATTTCTGCCTACTCCCTCTCTTATTCTATGGTTCTATTTTCGAAACTTGGCAAATAAATCAGTTTTATAGGGTCAGTCATATTTTGAGTTAATTCAACTTTGTTGAAATCATTTGTTATTGCTTTGCAAGAATCCAACAATGAATCAAAGAGGGCATAAAATCGATTTAAACATGCACTTTTAGAGAGCTAAGGTACTTCTGTGTTAATTAGTAAACGCTAGCTAAATACAATATATTATTGAATGCATTTATTTTCATTAAAAAAGCAGTAGTTGTTATTACGCAGCTTGTCACCCTTTACTTCAAAACACAAATGTCATCGTTCTCTCAAAATAGGTCCGGTGGTCATGGATATCGCCATGAAAGAGTCGTGTTGCCGCTTTAAAATTTGAGCCAATAACTTCAAAGGGTATAAATTGTGATTGTGAGTGATGTTGACCTTTGATCTCGGTGGTGGAATAAATGAATATTTTAAAAATATTTTTAGATGATGTATCGTTTTATTTCTTCACTTTGATGATTTAAACAAAAAAAGAGAGATCTATAGATCATTCTTCCAGTAAATGTAATATGGGGAAAAGTTGATTTAAGATCGATTTCATTTTTTTTTTCATAACATGCACAAGTCACACAGAATGTCGAAAGAAATTCTTTTCAAAAGGGAAATGCTTTTTCTTTTTTAAATTATAATTTCATTCAATTTTGCTGAGCCTTCTCGTCTATGAGGGGCCTATACAGATCATCGTCGGCGTCTGCGATTCCTCCAAGGGCATCGGCCACCTACGAGAGACCTCCAGGCATCTCTATCCTGGGCCAACTTCTCCAGGATCTTCCATTCATGGCCTATTCTCTTGATATCTGCCTCCAATTTTCGGCGCCAAGTGTATCATGGACGGCCTCGTTTCCGATTAACCTTGTGGTTCCATTTTAAGTCTTGCCTTGTATTAGAAGCAGGTTTTCTTAGTGAATAACCAATCATGCTCTAACGCTTCTAAAGAATCTCTTATTCAATTAACTTCTGTTTTTTCCGCTGCCATAGTTCCAGGTTGTTGATTTTGTCCGGCCAGTGAATTCTGAGAATCCTTCTTTTACAGTTGTAGATAAAAGACTGGTCAGATTTACGGACCTTGTTCTCCACGTCTCGGCTCCATAAAGAAGCATAGGTTTCACCAAGATCATCAGCAAAGCCAAGATCATGAAGTTGATCCCACAAGGTCATTTTTTGCTGTGAAGATATTTTTATCATCCAGCCAACAAGAACAGGAAAAGTGACAGCAAGCAACCTTGTGTCACTCCGTCTTTACCTGGAAAGCATATGTCACCTGCTGACCATGGACAACTCGGCAGTTTATCCCTTCGTACATGTTTCTGATGTCAGTTATCTTCTGTGGCATCCCATAGCTTTAGCAATCTCCACAGGGTTTGCCTGTCCACACACTGTCAAAGGCTTTTTCATAATCAACAAAATTGACAGAGAGTTCAGAAAGGCGTGTTCCATTCAAGTGACTGCTCTACAATAATGCCCAGTGTCGCTTTATGGTCACTGCAGGATCTGTTGGTGCGAAAACCAGCTTGTTGGTCCTGCAGCAGAGGGTCTACAGCATTTTTCATCCTGTTGAGTAGTAGGGCTGTGAATTTTGTTAAAAAATGCTGCCCGGGACCCGTCCAAGTTTCGAACGGGTACCCGGGTTACCCGTTCGAAATCTCGCATAATTTTTTTCTGCCATGACCGCTATACAATGCATGCAACCTAGCCACCTTGCATGCACCTTATTTCTCACACTAGCCACTTGGCCGACATCCATATATTACGTCACGCAATTTTTGCCAATTTTTACCCCCCCCCTATCCCAGGTACCCGTTGACAGGCCTATTGAGTAGTACACAGTTGAAAGCCTTTCCTGAAAAGGACAGCAGGGTGATCCCTCTGTAGTTCGAGCAGGAGCTTAAATCCCCCTTCTTTTGTATCTTGATATTTTGTATCCTTCCAATCGGAACGAACTTGCTGTTCTTCCCATATAAACAAAGAGTGTAGCATTTCCACACTGGTTTCCAGGTCCACCATCAGACCCTCTGCCATGATGTTATCAGGTGTTGCATCCTTTCCACTTCTGAGTTGTTTAATGGTCCTGTTATTCTCTTCTTTGTTGGGAATATTGCAGCTCGTTAAATTTCTGGTGGGTTCTTTATTTTCAGCCTGTTTAAAAGCTCTTCAAAGTTCCCCTTTCATCTCCCTCTCCGTTGCTCTTCATTTGTTAGGGCGTTTCCCGTTTTTTCCTTCACTGGTCCCTCTACTATACTGAATTTCTAAGACAGCGTTTAATGGTATTAAATAGTTTTCTCGTGTTGACCTGGTGAGCTGCATTTTTAAAAAGTGTATAAACATTCTCCTTCTTGTCCCTCTTGATGCTCTTCTGAACTTTTTTATTTGCACCTTCATACTCTTTCTGGGACTTTCTGACAATACGAAAACCAGGCTACGCCTAATAGCTCTTCTTTAATTGTGATTTTTTGTGTTTAGAACTGTTAACTTCATGTTAATTCTGAATCAGGGTGTTTATTATAGATCCCTGTTTCGGGCAAGCTACGATTTTCATTTCTGAAAATGTGGGATATTTATATTTCGGCTTTTTTAGTCACTCAATTTTACAGAATTTAGCATAATATTGCTAAAAATATTTAAGTTATAGATCATTTTAAATTTTAGAATTGTAATAACATGTGAATTTACAAATAAATAAATGTATTTCGGATAAAGTCGTGTTTTTTTTTCTTTCAAAAAAATAAATAAATAAATAAAAAAATTTAAAATTGGATGTGCTCGGTAGAAACCTACCAATACTATTACAGAGTAATGTAAGCCAATGTATTTACCTTATCATGTTAAACGAATACCATAAATAACAGGAATTATTAAATTGGAGCACAGAAAATAATTGGCACTAAAATGGTTTAATGAGAGACGAAGTTAGATATACGCTGTTGTGTGTTATTGATGATTAAAATCAATGTCACAATTTTCCTTTTTTTGAAAACTAAGTATATTTGCATTCAAAATTTTTAATTTAAAAAAAAATGTTAAAACATTTCATTTATTAATACGAAATAGAGAACAAACATCCATATGTAAACTATTAAATGGTGAAATAAATCGGACTGGTATTAACCCCAACCTCCCAAAAAAAAACCCAAAAAAACTTCACTCTTACAACATTTTTTTACGAAATCAAATGCATTCAGTCTCAGTGTATATAATGTCTTGTGTTTACATCATGGCGCATAGGAATCTAAAATTTCCTGAGCCTGGCTCATAGAAATCTAAAATTTTTTACAGCCTGGCTTATAGCAATCTAAAATGTCCAGGTACTGGCTTATATAAATCTAAAATGCCCCGGGCCTGGCTCATAGAAATCTTAAATGTCTAGGGCCTAGCTTATAAAAATCTAAAATGTCCAGGGCCTGGCTCATAGAAATCTAAAATACACAGGACCTAACTAATAGAAATCTAAAATATGCAGGGTCTGGCTCATAGAAGTCTAAAATGTCCAGAGCCTGGCTTATAGAAATCTAAAATGTTCAGGGCCTGGCGCATAGAAATCTAAAATGTATAGATCCTGGCGCGTAGAAATCTAAAATGTCGAGGGCCTTGCTTATTGAAATCTAAGATGTCCTGGGACTAACTTATAGAAGTCTAAAATGTCCATGGCCTTGCGCATAGAAACCTAAAATGTCCAGGGACTGACACATAGAAATCTAATTTTTTTACAGCCTGGCGAATAGAAATCTAAAATGTCCAGGGCCTGGCGCATAGAAATCTAAAATGTCCATGGCCTGATTTAAAGAAATCTATTATGTCATGGGCCTAAGTTATAGAAATCTAAAATGTCCAGGGCCTAACTTATGGAAATATAAAATGTCAAGGGCCTGGCTTATAGAAATCTTAAATGTCATGGGCCGAAGTTATAGAAATCTATAATGTCCAAGGCCTGGCGCATAGAAATCTAAAATGTCCAGGGCCTGATTTAAAGAAATCTATGTCATGGGCCTAAGTTATAGAAATCTAAAATGTCCAGGGCCTAACTTATAGAAATATAAAATGTCAAGGGCCTGGCGCAGGGAAATTTAAAATGTTTGGGTTTAGGGCCTAGATTATAGAAATCTAAAACGTCCAACTCTTGCAATGAAGGTTTTAACATCCATATTGTTCCTATATTTTATCTTATTAATGATCATTGTTGAAAAACCAGTCCCACTTAGGTAACGTGAAGGAAATAGAACCCTGAGAGTAATTTTGGCAAATGAATCCAAAAGGATGCACAATGCAAGTGAGGCCAAAGTTCCAAAATTCATTTTTAAACCTTCATCCTCAACTAACAGACAGCCTTCGAAGCAATAAATTGATTGCTTATCAATCCATTACCTTTCCATGGGTCCTCTTCTGTTTGAAAGTATAACTTTTTTAAAAGTCCAATAATTTTATCAAGTGCTCAATGATGAATTTTCATAAGGATGACTTCATCAAGCTGATCATCTGCACTATCAATAATTGTCGCTAAATTTTGACAGATTTCCGAACAATCTGCTGATACTCGACTCTTCCAAGCTGTTAGTTTATGTTTCTGTCCACCAATCTTCTCAGTCTTTTTAAATAATGAAAACATCCTTGCTTTTGTGGAGATATGGGGGTCATTGAAATTGGTAAAGATTTCAGCCAAGGAACTTGAATGACCAATTTTCTTTTCATAGTAGTCGAGGCTTTTTCTCCTGTAGAAACTGGTCAAGCTCTCTTCGCAATTTAAAACCCTTGACAGTCCTTTGCCTCGAGACAACCAACGCACATCAGCATACAATATGTTTGTTTTTCCGCAAACCATTTCTTCACCTAATGCAGTATATAATCTTGAATTTAAAGCAATTGTCTTAACAAAGTTCACAATTTTTACACTGCGCTGTCCAGGTTGCTTCATCCTGTTGACATTTGCTGGTGGCTAAATTTTCACGGTGACATTAGCCAACAATACAAATACAATGGTGAATGGCCTTGAATATTTCACAACTACTTGTATTAGTTCGTAATGAAGTAGAAAAGAATTACCCTTCCTTCAAGTTGAAGGCTTAATTATAACATAAAATATTGCTATCAAATGACGCGGCTTGACAATGTTAATATTCTCTTATACTTATTGGTTCTCAAACTTAAGGTTTATTTTCATTCTTGATCAATTCCGAGGACCGGTAGCTGATGGTCCACCTATCCGCGGACCACCACTTTGAGAAGCACTGTACTAGGCAATCTTAATTTAATTTACTTTCTAGTTTTTATGAACAAAAAAAGTTATTAAAAATATGTCTTTGTTTTCGCAGTCTTAATATGGTATTGTGTTCAGTGTTCACAAATCCAATTTGATTTAGACTATCATTCAAATCTTTGGTCTAAATTATTCCATACAGTTCAATTAATTAACAAGACAACAGTGATTTAAATTACTTTGTTAAATACGGGAAATGAAATAACTTTCTAATACCTCATGATTTGAATTACATTTTGCCTTCGGTAGCTTTTTTTAAATTGAGTTACATTTTTATTTAAATACACCAAATCCATATATATATATATATACATATATAAGTAACTTCATAGTTGTTCACTAGACCACGTAGCCTACAAGAGTGAGGTGAAGTTCAAAACTATCTGTAACAACCATGATCCATTAACTCATTCAAAGTTACGTTTTATTTTTTTATCTTTAACTTCAAAAAAAATTATTGAAAAAATATTTTAAAAAGCCACACAAAAAAACAAAACAAAACAATTTCATATTTTTAATAGAAAGGCCTATTTAACGCTAGTTGAAACGTAAAATTCAGTTGACGAATGCAATTTTTGCAACCAAAACGCGATGCAGCTAGCTTCTTTAAAGTTTTTATAAAAATAAAAGCCAATATTTTAAATCTTTGAAATTTTTATATGTGAATGCATTTTGTAATTTTCCTCTTCAGTTCAAATTTTTGTTTAAATTGATTCTCTTGAATTTAAATTTAAGAGAAATGTACATTTTCACATTTAAAAAATTGTTTATTTTTACAACACTGCTAGCAATTAAATTGTCATTTAAAACCAAATTTTAAACTTAACATATGTAGATTTTGCAGATTAAAATGCTATACATCTTGAGTCCTTCTTCTTATATTTAGTTAGGACCTATGATCAAAACTATAATCCTTATGGCTCCCCAATACTTTTTCCTCGACTAATGTCAGGTACCCATCAGAGCTGTGTGTGCCCAGAGATACTCTTAAGCTACTGGAACAGGTTCCTATGTTCACAGAGACTCAAACTCAAACAATCTGGAACAAAATTTCGAATACTTTTGATGCCATTAGTGCCTTTTTCAAAATTTCCTTTAGTTTTAGTCAATGTGTTCAATATAAATACAAAAAAAATTAGACGTAAACAAGGTAAGGGTTAGCCTGACCAGACGTAACAAAACAGCGAACGTTTCGGCAAAGAGCCTTTTTCAACGAACATACAATACACAAATAAAACAAAAATAAAAAATAAAATGAAGAAACTTAGCTGCGGTGAAATCCAAAGTATCCAAGAAAGTATAAATACACCACACTTATAAAAGTTTTATGTTGCATTTTTAAAAAATCCCTAGTTATCAAGCTCAATTCAGTTAAATTCCTTGTTTTCACACACACAAAAAATAATATTGTTTCGTTTATGGAGTTAAGTATTATATAAACAAATTTATATTCAAATTTTCCTACATATTTTTCCAGAAGACCTGATTGAATCCTGAACTAAAATACAATTCCAATTAGCATAACCTGATGCAACTGAAAAATCCAAATTTTAAAAAAAATCTGTAAAAGATGAAAACCACAAAAAATAATTCTAAAGATCCTATGCAGAGAAGATTATAAAACATCCCCATTTCTTTGTTAATATAAGGCAGCCAAGTCAAATAATGATTGAGTTGATATGAATAGGTAGTGGGGACATAGAGCATATTGAAATTGAAACAAAGAGAAAAACCCAAACGTCTACCTTGAGATTGGTGTACATTTCACATGACGACCATTCTACAACATTAAATCATAGTATGAGAATTTATTGACCAACAAATTAACAAAAAACTTGTGTTTTACAAGTATTCTTTATTTTTAGGTGAAAAAAAACCCCTATCAACTTGAGATGATAAATGAATTGTTTTATTGCAAATGAGTAAATTGTGAAATTAAAGGGATGTTGTTTTTTTCCCCGATGTTTAAAAAAAATTAAAATAACATCACATTTTGTATAAATAATAATTTCCAATTTTGTAGCTTTAGTTTGGAATTGCATGTTTTTGGTGAGCCGTAACTTGAATATAAATATAAGGAAATTGCATTCACACATAAATTATTCAGACAAAAAGCTGCTCATATGGAAAATAAAAAAGAGTTCAATACATTTTTAACAACTCAAATTCTTTCCACATTCCAGAATTGGGAAATCAACCAGGAATAACATCTCACACTATCATCAAAATAATAGTTTTTTTTCAGCCTGCCATATCTTTACAATTTGATCACTATACTTAGGAGGCAAGTCAATGCACCTCCGAAATAAATTTAAATTAAACATCTAAATACTTTCAATTTTTTTAAAAAGGAATTTATAAAAATAAATCTAATGAGTTGAACAATGAAATGTAAATTCTTTACACTGAATCATTTGGCCATTAAGGTACACTAAAATCAGATAGATAGCAAACCTCTACGTAATTTAAATTATCTTAAAAAATTAATTCATAAGGTGATTTCTGCAAGTATATTAAATATTGGTGCTATTGTAGATCATCAAGGTTCTTTTCTACATCCTATGAATTTTAATGTATGCGCTTTCGCATATATTTTTTTCTAGAATACTGGAAACTATTGCCCAACAAAGACAAAGAAGATAGGCAGTACAAAGTATACAATCATAATCACCGATTTAGCTTGTACTTGTGCCATTTTGTTTAAGCAGTATTATTATTTTTGTGGGTCAGCTACAGAGCTGGTTATACACTTTTAATACTTTTCTCTTCCAAAAGAGGGGGGGGGGGGGCCTGCTTATAAATGAAAGGGCTATAGTACAAGTAAATATGGTACTATGGGTTATAATTTCAGCTTTCTAACATATCATGGAGGTGTGTTTAGCTAACTAGATGCCTGATACCTACACATACAGGATGGCAACTTGAATAAAAGTATGGGGGAAAACTCTTTCTTTTCTTAAAATTCAATTTTTTCAATAAAAAATCAGAGTGGCTTTTAGATACTTTTATCAACAGAAGTAAATAAAATTATTAAAATTTAGCAATTTCACTCAAGCGTCAAATGTTTAGAGCAAGTAAAATTCAACAATAAATTCACAAATTTTTAAGTCCTTTTTTGGAAATAATAGAAATATTGTGAAAGAAGCTTATTATAAATTTAGGAATTAATAAAAGCTACTGTCCCCTTAATCACACACTTTAAAAATGCATAATAATTAAACTTACAAATAGTAAAAATATACAGAGAGTAATACTACAGTAACTGTATAATGAAATTTCAGTATATGCCTTTTACGTGTTCAACTGCCTCACAAATAATATAACTTTACAACTTCATCTGCATTACTGCATTGTGCTGTATAAGTTTACTTCATATCTTCATTTACTATCCAGAGACTTAGAAGTTGTAACACAAATAAATGTACTCCAATATTGCACTCCTCCCACACATTAGAATGGGCATTTTAAGAATAAGTTAATTTACATTCATTAACATTTCAGATTACAGATGAGATTATTAATTCTAATCAATTACGATCAAAAAATTGTGTTTGAAAATTTATCTCAAGCTAGAAATATTCTTAGCGACTCAACGGATATTAATTTCAAGTTTCAAGGTTTACATTTATTAACATTCAGCTAGGAAATTTAACAATTCTGGAAAAACAAATTACAGAAAAATTCAATTTTGTAAAAAGCGTATGCAGAAAAACATCAAAACATTCACTTGTGGGTTTTAAGAACTAAGGAAAACAATCACACTATCCTTTAAGCACCGTTTATCTGTCTTTTTTTAAAAGAAAAAAAATTTAAACAGTTAATTATTCATCAAAAATGGTCTAAAAACATTCATTTAAAAAAAATAATTTAAAAAATTTAATTTAAATATATAATATAATATGCGATCAAATAGTTTCTTTTTTAAAAAAATTCAATTTTTATTACTGCATCAATGTTATAACTATAACTCCTTTGTTTTGGTCAGGACTTTCGTTTGTGTTGAGAGGCATTGCGCTTGAGACCTGTGATGGACTTTAGCTGTGGTGAAATTTAAGGTTGCAGATGAACGACATAAGCCTTGCACATTACTGAGTTTTATACATTCAATTGTTGAATCTCAGAAAAAAGGAAAATTGCTCGCTAACCAGTCTTTTCTTTCGTTAAAAGGTTCTTAAAAACTAGTGATCTTAACAACCTTACTAGGAAGTAACTTACTGTTATGCACAAGTGTTTCCAAGATTAAGTATTTAAAGGCACTTAATAAAAAAATAATTTTAAAATACATTTGACTTGATAAACCTAATGGTTCTGATGACACCAATGTTGGGAAACATACAAATAAGTGAATTAATAATAGTGAATAGATTCTTGGGTGGGGGCCCTAATGAACACTTTTCATAAATGACCATTACATTAAGAACTCATAGATCCATATAACTAAGATACGATACTTTCCTTGAAAGATAAGATTAACTCTTTATGTGCCAAAGTGCGATAATCCGCGGTTTCCAGTTTCTTACCAAAGCGCCATAATGCACGACTCGATAGAGCTCTCTTTAGAAATGAAATTACAGATAATAAAAACTCTTCACTGCGTGAAAAACAATGTTTTTGACTTCCGGCAATGGCAGCTGTTTCCCTCCCTAGTGTTAACGCTCGATTTGTGAAGTTTTTTGGAAGTTTTTACTTTTTTTTTTGAAGATGCGATTTCGCTATACTTTATTACTAAAATAATAGTACTAAACTACAGGTAAATATAGTTTTAAACTCAAAACGGTCTTTCAGATACATAAAATAACCATTCTTATCCTAAAAGATGACGTCAATATGACAATAATAATATTATATAAATGGATTTTACGCAATTTTTAAAATTTCATAACCGGTTGATCGGGAAATTCTTACGGCACTGTGGCGGAAGTTTTCCGAAAACCTTATGGCACATTAAGAGTTAACGTAGTCCAGAGAAAAAAGAACTTTACAATAAACTGTAGCTACTTATTTAAACACAAGCATTAATTCTCCATAATTTTTTTTTTTACGATTTGAGCTTTTTGATAAAATAATAGGCTGCCACTACAACAAGGCCAGCCCCCAAAGCTAGAGCTACATAAGTGCCTGAGGCTTTTATGTCTTCCAGCAGCAATGTGTATCTGAGTTTAGACATATCTTGCAGCAGCAGATTGATGGATGGCCGGGAAGAGAGAAGTGTGTAGTGCCTGTGTGTTAAGGGGAATCTTGAAGACGGCATACAGTGTGGTAGTAGGCCTAGAAGTTGCAATCGAGTGATGAGGACGTACAGACCTATGTCAGCTACTGTAAGAGAATCCCCAAACAGATACATAGACTCTTGATTGCCGGAATCTAAGAAAAGTATGATAATTTTATTTTAAAAAATTCAAACTTTATTTTTTAAAAATACTTAGAAGGAAATACACCTTAAATGTTTAAGATTTAAAAAAAAGGAAATTTCACCTCCATGATCAAGAGTGTATCGCAGTCTGAGCTCTCCTTCCACACTGATTAGAAAGGTGCTAAGCTGTTCAATATGGCCTTTGACCCTATCTTCATCAGTGATCAAGTCATATTTCTCAGCAGCTGTTTGGCTTTTAGCAAGATAGCAATCTCTCAAGTCTGGATACACAGTTGACAAAGTGATAAGATACCTCAGTCGTTTGGCAAAATTTTCTGAAAGAAAGTGTGATATTGAGGCTTATCTCTTTAAAGTAATCTCTCACAGAGTGTAATCATTTGCTATACCTTTTAATAAATTTATAAAGACAATGTTAGTTTCAATGAATCAATATCACAATTTAAAAGGCTAATTTTCTAATGAAGCTTGCCTCTCATGCTTCTTTGTATGGCCACTGGCAGTTGGCACCCACTATCTGATAACTGAGGGTGGAATATGATGCCATAAGAAATAACATCCACAGGAATTTTTTCTAAACTTTCTTGAAACTTTGCAACTTGTTGTCCGACCAGGGTTGACTTTGAAGGAATTAAATTGGGTCCGCTTGTTGCTGAAAACATGTAAACTTTAAAAAAAATTTGTGCTGTCTTGAAAAGGATTCATAAGTTATTTAATTAAATCTTAAATTCATCAACAATCAATTTTATATATTTTTAAACAAACTTCTAAGAAGTTAAAGTTAGTACCATGCCATTATACAGTGACATACCCCGCAATGTGTTGACATACTCAATAATCCTATCTGGATCATTTATCACCTGATCCCCATGCACTAGGACAGGCACATGAACACCATTAGGGTTAAGTCTAATGTACCATGGTTCCATATGCTGTCCATGAAATAGACTCACAATGCATGGCTTGAATTTCAACTCCTTTTCAAAAAAGCTTATTAAAACCTGAAAAAAAAATGGCATGGATGGTCTACATCATTCTTAGGCTAACATGTAAATGTTAAGTTACTATCTTATCTTATCTGTTACAGATGCTCCATCTATATAGAAGATTTTTGGGTCCTACACTTATCCATGGTTTGTGTCTTGTTATTATAGTTTTAAATATTGATGTGTTGGTTTTCCTAGTTTCTTCAGGCAACCCATCCATGTACAAATTCCAGACGAGAAGTAAGAGAATTTTTATGTGTTTATTCTTGCACTAAAAACTTGTTTTTATTCCTACGTCTATCTGAGGGTTGTATTTCCTAGTTATAATTATTATTATGTATTATTTAAGGTTGTTAACTTAATCGGAAGCATTGAACAAAAAGTAACACACAGCGTAGGAAATTATGTAGTCTAGGTGATAAAATATTCTACTTTTTATTATGTTGTCCCGTGCGAAATGTGTGGTTGAACGTGACAAAAGTAAGGCATATACCAGAATGCATTAAGGCATTGGAAGATCAGAGTTGAGTGTAGGCACGAGAGAGACAGATGATTGTATTGATTTCTCGCTGACAAGTTTCACCTTGTTAAATTGTACATAAGTTGCTGCATTATGCTTATTTTCTTTTTATTGAGGATTTCAATTCAGTTATTGTGAGTAAGATATTGTTATTAAATAACGCCCACAACAATACGGGTAAACCAACCACGTTACATATGTGTTCTAGTAATTTACAGGGGATACTATTTAGTTATACAGGATTATAATTAGGGGAGTCTCATTTATCACATTTTTTAAAGGGGGGAGTTATGATAGCTAATTTTCAATCCTGGGGCACTTTACCCTGATTTACAGGGGCTTAAAAAGTATTAATAGGATTCAGGAAAGTTCATCGCTTAGCTCTTTTAAAAATTAATTTAATAATCTTGCATGCAATGCATCTGATATCAGTTGCTTCATTTATTTGAAAGGTTTTTAGGAGTTATTTATACCTATCTTGTATACAGTTATGTTTCCTATTTATCTATTTTATTTAAATTCATTAAAACTTCCTTGTCACCTGAGGACAAAAATGTTGATTCAAAATACTTGTTGAGGATGTTAGATTTGGTCTCATTATCGTTATAGGTCTTTTATTTGGACCTTTCAGTGTAACCATACCTGTAGGTTCTATTTTTTAAAGATTAATAAAGGACCACAAGTTTTTATTGCTATCTTTAGAGATTACTAAGTTTTTGTGTGAAGTGTTTAATCTTTACGAATTTTTTGGTGTCAGTTTTTAATTGAAGCCTTACATTTTTAAAATTAGCTCTCTTTTTGTTTGTAAAGTTTCTTTAATTTGGCATTGAACAAGCATTTGTTAATTTTATTTGATGTTAATTTTATTGGAACATTCTCATCCATTATTGATTTCAGATTTATTTTAAAACATTTTCAAATTTCTTCTACTGGGCTATTTGAGTTGTGTTTACTTTGGAAATTTGTTTGGAAATTAGCCCGTTTGGTGTAAATTTATTGAATTACATGTATATTTATTCCATAGATAAATTATTCTTCTAGTTCTAGGCATCTTACATTTTTTAGTGAATTTTATTTTATTATAATTTAGAAAATCACTGGATAGTGTCCTTGGAATCAGATCTCAGAACTTATTCTAAATCTGACTGCAGTGATCACAGTCCTCCATATCAGCATGCCCCACCAGCTATGATTATCATACTCCATTAAATGAGGCAGGGGATATTACACCCAAGTACTATGCACTTAGAGATATTATATTTAAGTAACAAAAACTTACTAGAAATTTTTATTCCTCCCATTTCAAATAAAACTGGATACGGAAATACATGTATATCAATGGACTTTCCCATAGGGACCAGTGTTGTCTTCATATCCCTGAGTTTACCCAGCTCCCATTAGGTACCCCTTCGGGTGGATGAGGCTACATTCCCATAGAGAGTGAAACCCTGACAGAAAAACCAGAAATGGAGCACCTAAAGACACGGTCTATACATCAAAGTTATGTACATTCCGGCAGCTTCTGCGACGCCAATGGCGCCAAGCTGCATCGACGCCAGTCATTCCCTTGGTTACACCATTGACGTGGAGAGGAGGGATGAGCAGCAGCTGATTCTCCGTTATACCTGCCCAGGCTTGCACCACATCTGGAGACGACACTCCAGCGTCGCCGCGAGGTGTCGACAAATTACCAAAGGTGATGCACCATCGTCTTGCGAGACGGAAGGGTGCCAATAATTATTATTATTATTGTGTTTGTTACCCTAACAATATCATGGTCAGAAATTCCAGGAATTATTTCACAATCTATCACTAGTCCTGGTCTATTTGTTAAGAATAAATCTAGTATATTTTTTTCTTGCGACTTGTGGCTTGTTTTGCTTCAGGTTAATGGTTTTAATAGTGTCAATTTATGTCCAAAAGATTACAGTTCAATTTAATTATATTATATGTTAATTGACTGCAAGGATTTTTCATATATTCTAGGTTGGTATTTCTATAGGGTGGTCTATACATGCTGCCTTCAATAAATGGTGCTGAGTTTGGTTTAACTATTTTACTATTACACACACAAAAAAACAGTTTATGGGATATGATAAAGAATTTGCGAGAATTTAGACAATGAATAAATAAAATCAATAGATGAATTAATATGTATATAAATTTTAAGATGATGATAAAATCCCACTTAACATTCCCATGTCACATGGCTGCCGTCTTTGTTGCTATGCAACGTTACAAAGAAATTGGAAAATTCAACTATTAAAATTCTAAAACTAAACCTAACCAACCTTAAATTAACAAATAAAAAGATTCTATAAAAAAAACTTAACCTAAATACTAAATAACAAAGGAAGTAGTGGTGTGCCGGATCCGTTTTTTTCAACCGGATCCGGTTCCGGATTTTCTATGCGAAATCCGTCGGATCCGGATTATTCCGGATTTTGGCTGTTTCTATTTATATTAATTATAGTCTGTGTCTCATAAAGACAAAGAAAGCTATAAAAGCATATGACCCCGTGACCTATCGGCATTTTCTGATCACCGGTTTATAGTCTGTTTCAGGCATTCAAAAAACTTATCGGCGCATGCCGAAGTGCATGTACCTATATTACGATAGGTATTTGAAAGACGTAGCAAAGATACCGGGTGATTAATCGGCCCACAAATTTGAGTTCGGCCTTTTAGTGACAGTTTTCCTGCTAGTCAAAGGCATTTGATTATCACATTAATAGTACGGCGAGTGTGGCTCAAACCCTATTTGAACAGAAAAAACGGGGAGGGGAAACGTGTGCGCCGCAAAAATTCAATTATTCTGGCGAGTTGGCGATAGAAAAATAATGTTTTTTAAAAATAAATTCCATTTTATCATCATTGTTTACTCCGTAGCTTTAAAATTGTATTATTAAAATTTTAAAGCGCGATTTGACTGAGCTGACCGGCATCACGCACAAGAGAGGTAAACATGACGTCACAACGGACGGGGCGAGGCGTTGGTTTTTGAAACTAATGAAAAATGCCTCGCTAACTTTAACGAGCGATTGAACCGGTTCTCATATTTAGACCGGTGAACTACGAGTCCTCAAAATAAAGTATTAAAAGAGACAATTAACCATCACTGTTAGCCGTCCTAAAAAACGAGCAGTCTTAACAACCTTAGTATAAACTCCACTTCAATTTCAAGCATTCAATGTGGCGAAATATTTTGTAACAGCTGAGCGCCGCAGGCCGCGGCTACGTCATACCGTCGTTTAAACCAAAGAGCGTTAGGTAACCAAGTGGTAACCGACCAGCCAATCAGAGATGGCGCAATGTCAAATGTCCCTAAAAGTATTCATAGATAGGCTAGGTCTGCACAGGCCTGCTGGCTTGACGCAATTTGATGGTCGTCTGCCGTGCTCGGTAAGGTGGCGGGCTGGCGGCCAGGCGCTTGGGCAGTATAGTTGCTTATTATTTCTGTTACAACATCATTAGTGATTGCGGTTAAGATGACGTCACGAATAATAATTACTCATCCCCGCACTATCATGTATGGGATTGGGCCGATTGGCCACTATTAGCGGTGCTGACTCTAGCCTCTGGTATGTTCGGAATATTAAACATTAAACAAGCTCAACGCTCGCGAAACAATCGATTAATGTATCGTGATAGTGTGGAATTCGGGAAAGAGAATTACTTTTATTTCAGATTATGATCCGGTGAGTCACAAAATCTGGCAAATTCCGAAATCCGGTATATTCCGGATACATGTAAATCCGGCGGAACCGAATTTCACCGGATAGTGCAAAATCCGGCGGAATCGGATTCCGGACCGGTTTCCGGCACACCCCTAAAAGGAAGAGAACACAGTAAGAGTTAATTGCTATATAGGCTATATACTATATGAATATGAATTAGCTTTTTGGGAACGGCAAGTCAGATTTAGCCAACATGATTGAATATGATTATCTATTATTATATTATATAAATTTTATAATTATGACATTTATTATCATTATGATAATAAAAATAAATATTAAATGATAAATCATTAAATGTATTAGAATTATGAAACAATGAAAATAATTAAACTTAAGCCAACATAATTAAAATTAAAAGTTAAAAGCCAGAATTTAAGAAGCAGAACCCAAACTACCTTCTGAGATGAATATGATGTTGGAAAATAGTAAAGAATAATTTCATCTGAATCTGATTTTCCATTTTTAAAAGTGTCATTGTCACTTTTAGATTTCTCCTCTGACTTCAAGTTCATGCTCCCAGTTGACTCTGTCTTTGTTTCAGACATTTTAATTTTATATCATACAACACGAAAATAAATTACACCGCCGTCATAATTTAAGTTAAAATTCAAAGACTTTTCTTTAAGGCGGACGTAAACAATATCAATGTTTCACTGGTTGCCTTAATACATGTAATAACATTTTAGTTTAGCCAAATTACAAGTATTGACCATTGAATCAATAATCAATGGCAATGGACCATTGCCATTGACGTGAATTCACTGATCGGTGTTTTTGTTAAGGCTGCGGCCGAATAGCGTATGATTGATATATACGGACCCGGACGGGTTCTGTTATATAAAAGTGTATTCGGAGCCAGCGCTGGTGACAGTGTAGTACAATGTACTAGTCCTAGTATGGCTAGTAATTAAAATTATGTTGTTAATTTCATCGCTAAACCTAACCCACACCCTAAAAACCTATCACTAAACCTAACCCACACCCTAAAACCTATCACTAAACCTAATCTACACCCGCTAAAACCTATCAGCCTATCACTAAACCTAACCCACACCCTAAGTCCTAAGCCTAAAACCTATCACTATCACAGTCACAGTATCACTAAACCTAACCCACACCCTAAAACCTATCCCTAAACCTAAATCATGAACAAAATATTAAAATATAATTCATTTAAATTTAACAAACAAAATTTTTTAAAAAAAAGATTCCTCATCCCATAACCGAACCTCAGACTTAATTATCTGCTGTCCATCGTACTAACGATGAGACCAGGAAGACTCGAACGCCCTTGGTCTTTTAAAATTTATAAAGTAAACTTTATAAAATTATTGTTTAATAAGCCTAGCGAGTCCCAGGTCCGAATAGCCACTTCGTTTTGTTAAAGACTAAAGACGGAATGTCTAGATCAGTGTTGCCAGTGACCATTTTTAGAAAAACCTAGACAACATGTTAAAAAAAAAATTTGAAAAAAAAGATTAAAAAAGAAAAGAAAAAAAAACCTAGACCCCGTTAAAAATAAACAAAAACGAACGTTTCCAAAGAGTCATTGACTCTATGGATTTCACCGCAGCTAAGTTTTTATTTTTTATATTCGTTTTATTTGTGTAATGTTTGTTCGTTGAGCCTCTTTGCCGAAACGTTCGCTGTTTTGTTACGCCCTGTCAAAGTCAGGCTAACCCTTACCCTGTTAACGTCTTTTCCATTTACTTTTTGATTGGTCACACCCACTCTCTCCTTTCCTATATAATCATACCATTGCTCTCATTTACTCTTTGGATTTCACAACAGCTACGTTTTTAATTTTATTCTTTGTCTTTGTGTATTATGTGTTCGTTGAGGAAGGCTCTTTGCCAAAGTTTGTTGTTTTGTTACATTCTGTCATGCTCTGTCAACCCGGTTTACATATTATTCATCTACTTATATATAAGCCTGATTGCAGTCTCACCCACATTTTGTTCACTTCCACATAGATATATGTCGTCATTTAAGGACACTCCTTCATATTAAAAGTATTAGTACATAACTATTTGTAAAATAAATCTGCATTTAATCATCGCGTATGCGGCGTATGTCATCTTCCTTATAATTAGCGATCCTACCAAACAGCATTCTTGGCATCATTCTTATTGTATCGTCTAAAAACGCTCAATTTATACAGAAGATTATTCAGTCCAACTTTAAAAAATTGTTTATTTGAGTTTTAAATTTTGATAGAGTGTTGGTTTTCCTCGTTTGATCAGGCAACCCCTCCACTTCCGAACTCCGAGATTTGAGACAGTTTGTGAAAGGGGGAGGGGGAGTTTAAAATGGGTTTAAAAAATAGAGTGACGTACTTTATGGGCGGCCCCAATAGTGTTAAATTTTATTTTTAAAAATCAAATTAATTTATCATATTAGTAGCACATTAATGGGACGCGGTGGTCTAAGTGGTAACGCGCTGGACCACGGTACTGGCAAGGCCCCTGGGGCATTGTGCTAACCACTAGCAGTTAATGAAACTTGTGAACGCTACTTCACCTGCCCCATAGGCTGTCATGGTCTGAAAGGGGGTTATTATTTTATTTTATTATTAATAGCATATATTTATTAATTATCGTCCTTTTTTAAAAAAAAAACGTTCATTTACTTTTTAAAAGAAAAACCTAGACCAAGGCTATTTTTGGAATTAAACAAAACAAAATACTAGAAACCTACAAATTATTTATTTAAAAAAAAAAAAAAAAAAAAAAAAAAAAAACACAACTAGATCTAGGATGAAAAACCTTGCGCTGGCAGCTGGTCTAGATGTTCGGCGACCGGACAAATGGACTGGTTGCTATCTGTCCGGCGGACTTTCGTGTGACCACTCCTACATACTAATACTAGCATCTTCAGTGTGGATTAGCAATATATTCCATTGCAATAAATATCGCACCTTATCTGTTACAGGCGCTCCTTCTATACAGAAGATAGTTTATTTTCCTTTGATACTATTTTGGTTTAACCATGTTCATCCCTCTCCAGGGAAAATTAAAACCCCCATTATTTTTAATGCTTCAATAAATGCTGTAATGTGTACCACTTTATATAGAACTGTACCCACACGGATGCTTTGATAGTTAATATCTCTAATGAATCTCTTGAATGGTTTGACTTTCAACATAGTAATAGTATTGTGACATTGTCATTAAATTTTTAATCTTTTAAAACTTCTATTACTGTTAGTTTTGTCTTCACTTGTCTCAGATGTCTATAACTATGGTGGATTTTTTTTTTAAAAGGGGGGGGGGGTGCTGTTTGGGCCCCAATGATTTAAGGGCCCCAAACTTTTTACACTGCATATTAAAGCTGGTTGGATCGGGCCCCAGGTG
Source organism: Radix auricularia (assembly GCA_002072015.1). Taxonomy (NCBI): domain Eukaryota; kingdom Metazoa; phylum Mollusca; class Gastropoda; family Lymnaeidae; genus Radix; species Radix auricularia. The sequence continues at coordinate 201,159 of MUZC01004448.1, forward strand.
GTATTGCAGCCAAGGGCCCCTTGCAATCTTAATCTGCGCTGCAGTGGTGGCGAACCATTTTAGGGCCACTTATTATATTTACTTTAAAGTGCTAGCACATCAAAGCAAAGCAACACACACTTGTCTACAGTCTACAGACATTCTTAAAGAGAACAATAAAAAGAAAGCGTGCAACGATAAAAACAACAACAACAAAAAATCAATTATCAGAACTTTTCAGAACTTAGGACGCAATAATCTTCAGCAATAAAGTGCTTGTAATGATTTTTTAGGGCTGTTAACGATTCATTTAAATTTAATTGTTGACTTTTGAAAAATTAATTATTAATTAATCGTTAATTTCGATTAAACCAACAATTAAAAATGTTGATGTCATAAGTAATACTTATTAAACGTTCTTGTTGAAAACCTAAATAACACTGGAATGTCTCCTTTATAAGTCATCTTTTAACCAATTACGCAAAAAGACAAGTGTGTTGACTTTATTTGGTTCAAGTGAGATGATATTTATTATTTATTATCGGCCGCTATTTTTTATGTAAATTATTATTATTTTTAATTTTTTACTTCCAATAATTTGTAAGTGATTGGTAGATTAATCGTTAAAAATTATTTAATCGTTAAAAATTTTACGATTAATTGAGAAATTCATCGTTTATTAACGCAGCCCTAAATTTTTAATAAAAATTGTAGGACCATTTGATAGCGATCGCTACCCTAAATATACAAGACAATGTTTAATTCTTTAATAAAGTATAGTAAAGTATAGGCTTTAATATAGTTTAATGCGTGACAACAGACAATGATGTACGGAGTCACTTCATACTGATAGAATCGGAATGTAAATATAGGCCGCAAAATATGAACAGCATTTTGGAGATTCGTTTGTCTTTACAAAGTCTTTAGTCATTCTTATTCATTAAGCTTTTGAGACTAAGTCTTTTGTAATTCTTAGTCTTAGTTTAGTAGTTTAGGTTTATTTAATTTATTATTAGTTATTATTTTATTATTATTAGTTTAGAGTTGATTAGAGTATTTTTAGAGAGAGATTAGTGATTTGATTAGTGACTTCAGACTTTCACTTTGCCTAACTTAGTGGCCTAACTAAACTAAAAACTTAGACTACTAATACTAATACTTTAGAGTTAGACTTTAGTTTTCACTAACATGCCAATGTCACGCAATGAGTCCAATGGTATTGAGTTTAACTAGTTAAGTTAAGTTTAGTTAATGACGACAACTTTCTAATTCGGATGAAGCGAAGTATGTCGACCGTGACGTCACGACACTACCGGTTGCTGGAAAAGAAAGTGCTATAAATTCTAAAAGGATTATAAAAAAAATGGAAGGTTTTAGTTTTAGGGTTTGGGTTAGATATAGTTGATATTGATATAGCTTTAGAATTTTCGGTAAATTGAAGATTTTAGGGTTTAGGTTAGGTATAGCTATATAATTATAGGTAGGGATGGAGACAGACGTCCGGAGGCATCTCGGTTGTAATCTGAAGTTTATTTATTATTTTTTTAGTCTACTTCCTGTTTCAAAGTTGTAGTTCTAATTTTTTTGAAAATGTACCCCACTATTGTTAAATACAGTCGAAACCGCTTAAGTCGACGGCGTCGGGGAATGACAAATCGCATCGACATAACCGATGATCGAGTTAAAGCGAAAACCAATATGGCGGCAAAATATTAACATGCGCTTGAAATTTCTATATGTACGCGATGTGCGTTAATTAGTGATGGGACGATTAATCAGAATCGTATCGGAATGTCGGGACCCTATTTCTTCACGCTTTCTTAAGGTTGTTAAGACCGTTCGTTTTTAAAGACCGTTTAAGTTTAAATATAACGCCGTTTTGCGGTGATTCCCAGATTGAGCGATACTGTGCCTTCGAAGCGACTTGCTTGATTTTCCTTACAAGCTACACAAATAAGTAGCCTACACATCCCCTCATTGTCCCCGAACCATTCTCTTCTGGACTCGGAATGGTCTATCGTAACCTATATATGACTCATAACAAAGAGAACTATCATGTTATATAAACGTTCACAAAAAAATTAGGTACTCCTTTTGAACCTTCAACTTTGACATATTTTAATTAATTCTAACCAATAGTTAAATGGCTTTTGCACACGGCCACTTCTTATGAATGAAAAAATGAGAACAAAGCAGTAGTACAGTACATGTAATAGTCAAAATGAGGTTGAAGGATGAATGGTTGCCAATGACAACAAGTTTGGACACTGCACACGGTACATTTTATTATTCCATACGATCCCCTCAGCTTACAATTCCTTCGGTAACTTGATGCTAATAGGACTAACCAACAACAATGGTTTGGGAGATTGAGAGTAAACTGTCTGTAGTCTGTTATATTATATATTTTAAAATCTGGGGAGCCTTGCTTACAGTAAGCAGCCTATGATTTTGGTATCGTCCCATCACTAGCGTTAATAAATGATAATGTTCATGCACGTGTTTTTGGAGTTTTTTTTAACACAACAGCATTGCCGTTATTTGTTTGATGAAGCTATCGGCATGCTATAAAATTGTACATACATGTTTGCTAACAACAGAAGGTATATGTGCACCAACTGACAGCAGAAATTTACAAATTTAAAATAAAAACCAACGTCGATTATCGATAAAAACTTTTAATTTTCTCCAACACATCACTGAAACTGGCGATTTAAGTTAGCAACACATGTCTCAGCGCAAGAGGGCTGTGTCGAAAACGTCACCAGCACACATAGCAAGCTGATCGCATTGCCATGGTACCAAAAACAACACAGAGGAAAAAGAAAGTGGGCTGTGACGTCACCAGCAGACACCGGTGAAACATTTTCAAAAGCTTGCGATTGGTCACGTGGATCGACTTAACCGATGTTAAGTGGCAAATTTGACCTTTTTTGTGCTCGTGTTATGAGGTTTCGGCGACTTAAAAAAATCGAATTAAACGACGAGAAAATACTAAGACAAAGAGAGAATTTGGCGGTTCCAAAAAAAACCGTCGACTTAATGGGGTGGTCGAGCTAAGCGAGCTCGAGGTAAGTGGGTTCCACTGTATTATTAAATAAACTATATGAACTGTTTTAACTGATTATAATTAATGGGAGGGCACAAGCAGCCAAGGAAATTGTCCCAACTGTACAGTATAGCTGATGACACCCCGTGAGGTAGCCTCTGAAGTTTGGAATTTGTTATGCTTAATTCCAAATATACACTTAAATATTTAGAAAAGACAATAAACAAACATAATCGAGGTTAGAGGTCACACACAATTTTATTTTGTCGGAGATTTCAATTTTAGAGTCACCGTAAAGTGTTATAGTTATATCTTAAATATTTATATAGTGTAAGGCACAACTACAGAAATATTTATGTAAAAATGTAGCCTAGGGGTACATTCTAAAAAAAATTGAGAACTGCAACATTGAAACAGGAATTAGTACATACCAAACTTCAGATTACAACCGAGATGCCTCCGGACGTCTGTCTCCATCCCTACCTAATTATATAGTATAGAATTTTAATTTTAAAGCTTTTTAAAGGACGTTCTATAACAACAAAAAAGGCCGCCATGGCCGTGACATCACAGTCGACATACTTCGCTTTTACCACTAATTCTAATACTAATACTAATACTAATGACTAATGTTTATGTTTTTCAATTGGACCTAATTTTTACTTAATCTATATTATATGATGCCATATAGAATGGGACTGTGATAATGATAAAGTCAGACTTAACAATAAAATAATAAAGTTAAGGCTTTTAAACTTTTAAATAAAATACAAACACACAAACAAATTACAAATTGTGTTATGCAGCTAGGAATGCTTTATTAATTTATCATTTATTTTTATTAAATTAATGAGACTTTATTATTTGAAACTAACAAGACAGTAAACATTTGAATTTAAATTTGAACTAATACTAGTAATACTAATACTTTCATTCTTCATCAGTACAATAAAAATTAAAGGATGTGGCTTAAAGATTGAAAGACAAAAGAACGAAGTTTTTGAAAAGGCCTTGACAAGTCCTTTAAAATGATACATTAGTTGAGACTATGTCAAAGTACCTATTTTTTAAGATCCATAAAATTATTGAAATAGCTATGTAAAATATGAAATTTACTAAGCTCGGTTATGTTTTGCCTTTTGTCTTAATTGTAACCATTCTTCATTAACGGCAGTGATCATATTACTTGGCCCAAGAAAACACTTATTTAATAAGTAAAGTGAATGATGATGCCATTTAAATTTAAAATATTTTATTTTCTCTCCACCAGCAATTAACGTCTGCAATAACTAGCCCGTAAGGTCAACTATTTTTAATACAAATTTGAAGATAAAATGCGACTTAAATGTGAAGTTCAAGTCGTAAATCGATTACTGCCATGTCTTAACATGCGAAAACCAGGGCGGTCAACTTTTACCCAGGTATCCATTGGCTGCAAACCTGGAAATCAGAATAAAAACACTCAAGTATTTCTCATGCTTTGCACAGCTCAAAATAGAAATGGGACGAAATATTTTGTAAGTTTACACGTTACATAGTTCTTTTTGTAAATTTATGCTTAATGGCCTAATAATCTTACCTCATATATATATAACATAAATTTGTTTCTTTTTCTCCCAGCTTCATAAAAATGTAGAGCAGATATTCTCCAGATTTATTATTGAAGGGAAAGCTACAATACGATTAACATCCCCTGCCGAAGATATTGCACTTAGCAAGGTAATTTCCCTTGGCATGAAAGATTAAATTTTCAAAGAAATTTCAATTTTTTAATAATTTTTTTTGGACTGTGTAATCATACTACTGTTATTTCAATGTTTGTTGCATGACCAAAAAACTTGATACCATCTTAAACATTTTTGTGCAGGTTGAGTGTGTGGTCTTTTGCCAATAGAGACAGAAATATATGATGAACAGGCTCATATTTTAGATACAATTTTATTACGAAATATTTATTAAATATTGCAGCAATTCTTGATTAATGGTTAACATTAGCATTGTCATTAAAATTAGGCTCACAGTAAGTTCTACCCCAGTGGCGTAGATAGAAGGGGGCGGTCCGCCCCGGGCGGCACACATTTTGAGGGTGGCTCTTGAGGGCAGTTAAAATAACAGCCACTTCCGACAGCTGGCCTTGAATATTTTGAATGTGTAAAACCAAGGTGAAGCAAAAATATTCATAATTTCAAGTCTTAATTAACGCGTCGCACAACATTTGTTTGATTACATATTGGTTGTTATAACTAACGCAAACTCGTTAAAAAATTTAAGATCGCTAAAAAAAAGTTATCGATTTGTTTGGAAAATCAATTGGTATTTGTAACAGATATATGAAAACTACGCACAAAGACACATCACCGCTGGGACAAAAAATATGTGCTATTAAAATCGTCACGCCAGTTTTTGCGTGGAATTTCCACACCCATGATTCGCGAACAAGTACCTATATGACATGGTGGTTCAAACTTGCAAACTTGTTTTTACTTGCAAGTAATAATTTACATTACTGTTTCAGTTTTCATAAATGTTTTTTAAGAAAATTATTAAAAATTAAATTTATAACGTTTTTATTGCATTCATTTCATTAATGTAGCACAAATTAAAATACGGGTTTTTATTAAAATGTTACACCTATCTAATTGAAGTAATGTGCAAATGATTTGAATTATGACAAGAATATGAAAATATTCAAATTTCTCCGTTAATTAACACCACAATAGGTATAAATAAATAAAACTGACATCTGAAGAAGTTACTTGTAAAACGAGATCAGATGCTGGAACTCTACTTGATTCAATGCAACCTTTTTCATTTGTAAGTTTTATGTTATCAAAATTTAGGGGAACTTTTTTAAAAAATAAATGCAAAACAATTTCATAGAACAAAGCGATATGCTAATACAAAACGCTTTTATATCAGCTAAAACAATTTTTGAATAAATATGATTGGTAAAAATTCAGAAGATGTACTTATATCTTTAGAGTAAGATGTGCAACGAGAATTATTTTTATCAATGGATAGAGTTAATAAGAAAATTATTTTTTTTTAAACACTTTGATCAGGTGCATATCCTTGCAAGAAAATATTCTTATATAATATCATATAATTCCATGTTACCTACTAAAAGAAGAATTTGCACATCAAATAAATTACTGTTATGACATTGATAAAGAAAATTTAAATTTCAATATTGAAAGAAAAAGGATCCCAGTTTTTATAGCTGTACCTACACTACTAGAAGAGGCATTACGTTAGAAAAACGAGGGGAAAGACCCTTTTATCTATTAAAATTTATAGTATAGATTGGAAAATTATCTACCCAACAGAAAAATTGTGATTTTGCTAAGAACTTTCTCAACAATTGCTGTCAGTTTTGCTACCTGTGAAAGGAGCTTCTGCTAACTGAAGTTGATTTGAAAAATATCTTTGTTCCACAATGAGTAATTTAAGACGATAAAATCTTGCAATATTGACCATAAAACAAGATATTACAAATAATTTGAAATTTTGAAAGCATAATACAAGATTTTTCTTCAAAGAAAATTAGTAAAGTAAATGTATAAATATGTTTACATACTAATGTAAACAACTTCTTTGTAAATATCATTTATCTTTAATTAAAGAATAAAGCATAGTAATTGGTAATGTTTTTTGGAATATGTGTTGCTTCATGGGGTGGGGGTGGACCTGCAACCTCAGTAACTTTCTTGTGGCCTTTTAAAAAAGTATCTTACATTTTTATAAGTGTATTTATAGGTATATCATTTTATGCTGCCTCTGTTATTACTGCTTACATAAATACGGCATGATATGGTAAAAATGTTTTCCACCTTTACTTCACCTCAATTACAATTATTTATTCATGTTTATTAATTTATAAAAATCCATCATAATGATTGACTTAAAGGGCCATCAATAAATGACTACAAGCTATTTTGGCATATTTTTACCCCCCCCCCCCCCCCCTTCACACATCGTCATAAAAACATAGACCCGATTTTCCATATTACGTCACAAAGCTTTGACCACCCCCACCACACAAAAAAAAAAACGTGTTTTCTATTTGAAAATGAGCATGTATTAATTCAATTTTTTTAATTGAGAATGTTTTTAGTGTAAGGCTGCACTATAATATTGTCTGAAACACGCCTGAAGCCAAGTTAAACGTCATTAAATAAAGTGTCATTAATCTAATATTTAAGTGGAACTTTTATTTAATGTTACACATTTTTGAATTGACGTCACATTATTTAAACATTTCCCCTCCTCCCAAATGTGGGAATCCACCCCCCGGCGTGTGACGTCATTTATGGTAGACCTCTAAAAAGGGCGGCAAATTGGAGACCGCCCCGGGTGGCAAAGGTGCTAGCTATGCCACTATTCTACCCTAACCCAACTTGGCGAATAAAAAAATTACCATGATGGCTAGTCAGATTAATACATTATTTAAATCTGATAACCAGTGCTAAGAGCCAGACTGGTCCTGTTTAATCTGCACCAGTTAACCATAACTTAAATCCCTCTGAAATTAGTATATTACTCAAAGTTCTTGTGTTCTGTGTTGTGTGTCAAATCTTTAAAAAAAAAATAATTAAATTCCAATTTAAATATAGATTTTAATTCATAATAATTTTAATATGGCCAGTTGACAATGGAAAATAATAAGGAGTTTAAAATATTTTTAAAAATTCAATTTTCATTATTTTTTTTCTTCATGCTTGTCATTTGTAAAAGGAAATCTATTAATAGAAATATGCAGTGTTTTTAGGTGGACAAATTTCTTAAAAATTTTATAAAAGATACAAGTCAATAGGTAAATGTTGGTACATTGAAAAGTATCAGCTATTTGTTTATTCAAGACTGCTTATTGGACAGGATTGTAATATTATGTAATATTATGCTGCTAACAATTTTGATAACTTATTGATTCTACTGTATTAAAAAAACATTTTCCTTGCCAATATGTAGTCTAAAAATAGAACATCACACAATGCGTTACGATGTTTACCAGTCTTAGAAATGACAAGCCCTTTTGGCTAAGTTGCCAAGTATTGCATAGAGGATGAACAAAACCAGGGCTGACATCAAAAACCAAAGCGCCTTTGATATTACACAGAGCTCGAGTATTACTAAATTACTGAAAGATTAAGGAAAGATACTTTGCTACCGGTAACGATTGGCTCACTGGTCCTTTCTTAAATGAGCAGTTTTAACAAACTTAATATTATTGTAACTGAATAATTTTAAAGTGAACGATTTCTATAAATCTCTAAATAGCTATACTGTGTAATTTGTATTTCTATGAAAATCATCCCCTTTTAATATGGCACCTTACTGTCATTGCTATCAATAGGCCTTCGGATTTTAAACAATCCATATATTTGAAATATGCTCTGAAATTTCATAGGTACATGTAGTTAGAAATGCTTCAGGTCTATGGCGGATTAAGGGGGGGGGGTATGGCTGAAGGTGCTATAGCCAGAGGCCCCCGACGGTGTTGGGGCAGCCATACTTTTTATATTTTATAATAAAGTGTACACATTTTTGCACGAACCATTGAAAATATAAAAAATTAAATAAATGAATAAATCCTATCTATTAAACTGATCGCTATTCAGACCTGATAGTCTTAATAATCGAAAAACTTGATTTGAATGGTTCACTAAGAGAACATATTATACAATATTGTTTATATTTTTAAGATTTACAAGATTTGATAAGCTCTGCTGGCTATGTGGAAGAGTATAGGCTCCTAGTGCAAGGGATATCGGGATCGATTCCCAGAGGTGGAATATATTTTTCAAAATTTTTCTTTCAAAACTCAATTTTAACATACCGACGAACTCTTCAAATAGTTAATTCTTCGTGTTCGATTTTTTTCATGATTAATATTTAGTTACAGTCTTATATTAAGTGCTAGCAATCATTTTATTTTTAAAGGGACGCTGGCTGGATAGGGCCCCCGTTTGATTGCAGCCAGTGGCCCAGTGCAGTCTTAATCCGCCACTGCTTCAGTTTGCTAAATTTTACTACCTGCTACTTTTTGTAAAAGCTAAATTTAGTATCTGGTGTCACGTCTGTCCATTCAGGCTGATCCTAACCAGCTTGCCATGCTTGTGAAACTGGTCAAGATGGCAGCCGAAGGGAAAGAGTTTCCTGAGAGAACTTTAAGTGTCCTTGCACCAGCCTCAGCAAAGCAGATTGAGAAACCGATGACCAAACTCTGTGTGGAGTGTCCATCTCAGTATCCCATGCAGTTTCCCAAGTCATTGCAGGAACTTAAGGTTGTTTTAATAAACTTAACAAATTATTTTAACTATCTTAAAAAGTGTGTAGTTTTTAAAAAAAATATTTATTAATTTTTTTTGTCTGCTTCCAAAATAATAATTAATGTTAAAATTTTAGGTTTCTTTTGAAAAAAACCCACAAATTGTGCATATTTGTTTAATGTATTTTAAATTGTGTTTGTCAAAAAAAGATTTCTTATCTTATCCACATTGTTTTTAAAGATATTTGTATGTCTGTTTCTTGCCATAAAATTTCATTAAAACCTAATGTTTCACATAATATTACAGGTCAACAATTGTGCCCTGAGGCGAGTCAGTCCTCAGATCATAGCACTACCAAACCTCTGCGTCTTGGACCTTAGCTGTAATAACATTCCTGATATACCTGATGCCTTTGGTCAGTTGGTCAACCTCCACACCATTGATATGTCAAATAACAAGCTGACCTGTTTTCCAATTGTTCTGTTGAAAAGTGAACTAAGAAACTCCCTGTTTTCTATAAATCTCAAAAACAATGAAATCAAGCAACTGCCTCATGATATGTCAAAGGTAAATTTTTTTTAATGTAAGTTGCTTAAATAAGCTTCAGCATCATGCCACATACAGCAATGCTTCTCAGAAGTATTGGGCCATCAGCCGCAGTTTGCAGAAAGTATCAGAAAGGAAAGAAAAATATAATTAAAATTCCCCATTTGCAAACATTAATATTAATCCCATAACATATGTCAATTTTTCAGCACAAGTACGTAATATAAAACAAATAATTTTTAATAAATTAGATTAATTTTAATAAAAAAAAGTCTTCATTTATTCTATACGTCATACTCGCAAATCATGGAGGATGATGAAAAAGATACCCCAAATTTTGGTGATAATTCAACTTAATCTTCTCAAAAAAATTGGAAAAAAACATTGCTAGCACACAAGCTCAAACATTAGCTTTGCATTACTGTGTGTTGTAAATGTAAAACTTAAATGATAAAATTGTATATTTTCTTTGAAAACTTCCAAAATAAAAACAGAGAGCATTGAATAGATATGAGCAACTGAACAGTTTTAGTTTACCAAATTTATATATGGAAAATAAAGGACCCCAAGATATGTTTATAATAATAATAATAATAATAATAAAATGATGATTTATATAGCGCTGTATCCCAGCAAGGAGCCAGGCTCACAGCGCTTTACATGGAAACAAAAATACATATATAAATAAAAAGAAACATTCATAGCATATTAACTACATAAATAACAATACGGTATACTCAATACATCAGCTACGCTAATCAATTACAGAAATGTGGTTTTATTATTTTTGAAAATAAATTTTAAAAAGATGTGTCTTAAGTGCAGTCTTAAATGACTTAGCAGTTGAAATGCTACGGATGTGTAATGGAAGAGAATTCCATTGTTTGGCTGCACAAAAGGAGAATGACCTTTTGCCAAATGTTTTAGTTCTAATCTTAGGAACACAGAGAATGCGTGTATCCGCAGAGGAGCGTAGCTGACGACTTGGTGAGTAGACTGACAAAAGTTCAGTAAGATATGAAGGGCATGAGTCAGAAAAGAAGTTGTGACACAGAACGGCCAGTTTGTAATCAATTCGGGCTTGTATAGGTAGCCAATGAAGAGAGTAAAGTAGCGGAGTAACATGGTCATGTCTTTTTGCCCTTAGAACTAATCTTGCAGCTGAATTTTGAACTCTCTGTAGTTTTTCAATGCATTGTTTTGGCGCACCTGACAGAAGAGAATTGCAGTAATCCATACGAGCTAGAACAAGAGAACAGACTAGAGTTTTTGTTGCACTGTCTGTTAAGTAATGACGGATTGAACTGATCTGACGAATTATACAGAGAAATAATATGAATGTTGAGCATCAAGCTTATTAGGACTCATCATTGCAATTAGATAATGGAGACTTAAATGAAACCGAAGTTTCATCAGCGAATTGAATTCTTATATTTATTCTATTGGGTTTTAAGAGTGTGGATGACTCTAATATCCTAAGACCCCAATGTCTTATTAGCCAGGGTATTCAATAGAATGCAAAGAAGCCCACTCTTGAAGTATATAACCACTAGGCATAAGTTCAAAGCCTAAAGTGTTCTTTGCAAGAAAGCAAGCTGATTTAAAAATCTGTTAGAAAATCATCTTTGATTCATAATATATAAATACTTGTGCTTTGCGAGCTTCGTAAAGATAGCACTGCAGATTGCCAAGGGTAAAAGAACATACAATCGGTGAAGTGGTCTAGTTGCTTGCCTTAAAGATGTGTTTTTGGAAATGTTTGGTGAAACTTTGGCAAAGTAAGTGGTTCAGACAATAGTTCAACACATTGACGTTTTGGCTTGTGATATTGAAAAGTTGCAAATATAACAGCTGAAATTTGCAAAGTATTTTTCTCTGTACCTCGATGGACCCACAGACATTGTTAATTTGGCCACTCTGATGGTATACATGCTAGTTTAATACACAGATGACTCGGATGAAGAGCATTTCTATTTTACTTCATTGCAAACTAATACAAATAGTTCTGAAAAATTCAAGACCTATACATGATTACATTGTTGAAAAATGTATTAAACAATTAAATATTGTGTTTGTGTGTGTAAGAATGGTGCTGCAATGACTAGTGACGTTCTTGGAAAGGTACTTGATGGATACGCAATCCATTTGTTGCTTTGAGAGTTGATTTGTCTGTAACTTTGGAAGCAAAATTGTTGGAGTTAACTTCGGATGAAGGATTTAAAATGAATATTGGAACTGTGGCGTCTCTTGCATCCTTATGAATTCATGACTGTGCAGAATATCCTGAATTTTCCGAAATTTCTCTCAAGCTCTTCTTCCATTTCATTTATCTTACCTGTGATATATGAGACTGGTTTTTCATCAGTGAGCATTATTAAGACAAAGTACAGGAAAGTTATGAATGTTCGTTCTCCATTGTGTGTAGCATTGTCCTCAATCGAGCTTTAACTTTATAAAATTTTAAAAAATGATCAGGGTCATATAACTCATTAGCTAAAATTAAACATTGATCAGAAACTTGCACATAATATACTTACTATAGTTACTATAATATTTTAAAATAAAATTCCATACATTTTTTCATTATCTTTTAAGTACTGGATTAGTGAAACTTGGCCTAAATGAGAATACAAATTTATTAAAACACAATCAATTTTAAAATATTTTAATACGAAATAAGACAAACGTAAATAAGCATTTAAGTCTTAAGATTATTCCTTTCATAATTGTTCCATGACATGTAGCATAGAACAAACAAAATTTAAGCCAATTGTCTTAGGGCTGTATGCCATGTAGGTAAGCTTGTTAACCGGCTAACCGGTTAACCAGTCCTCAGACCAGGATCGGTCATCTTTATTCAGGACCGTAGGACAGTGTAACCCAAAAGAAAACAAAAAAACCCAAAAAAACCTAGCGATAACGTAGTGAAAAAAACTAGTGAAAAAAAACAACACAAGCGGTAACGCGCCTCTCCCTCTCGCTTTGTCACGGTGAGTAAAAGCGATACCATGATCCAGCTGGTTAGTTGTCGAGACTGTATGAGAGCTAACACAGTGGGCGTTTGATGTCAACAACGGTCAAGGCCGAGGCTGTTTCTATTTATATTAATTATAGTCTGTTTCTTATAAAGACAAAGAAAGATATAATAAAAGCATATGACCCCGTGACCTATCCGCAATTTCTGATCACCGGTTTATAGTCAATTTCAGTTCAGGCATTCAAAAACTTATCGGCGCACGCCGCTTAGTGAAGTACATGTACCTATATTACGAGAGGTATTTGAAAGACATAGCAAAGATACCGGGCGATTAATCGGCCCACAAATTCGAGTTCGGTCTTTTAGTGACAGTTTTCCTGCTAGTCAAAGGCATTTGATTACCACATTAATAGTATGCCGAGTGTAGTTCAAACCCTATTTGAACAGAAAAAAACTGGGAAGGGGAACGTGTGCGTTGCAAAATTCAATTATTCTGTCGAGTTGACGATTGAAAAATAAAATGCTTTTTAATAAATTCCTTTTTATCATCGTTTACTCCGTAGCTTTATAATTTTATTATATTATTAATTTTAATACGCGAGTTGATCGGCATCACACACAAGAGAGGTAAACATGATGTCACAACGGAGGGGGCAAGGTGTTGGTTTTTGAAACTAATGAAAAAACCTCGCTAACTTTAACGAACGATTGAACCTGTCCTCTTTTTTAGACCGGTGAACTACAAGTCCCCAAAATAAAATATAAAAAAGACCATTAACCATCACTGTTTAGTTAATTTTTTGATTAAAAAAATGCTTGGAATTGATGGCAATGCGGAAAGAGCTGAACGCAAGCGGGGGAAGCAGGCTTTGATGCCACCAGGCGACAACATTCTCTTGCTAGTTCTCAAAACATTAGGGATATAAGGACGAGCGGTTAACTGGTCTTTTTTTTAACGGTTAGTCGGTCCTCAAAAACGAGCGGTCTTAACAACCTTACATGTAGGGGCTCATTTTTCTACCAAGTCAGTACAGAGAAACTAGTGCACTGGTCCCTAGTGCTATGAAAAAAAATTCCTGCCAGTCCACCACACTAAAAAGTTTGAGAAGCACTGACCTATATAATGTCCCATTGTAAGTTTACCATAATGATATGCATATTAGCTGTTACCTATCTATATAACGCGACATATGTATATTGCTTGTTTTTGTAAACATAAAATTATTTAGCACATATCAATTCTGAATGTCATAGTAATTTGTATTTGCATAATTGCTGGAGATTAACTTTTTTCTCCTATTTAATTGTATTTTATAGAAGAAACAGAAAATTTTCAAAGTTCATTTCTGAAATAAGTTAGGCCAACTTGCCGTTGTGTACCAATTTTTTTTTTTTAGTGTTGCTTATAAAAATAATTTTGTGTCAATCTTAACAACAGTACTAGTTTTATAGTCTCCATTAAGATATAAAGAAACCCTTGAGGAAATGTTTAACTCGGTGAGATTAACTAAAGCAACAACAAAAAATTGGCATTAAATTTTATATACCTTTCTTACCTTAAAAGTTTAAAGAAATTATTTAAGGGATTTTATATTTTTTTTAAAAAGTCATAATTTCCTTTTTTTTCTGTGTCTGCAGTTCCAAAATGTCCATTCCCTGAATCTGAACAATAATTTGATAGAACATTTACCAGAATCAGTTGCGTTTATTAGATCGCTACAAAACATTTTCATGTCTGATAATAAACTGGGATATCTTCCTGGGACACTACTCAAGAGGACATTAGGAGCAGCTGATTTTAGCAATAACTTGTTTGTTGACAGTCAGCTAAACAGAGTGTCCCCACAGTTTTCTGTCCCTACATTGATGGAATGGGCTGCTAGGATTATTATGACTCAAAGGTTGGTGCTTCTATTTTGGATTATCTCTTCTGTTATATAAATGAATGGTTAAAAACTATTTTGTCTTACATTGTGTGATTCTTTACAATGTAATATTGAATGATGGGCCATCAGATAGCACCTCAGAAGGATATAAAAATATTTTTTAAATGTGTTACAACAACTGCAGTACGATCAGAAAAGAGCTGTACACATAACACTGGTCATTGTATGGAAATATAAGGTTTCCAATTAATTATTTTTAAAAATTAAATAAAAAATATGATTAACATTTTTTTCTTACTAATTATGATTATCTGAGGGCTATATTTCCTTACAAGTTTAAAAGAAAAACATTAGAATTTAATTACAAAAATAAATACATTTGAAACTCATTTTCATAACTTATTGTTTTAAATATTTTTTCCCTGAAAATTAATAAATGTTCAATAAGGAACAAAATCTTGATACACATGATATTGATGTAGATTTTTATTTTTATCCTGTTTAACAATGATGGAAAAAATGTAACATTTAAAAAGAAAATGGGAAGGAAAAAAAATTATCATTTGAAGATTAGCTTAAGTTATATCTTCTAATATATATTAAACTGTTGTGTAGATAGTTACAAAAATGTGTTTTAAAACTTGAAATTAGACAACTTCAATAAACTTTTTAAAAAATTTTGTTTGCATAGATAGCATTACTTTGTAAGGGCACACATTGTTAAGAAATAGTAGGACAAAATACCATTTTATGCTCACAAAACAAAGTTTACATGCAATTATTTGTGTTAACATTGCTAAAAATAAATTGGCAATAACATAATGCATGTTATTAAATAATTAAAATGGATTGACTTATGAATTAGCATCAACATCTGGGCTTTATAAAGCTACAACGTATGATTACATTGGCATTTGTTTACAACATTGTAGCATTTCTAATATTAGAAACTTCACTCAGTTAATATTGACAGTCAAGTAGGGGAACTCATGACAGATCAGCATGGGGCAAGAATTAGGGGTATTAGATAATGGGCTCATTCAACTTATAGGCCTTAACTTAAAATACTTAATACACAAATTGTGTAATGAAAACAATAAATTTATCCTTTATTGTTACACTAATGAGACAGTAAACATTTCGGCTAATGCCTTCATCTGTGCAGTAAGTATTAATATTATATTTAAATTATTAGGACATATTAAATCAAGAAAATAGTTACATAAATATAAAAAGAAAAGAAAAACAACAACACACAAAGTATGACTCAGGATATAAGGATAAGTAGGAAGTATCAAAAGTAACCAGGAAAACTACAACGAGAAAATTAGTTAGGTAAAATTAAGCGTAACCTTTTTTACAAATAATTAACTATTAACCTTAAGCAAGTGATAGTAGTTAGTAGTTTATTAAATTTTTTTAATTTAACAATGTAATTGATAGTCTTACTCAACAATTAGGCTTATGTCAGAATAATGTATTGAAAAACTACAGAAAGTTCAAAATTCATCTGCCAGACTAGTTCCTGAGGCTCCGCTACTTTACTCACTTCATTGGCTACCTATACAAGCCCGAATTGATTACAAACTGGCAGTTCTCTGTCACAACTTCTGGTCACATTCGTCAGCTACACTCTTCTGCAGACACACGCATTCTCTGTTTTCCTTAGACATGAACTAAACATTTAGTGAAAGAACATTCTTTTTTTGTGCAGCCCAAACATCCGTAGTATTTCAACTACTGTTTGATTGCGTTACTATCCTCGTGTTACTGAGCAGTCGTATCCTTGAGCGGCAGTCTTTTCTACAGCTTTTGCACACAAGTTCCATGCTTCCCAATATTTTGGTTGTTCTCCTAGCTCGACTGCCTGTAGCCTCCTCCATCCTTTGCTCCTGGGCTGCTGAACGTTAATAATTTTATTCCCCATTTAATTTTACACTATATTGAGAAATATAGCTTGAGTACAATGGCAATAAAAAATAAAATTGTCACTCATTTTGGTGCCAGTTCCCTTAACGTTGTTTTTTTCTTTTTTAAGCTTTTTAATTATTAAATTATTTATCCGTTTGCTATGAAACTTGGAATATTTTCCACACCTCTCTGAAGATTTCTGGCATAATTGTTTTTAAAATGTACCACTCATTGGTTTCTTTAAATACATTCATTTTTATTGAGATCATTGCTACGCACAACTGGTCTGCTAGTATATTATAAAAATAAGAAATAATAAAGTGGTCACTGAAATATTTTTTTTGCCAACATGGAAGCTTCTCAGACATTTGGTGTAGCTTTATTAGCTAGGGTTTTGGGTAAATGAAATGCACTTTAAGATTTTAGACACACAATCTATAATAAAAATGTATAAAGATGGCACGAAAGGCCACCAGGGTGCAGACCACCCACTCCTTCTATGCCACTGGCTCAGACATCAGAGAGTAAATTTTGAAATAAGAGCCTTTCTGCTCATAAATTATCAAAATATATTTGGAATAATAAGCCTCAATTTAACTCTACTGAAATGACACATGTTTTCATAGTTTAGTGACATAAAGATTAACTCTACTGAAATGACACATGTTTTCATAGTTTAGTGACATAAAGATTAAGTCTACTGAAATGACACATGTTTTCATAGTTTAGTGACATAAATATTAACTCTACTGGAATGACTCATGTTTTCATAGTTGAGTGACACAAAGAGAAACTTTCATTAACTAACATCTTTAATATCCCACAAATATAAGTTTTGATTGTTTAAGCAGGAGGTGCTTTTTATTAAGGGCTGTCCATAAAGTACGTCATGCTACAGAAAGGGGGGGGTGTAAGATATTGTGACAGTTTGTGGCAGGGATGGGGTGAGGCCATGTGTGACATCACATGTTTTACATTAAATTTTAATTATTTTCTTTATTTAAAAAATTGGTTTGAAAGTGTAACATACTTCAGTATTTAGAGGGTGGGTTTCGAGATTTGAGACGATGGGAGGGGGGGGGGTAAAAATGGTCCAAAATAGTGTGACATACTTTTATGGATGACCCCTTATTACTTTTACTTGACCTAAACACTCTACACTTTGCTCCTACAGAATCCACTATACAAATGAAGACCTGGATATTTATTCCATCAACTATCTCAAACAAGCTCATCACTGTCTATGTGGTAAACCATGTTTTGAGTCCAGTATTTCAGGAATTCATAGAAGCAAGCTGCCATCAACCATAAATTATAGTAGTGAGGAGTACCCATTCCTTATCTTCATATGCTCAAGGAAATGTCAGAACAGATTTGATAAATTGTAGCTTAAAAATATAACAGCTTTACTACATGATTTGAATGATTTAATATTATTGTGCACAACAAAACACATTGTGAAATTATTTGTGTGTGAATTTTATTTATATTTTAAGAGTGCAATTGATATTTTAGTGATTAATTATAATTATGCGCAATCTTTTCATTTTAGTTCCATGAAGAATAATTTAACGTAACATAGTTATCTAGCGTTACACCAACCATCCAACCATGTATAATGTGAACCCTGTTAGTTCAAAGAATAAAAAGATAAATGAAATGCCATGTACTCATTTATCTATTCTTTCTTGTTACCCTATTAATTTGACCTTTTTGAAAGGTACGCCAGATCCTCTCTTTGTTTTAGTATTTTCTCAATGGTTATGTAGATTCTTTTTTTTTATGATCACGGAACATTAATATCTTGAGCACAAAATGAGGCCAAATTCGCCAATCAACATTTGTTAACTTGATCTCTTTTAGCTGTTTAAAAAGACCATTTTGTCATAAAAATTATGATATTTTTCCACACTGCAGTGTAGTAGCCATCCATACCTACATTTCTGTTCTAAATTATTTTCATTATTAGTCAACCCTAAATGTAACCTTGAGTCAATTTTTGTAAAATAATTTCAAAATCATTGTTTATCAATATAGTGTGGCATTGTAAATAGATCAATATATGTTCTATTTTCATTGAGCTGGAAATATTGTAATTTTTTTTCAGGACAAAAAATAAAATAAATAAATAACACCTTTTCAGACCATGACAGCCTATAGGGCAAGTGAAGTAGCGTTCACAAGTTAAATAAACCACTAAAGAGCAGGGGATCGTGTGGTTAGCACAATGCCCCAAGGGCTTTACCAGTACCGCGGTGGAACCTGTGACTCGGGTTCTTGCCTCGGTTCGACAGTCCAGTGCACTACCACCTTGACCACTGTGCCCACACTTTCAGGACAAAGCATATATATAATTTCAATAATCCTAGAGGGTGTGACCATGCCACCTTTTTAAATGGTGGTATTCCCACCACTACAATAAATTAAAGGATTATCTTCAGTAACATTAAGTTATTAGATAATTAAACTTAAAAATATTTGTGAAGAATAGTTGTCATTGGAAACTATTTATTCAACTCCATGATTCTGCTACTACTACTACTACTACTACCAAACAATTTATAATAGACGGTAATGTGAAAAAAATTATTTAAAGATTAATCCGGAAATCCTTTAAATTAATTAATCATCAGCCAAAGATGAATATTCAGAAGCAGTTCCTAATATTTATCTGTATGTTTGATTAGTAGTTATAGTAGGATGCTATGATTTCAAGCACATGCTAATATTGCCACGTATGGTTTCTCTTACGTCTGGATCATTGGTTATCTTATACTTTTACTTTTTGCCAACTTGTATCAAGCAGCGTCTGTTGGTGCATGAATTTAGTTTTCTAATTATTGCTTTTGTTGTACATTTTCATGTTTAAAATGTTTTCTGTCATAAAATGCAAGAATCTGTTATATAAATGCACTCACTGTTTTTCTTTGTTTTACAAATCCTCCAGCATTCATAGTCATATTTTGAACGTAACATTAGAACTAGAACATATCATGTGTTAAAAATTGTAGAAGAGAAAATTATTGATAACAACTATCAACTGTGATATTTTGATGAGATTGTTGCTCTCCCTCCAATGACTTCTTTCAATAGGTGAGTTGTGTTGAGTTACTGCCCACCAGCTGAGTGTTGCTGTCTGGAAAGCTCAAGTGGAATGATAAGTTGTCTCACATGTCTTGTCCACTTGATCCTTGCCAAGAAGCATCTCACCATGTTCAAAAGTTAAGTTAATTGCTGATGATTGTATAAACTATAAAACAATCAAGCCAAATCAAAATTTAAATAGTGAAACCTTACAAAAAGACCCAGATGATCTGCAAAAATGGGAAACAAATTGGAGTATGTCTTTCCTTCCAGAAAAGTGTCAACAGTTCTGAGTATAATATAAAGAAAAATTAATAAATAAATGGAAACTATTCCCATGTCAATGATGCATTGGAAAAAAAAATCAAAACTTTACGCTTTATAATTTATAAAAATTTGTTAAAATACAAATTTAATATAAAAAAATTTGTGGCGATTAAACTTAAACGTCTTTTACAGTCGACCTCAGAAATCTGCATTAGTTGACCGTCACGGGTCACTGCAGGTTTACTCCAGCACCGGAGCTCACGCACAGCGACTGACTACAAGTTATTATAAAGAAGATTACTGCAATCGCAGGCCACAGCTATGAGTGAGGGCTCCAAACATACCCAGCCTTTATTTCCCTGGGCCCTAGGAACAAATCCTTGCCTTCCCATGGATTCGAACCTGTGACCTTCGGTACGCCACCCGTGCGCGTATGCCTCTCGACCGCCGTGAGAGAGACAGAGTGTAGAGAGAGGAGTGACTTGTTCATTTGTGTATTCTTTGTATTGAGGAAATAATTCTTTCATATCCTTGGAACTAAGTAGCTCGGACTTTGTTTTTAATAACTTAGCCACCACTCGGCTACAGTTTTGTCTCGTAGTGTCCTTTCCGATTACACCAGTGACCAGTGTGTTGCTCTTCAAGTCACTGAACTTCCCGTGCTTTAAAAAACGGGTATGAGGTCAGTCGCTCGTTTTTAGAGGACACTGAAGTCAGATGGCTTTCACGGCACTTAGCTTTACAAGCATTGTTCATAAACATGTGTTGTTCGTCCGTCGAGTCGACGAGGACCTCTCTAGTCATCCGAGGGTTGCTAGGACTGGTTTTGTCTATGTGTGCGCAGATGGCTGACGAGACCGATCCTGGCACGGAAGGTTTGGGAATAGAAAGGATATGGGACGAGTGGGTTTTCTCCTGGAGGGTGGACAGCGCGGGTTTTAGGGTGTGGGTTAAGTTTTTTAGGTTTTAGGGTGTGGGTTAGGTTTAGTGATAGGTTTTAGGGTGTAGATTAGGTTTAGTGATAGGTTTTAGGGTGTGGGTTAGGTTTAGTGATAGGTTTTAGGGTGTGGGTTAGGTTTAGCGATGAAATTAACAACATTTTAACAAAATGGCAGCAATCGACATGAAAAACAATAAGGCTGGCACTGAGACTTGAGATTATTTCACTGAATTTTCCCTTCCACATCGAACTATTAATAGAATTCTGGGGATAACGCTCAACGTTATCCACAGAATTCTGGGGATAACGCCTCCCTTCTGCGAATAACATATAGCGTTATCCCCAGAATTATCAAATTAGACTATTTTTAATCAGATCTAGCTAATCGCATAAAAGCACGTGAAACAAAGATTTTTTTTTTTTAATAATGATTTTTATATCAATGACAGAAAAAAGTGGAAATAACATGTTGTAGTTAATGTAAAAATTCAAATGAGTTATCAGTTTCATATGAAATAAGCTAGGTATAGTTATATATTCAGTTAGTCTAGTAATTTAGCTATTTTGGAGAAAGCCATTTTACTCAATATTATATTAGTGTTAGTTCAGTTTATTGATTAAAGTGAACAGCATGCATCATAAAATGTTATGAATTCTATTTAAGTGGTAAATTGGGCCATACGTGAGAGAGGGCTTATTACGATTTTAATAGTATAGAAAGGGGGCATTAAATTAATTGAATTGAGAATAACGATAAAATATATATTAAAAGGAGGTATCAAATTTATATAAACTTAAAACACTCTTCGATTATAAATGTTTGAATAATTTATTGTAGACAGAATATTTTTAAAATATATTATTATTATTTTTTTTTTAATCTTTAAATTTTCTTTACGGAATATTTTCATTTACAGAATTTCTTTCCTCATTATACGTATAATTTTTATGGTACTAAATAAAGTTAACTAACAGTTTTGTATGAATTTGACATCAACCGCCCTCAAGTCAGTGGTGTAGTGAAAGGGGGTAAATGCGCTGGCAGCACTTTTTTAGGGGCTACAAATTCCAATTTGTTGATTAGGTTATTTCTTGCTACATAAAATTCACTCACTTATCACATAATAAGTATTTTTTCAAAATACATTTTGATTTATTAGGCCTATCAACAGCATAACAAAACACTCAATTGTATTCCCACACGTTAAAAATCAAAACACATTTTGTGACAAATGTTATGAAATAGTTTTAACCCATCTAAAGATATTACCCGAAAAAAGCCACGGTACCGCAAAGCCAAACCAAATGTAAATATATCATTATGATAAGTCGAACAACAAAGCCAGTCCAAGGACGTTCCACCGCCGCTTCGGTGGGTTGTACCTCCCCTCCAACAGCCGTCTCGGCCTGCGATAGATGCGCAATACGTCAAAAATACTATTCATTATAGTATATATTATATATATATATATTTCTCATCATGGTCCAGCCATGCCGGACACCAAGCAAGTAGCAAGCTGTCTGTTCCCACCGNGGGGGGGGGTCATCGAAACAGACAATTCGTTGAATTGAGGTCAATTACTATGTTCTTTCAGGACAACAAAATAGCATGTATTTCGTAGTGTAGTGGTTATTACATTCGCCTAGCAAGTGGAGGTCGCAGGTACAAATCCCCAGCTAAGACATTGCTTTTTTTAATTTTTAAAAATGTTTGTGTTTGCGCCCGTTCATTTCTCACTTTCTGTTCAATCATGACTTCGCAACACCATAACAAGCACAAGACAAGTGGAAAGAAGCTGGACGAATGACCTTTGTCAGGTTATGCCAATTAGCTTATGTTTGGCAAGATAGGGCGGTGCAAGGTGGGGGCTGGCAAGTAAACTTGTTATTATTTTTTCTGATTGACTTTGGGCGTATTTAGGAGTTTGAGGGACCAATCGCTAACGATGACCGCACAGAAATTAGCTATTTATTATATTGGAGGATAAATTGAAGATGCGCACACGAAAATAGGCACACCGTCACCGTAATTTGATATTGAACGATTTTTTTAGGAAGAGGAGAATGTTTTCAATTTCCAAATCTTACGAAATCGCAAAATAGAGATACATACATTCTGGCTTACTGTCAACACTGAACAGCTCTTCATGCAGCCATCAATCAAAGATTCGACGACATTCTTCACCTGCTTATTCCTGTGTACATACTCTCATAAAATCAAATTCTCATTCCGTTCATATAAGTTATTAATTGTTTTAAATTTTATTTTAAACAAAAGTTATGATTTCAATAAATACTTTTTCATCAAAATGTTTCTTTTTTGGATTTGTAATTTTTGTACTATGTATTTTTGTATTTATTTAGTGTTTTTCATTTTGGAGTTCGTGGGAAATTTTTGACTATAAAAGGGGTCCGTGGATCAAAAAAGTTTGGGAACCAATGATATAGAGGGTTCGAATCTTTTGTTAATATGTTAAGGAGGTTCAAAGGATGTGCCCCGGCCAAAAAAATTACCGAAAAGGTTTACTGGATGTCCTGGAAAATCACACACACACACACACATTTTTAAAAAAAGGTGATAAAAATAAGGAGTTTTACTGTATTGAAAAAAAGGCATGGGTTTCCAGTGGCGTAGCGAGGGGGGGGCTATTTCCCTGGGCGTCACTTTGCCAGGGGCGGCAAATTCCTGGTCGTTAATTAGCGCCTAACAACAAATTTATAAGAAAGTCAAGCTTTTTATCGAAATAAAGAAAATAAATCAGAAATTAATAACAGAAATAAAAGATGTATCCTAAGGCATGTGAACTTTTCTTCTTATACTAAGGTTACAGTACTGAAAAGTACTTAAGTAGTATGATACTGTTACACCGAAGTAGTGGTAGCTTAAATGATTCTTAAAATTTGGCAGCCGCTCCTGTTGTAAAATCAAAACTTTGTCTACATAAAGCATGAGCCGATCGAAAGCTCAGGGCGGCACATTGTGTATAAAGAGGGGGGCTGCTAATTCCTCGTTAATTAGCTTCAAAAATGAAAAGCGTTAAAATAAAGTTTAATAAAATAAAATAGAGCAAAGATACAAAATTCAAAGAAGTAGATGAACTATACTATAAACGTGAACATTTCAAATGCCATAACTTGAAACTCCCTTATAAATCTGAAGTCTTCTGATACTAATGCTATTGAAGTGGGAAAATAAAGGGGTTGAATTAGTGTACGAATATGACAATATGGTTCTGGTATGTATAATTGATTCAAGTTTGATTTTAACTTAAATAAAATACTGGAAAATTTGTTGGTGTAATTAGATGGTTTATTCTACCAAAACATTATTATTTTTATTTTAATGTCTTTTGATTTCAGGCATCAACAAAAATAATGAACAAACCTGTTTATTTAATGAAATTAAAACTTTGCACGCATATATCCAAACGTAGCCACCCACGAACAAGTGCTCAACATTTCCATTTTTTTTTTAAAATTGGAAAGCATCAGAAATTGGATAAAAAAGAATTGACAAAGAACAGCAATAAGTTGTAAAGGAAAAAAAAAACAAAGTGGCAGGACGTTTTAGTTAAAATTTTTGACATTATTAATGCCCGGCAAATGTAAATATGTTTTATTTTCGGTCAAAGAATGGACGATACTATTGCAAATAAAGCCAATATTCCAGAACCAATGAAATTTGCTTGCCAAGTACGATCGAGCACTCACAGAAAGTTGTATGATAAAAGCTTTTAAAAATTGTCATCTAAAATTCAAACTGAGCTCATAGCATTTTTAAGAGATATAGATCGCGAAAAATAATCCTTTTGCAGGAACAAGATACCCCATATCGTTCTATTTCATTCAATAGCTCTTCATATATTTCACATAATCACCAAACAAGTGCAGTTGTGGGATATGTAATGATCGATTGAAAATAAAAAAGTAGACATTGTAGAATCTTTAAACTATTTCATTGAAGTAACAGTGAATCTGCTTACATTTCTGGAATGATTATTAATAAATGACGATCTTAAAATAATGGATTGCAGGGGATCTGCATGTGTTAATACTTCTTCTGTTCCTTCCTACCATCTTGCAT
Organism: Radix auricularia; assembly: GCA_002072015.1. Lineage (NCBI taxonomy): Eukaryota > Metazoa > Mollusca > Gastropoda > Lymnaeidae > Radix > Radix auricularia. Next base: position 226,151 of record MUZC01004448.1, read on the forward strand.
GAGTACGTGGAATGTGTTAAACAAGTAGACCAGGAAAACTCAAAACACTATCAGCATTCATAACTGCAAAAAATATATATATATATATTTAAAATTTTTTAAAAAATTAAAAATACAGAAAAGAATGACTACATATAAACTATGGATAATCGGAGGACGCAATAAGCTTCTGCATAGGAGGAGTGACAGTGACGTATAAGGTAAAATAATCATGTATAAGTCACAAATATCTTTAAGTTACTTTTACATCTATTACCGACAATACACTCAATACAGATGATTATTGCGTCCTACGTTCATATATCAACTACCAGCATACCTTGTCTTTGAAAATAATTATGTCAAGAAATGCAAGAAATGTTTCTCATTTAAATTGTCAGTTTTATGTGATTTTGGGGGGGGGGGGCGATTTTTTTTCCATAGCCCTATTGCCTCTATCAAACTTTGTCAATTTTTGTCAGTTTTCGTCATTTTTTTCCAGTGATTTATTAGGCTGAATTGGGTTTTATTCATTTAAAAAAATGTATTCCTTTTTGTTTCAAGTAAAACCTTTCATATACTCCGCTCATCTTCTATAGCTATTAGCAGTTGCCCTCTGAAGGTTTTTCTTGTTTTTTTTCCCCTTCATTTTAAAATATTTTTTAAATATATTTTTACGCTTGCAACTTAAGAACCTATCCATAAGAAGAATGGAGGGAACAATCGTCGAGGTCTGGTATTTGAGGTTTGAAGTCTTGGTTTTATTGGAGCATTCGCTTGTCACAAGTTGTGGTTTGGGAAGTCTTGGGTTATGGTGAGGTTTGACTTGGGTTACGGTGAGGTTTGACTTGGGTTGCGATTAGCTTACTCTCTTGTCTTTGCCTTTCAGGGCTTGAATATTCTTTTTTATAGCAGAATATTCCTTCTCACGTGATTTGGTTTTTTCTGACTCGGTACTTTCTTGAGCTTTATTCCTTCTCACTGGCTTTGGTTTTGAATGTCTCGGGAAATTTATGAAGATTCTCTTTGTCGCGGTTATTTGGTGATGTGTTGCCTGGAAAGGTGTGGATATCGTCGGAGCTTCTCAGTAGCTTAGAACGCAGCTCTGGAAGATGATCGCAACGACGATGCTTAACACTGTTGCTATGATGATCCAGTCGCTCTTCGGTTCTAGGCTTCCTTTGACTGGCGGAGGCACGTAGAGCGATTTAAACGGGATCGCAACGGTTAGCGCGCAGGCAAGGGGTAATTGGCCTTCCCCATCCCCAGACCGGACGTCCACAGCACTTTCCTTCTTGGCGACGCTTATGCTTGTCAGTCTCTTGTATTTGTTTTTTTTTATTATTGTCGAATTTGAGTATTAATAATACAAAATTATTTTTGAGAAAGTATTTGAAATTTTGACATGGCATCTGTTATATATAACTTTCAGTATTTTTATGTTTAAAGTTAACTTATTTCTAGATTTAAATGTCGTTAATGTTTAGGAAGTTATGCTTTAAAAAAAAATTAAGTCATAATTTTTTAATTTATGACTGTGAATTATGGTGCTAAGATGTGTGGATCAGTTGGTGTGCAATGTGTATTATATTCAACAATACAAAAACTTACTAAAAATGTAGTATGGAAACAGATTTGAAAGTTCAAATTAGACCGCAGAAAGACTACATAGTCTCTTGACACAAAAAAATCCATTTTTAAAAATGAACCTAGCTTCTAACTCTATCTAAATTCTCTGTCCACCAAAGATTTTTTTATATTAAAAATTAGTCTAACTTTACCACCTTTGACACCTGGCTTATGCTGGTAATTTATTATTAAGTACTTGGTCATATCGACGCTTCGGTCAGCCAGAGACTCCTGGCCAAGCACGGGGCTAAGAAAAAGTTCATATGTTAAATATCGCTACTCGATTAGACAATAGTTAGGCGGCTGGGTAATGCGTGGAATCCTTATAGCCGTGGCCTGTGACCACTACATCACTTGCAAACAGATCATCTGTCATGGTCTGTGGACGCAATTATCTTCTGCATAGAAGGATCGTCTGTATATCTTAGATAAGATAAGACTTCAGTCACGTTCAGTCTGTAAATGTTTGTCGCGTGGTGAATATTATTTTGATTATAATCAAAACTTTTAGTTCTGACTCTTATATAAGGGATTTATAGTCAAAAACTTTGTTTACATGGGTTCTTTTTATTTAAATTTCTTTTTCCGCGGGCGGGACCACGACAGACATACAGAACGACAAGTCGGTGAAGTTAATACAAGCGATTTATTGATGTATCCGCTGGGGCTTCAACCCTGAAACTCCCCCGCGTAAGCTGGGCGTGTTAACCATTACACTACAAAGCATATAATAAAAAGTACATATAATATAAGGAAAAACAATGCAATTGACATGCCCCCCACCTCCCCACTTTTCCCCTCGTAAACCCACTTAACATGCTAACCAATAAACTATGATCAGACAAACCCAGTCGTCATGCTTATTAGCACATACTCGCTTTGGTGAATGTTATACATACAAGTTAACCCGCGGCGTAGCATACGCCGCAGACTTGCTCATCATAGATAGTGCAAAGAACGGGGGGATGAGAGAATGAAACAAACAGCAGCACGTAGTAATGGGAAAAAAGCGAGTAAACGTGGAGACATGTGCTAAGCGGTTGTTGTTACCTTTACTACTATCCCTTACCAACCATAAACTGTGATTTTCCGACTCTAGGTATAGTCATGTTCGCAAGAAATGGGGTTAAGAAAAGGCAGAAACAATAATCATAATTTTTGTGGGAATTGAACACAGGACTTTCCGCGTGCAAGGTAGACGTGATAACCACTACACTAGGCATCATATGATCTTCAGCGAAGGAACAACGCAAGTGAACGCAAGAACCATTGCCCCCCCCCCTTTTTGTTCTTTGTACCTCCTCCGCTTGCCCACTGTGATCTTGGGGGTCATTCGTCATGGTCATTTGCACATGGTCGATTACGTGAATTATATTTAAAGAAGATAGCTAACTTGATAGTGAAAAATGAAGTAGGCCTCAAAGAAAAAAAAAAGAAAAAAAAATGCTAGCTAGTGTTATGGTTCATCACGCTTAACACCACCTCTGCATCTCGTTCACTGATGTCAACGTTTGAGCACATATAACCACTCGTCTACCCTCCCTCCCCCACGTGCCGCGGCGGTACCGTTGTTTAAGGGGATCCTGGTTCTTCTCTTTACCACGGGGGGGGGGG
>MUZC01004448.1:241001-253698 GCA_002072015.1 Radix auricularia
CGCTAACATGATAAAAGCTTTTAAAACCATGTTTGTTGATAGATGCGAAACTGGCACTGGCACTGATTCTGATGAGGAAGATGATGATGAGGTTGACAATATTAATGAAGATAAAGACTATGAGGATGCAAGGGCAGAAACGACTGTTGATGGTCACTATTTGAAATTGAAACGCATATGTGCTTCAATCTATGCAGCTAGTTGTTAATGAGATGTCAAAGTGTGCTGCCATACAACCGATACTTGATTCAGCGAGGCGTATGGTTGAAAAGTTTAGAAAATCATCTGTTGCAACCCAAAAGCTAGTGTTGAAGAGCAAGAAAACTCTTATTGCAGATTGTCCCACAAGGTGGTCAAGCACATTCCTTCTACTGCAGCGACTAATTGAACTGAAGGTTAGTGTGAATGCAGTAGCGAAAGAAATGGAAAGGGACACTCTTCTTTCAAGTGAATGGCAAAAAATAGATCAGTTACTGAAGCTTCTGCAACCATTTGCCGAACATACACGTTTACTCGAAGGCGATAAAGTTGTTATGTCATCAGTAATTCCAGCACTTATGGACATAGAATATCATCTTCTTGAGGCACAGTCTGATCAAGCTCTGGACGCATCACTAAAAGAGCTAGCAGTCACCTTTTTGGATGGCTTGAGGCGACGATTTGAGTTTGCGTTGGAACCAGAGTCTGATATTTTTGAACCTATACCTTCTGCAGCTTGCCTGCTTGATCCTACAACTGTGTCAGCACTGTTCATTTCAGGAGAAGAGCATCTTCTAAATGCAGCAAAACAGTTTGTGTTGCGAGAAGAAACTGCTTCAGCAGCAGCAGCCGCAGTAAGTGCACAGCTTGGTCAAGTGCTTTCAGCTGCTGGTCAGCCTATTCCTAACCGAAATATCACTGCAACTGCGTCTCCTGATAGCGTTGGTTCGACAGCCCTGACTACATCTGGACCTCCTCTCAAGCGCTTCAAGTCCCTGACGCAACACATTGCGAACACCACACCCATCACTAATATTATATCTGCAGTTCGTGGGCCTGAAGACGAACTGGAAAATTATTTGTTGCACTATCAAGAAACTGCCACAGCAGTCAGTGAGGATGGCAATGGTTTAAGCTACTGGCAATCACAGAACGTTCAAAAAACGTTTCCGTTGCTTGCACCATTGAATGCACCAGCTTCGGAGGCTTCCGTAGAGAGAATTTGTTCTCTTTGTGGTGATTTGACTACTGGTAAAAGAAACAGCACTAATCAGAGTCTAGAAAAACGGGTCTTTCTCAAGCTGAACAGTCATTTGTTTTGATGTTTAGTCTTCACTCTTCAAGTGAACTGTTGTTACTTAGTTTAGTTAGTTCAGAGTTCTAGGTCTTAGAATGAATACATTTGTTTTAATTTTGACTTACGTTTTTGGTTTCTTATTATTATTACGTTTTTAGTTGTTGTTGGTGTTGTTTTTTTTTGTACATGCACTGCAAGTCTGCTAGTCTACAACATAGTCAAAAATTGAGTCATGGCATTGGCATATAACACAATGTGATAGTGTGATTTATAATGTGACATTTGAGTGAATGGACTCAGACTCAGTACACTGAGCTGTCATCTCTGTGACTGCTATTACTATGCTTCAATCTGCTTCAAAAATTGGTCATGAACAATGATGTTATTAGTTATTGGTGTTTACAAGACTAAAACTAAAAGTGAAACTAAAATGAATAAGACGAAAACTAAAACTCAGGTGTTTTAGTTTTAGTCGACGAAAACTAAAAAGAAAACTAAAATTGGGCCTAAAACTAAAACTAGACTAAAACTAAAATTATTACAGACAAAACGAAATAAAAACTAAAACTAAAATAGGACCTGGGACTAAAACAACACTAACCGACAGTCACTTTTTTACTCCTAAGATCTTATCTTAGATATACAGACGCTCCTTCTATGCAGAAGATAATTGCGTCCACAGACCATGAGAGATGATCTGTTCGGTCACTTGGAACAAATACTAGGGCGTCATGAGTCGTTTTGGATTTCTTTATAAATTAGCGAAGTCAATAGTGCGCTCGCCTCACAAGATGAGGGACGTGGGATCGAGCCCACGAAAAGCCACTATAAAAATGTTGAGAAATGACTAACGCTAAGAAAGTCCTCCGCTGACCTGGAGAGGGATGGGCGCCGAGAATGTTCTAGTGGAAACATTTGAGTCCCCTACAACCTCGAAAAAAAGAGGTTATAGGACTAAAAAAAAATCATTTATAAAATTAAAGATTGATTGAATCTCGAGAAAAGCTCACAGACTTGGAAAGTAAAGTTCTTGATGGTTACATGCTTGCTGAAGAGTTGCAATCATTGAGTTTCATAATTCCTGAAGTCACCTACAATGATGCCGTTAGTACTTTGTAGTTGGTTTTTTTTTCAGTAAAAAAGCGTTATAGTACTTTCCTAACAAAAACATTGTACTCCGAATACTTATAACTATTATTCTTGTCATTTCGGCTTCCGAGGAAATAAGCTTTTTGAAATTAAAACTTATTAAAACCTATGCTCCATAAACAATGATTCAAGATCGGATCGGGTAACTATTAAGAATGGTTTTGCTATGGATCTTGACAATATTAAAATCCCGAGATTTCACATTTTGCAGCCGCGTAAGTTCGCAAGATTTGCTTTTAAGTTGTAAATCACGGCTGAAGTAGAAGATACAACCAAATCGGCCAACAATCGACCAACATCAACGATTTTCCCTATTCTTAAGAACAAAAACAAAATCAAGGAGATCGATGCTTCAAAGGGAATGTCAAGAATGTCCATGAGACGGTTACGACACATTTTCGTCAAATTTTTAAGCGTCGGCAAAAACAAATGTCTTTGGACGGTTTTGTAGTTGAAAAGAAATAACGTTCGTTAGTTCATATCTAAATAATAGTTTTAATCTAGTTTTTTTGCGCTTTAGCAATAAGTAATTTTATTCAAATAAATGTTAATGAAAAAAAAAAAAACTCCTTAAAAACAAAGTTTTAAAAAATATAGACCTACAACCTTTTTGTACGAGACATAACTAAATGAATGTTCATTTTAATACGCATTGCACGACAACCCAGAAATCTAAAATTTTAGTCATTTTTCAAATATATAAAGGATTTATACCAACCCCCTCCCAAAAAAAAAAAAAGTAAATAAATAAAAACTACTACAGTCTCACTGTTAATTTTTAGCTCGATTTTATCACGGAAAAGCGTTATAAAAACATGTTTAACATAGTGCGCACCGCGAGACATATTAGCAATTAATAGCATTTACTTGCACATATTGGGAATACATTTTTTTTAAATATCGTCAATATGATACGCACCGCACCACGCGACAGGAAAATATTAAAAAGTTTGCTCAATATAATACGCATCGCGACACACTTGCACTAAAATTTATATGCTACAAAAAAAAAAATAATAATAAAAAAAAAATACATAGAGATAATCTAAAAATTCATTAATTTAATTACACAACATTCGATCGATCTGAAATTTCCATAGATCATTTTTATCGTCGATACGAGAATGCCTGTAAATTTTAGCTCGCTTGCATACGGGAAAGTATGTAAAAATTCGATCCAAAGTTTTTTTCGGCAAGCAAGTAATGAAGCAGACGCCATGATTATATTAAGAATTTAAAAATGAGCAATTTTTTCTGCATGGAAAATTTTTAAATTCTTTCGTTTAACGAGTGTTTCGTTTTACGAGTGTTTCGTTTATCGAGTGTTTCGTTTATCGAGTGTTTCGTTTAACGAGTGTTTCGCTTTACGAGTGTTTCGCTTAACAAGTAAGACTGGAAGGAATAATGATCGTTAATAAATGTTCCACTGTTTTTTTTAAATGCCTTTTTTCCCCTCGGCAACCATCCGCCACCCTCTGATGATGGCATAGTCGAAAAGCTCCTGCCTTTATCTGGTGCTCTTCTCTAAAACTTTTCTCCAGGAGCGTAGCGAGGGGAGGGCAGGAGGTACATTTGTCCTCGGGTGCGAGAATACATTGGCGCCAAAGTGTTACCAATAAAGTCACATTACAATAAGTGAACTAGGGCAATACAAAGGTAGGGCTCCGTTTCTCTAGTTTGTCACCAGGTGCATACTATCAAAGCCTCACCCAGAGACGTCACTAGGGTTGGTGTCACCCGGGGCGGTAGCTCATGGTGTTACCCTCTCACCTCTTAACCCATAGAACTCCTTGGGGTTTTCTAGCGCAAAATAACGGGAATATTGAGAATTTTACACTTTGGTGTCACCCCCCTGACGGTGTCACCCGGGGCGGCCCGCACCCACCGCACCCTCCTAGCGACGCCACTGGCCATACCTCTTATTTCAACTATATGCTGATTTTCATTGTGTCGATTTCCATGTTGCCCACACTTCACTCTTTAAAGCATTACTTTTTAAATTACATTTTTAGAACTATTATTATTGTCTATGCCTCACTACAATTTTGTATATGGAGAGGGTGATGTCCATTTAACGAAGGGAAAACACCGTGTAGATTAATTGTATTCAGTAGAGTTATGTTTCTTTCCTCGTGTGAAAAAACGCAGATGGCACTATGAATCGTGATTTATGTGAATGTGGGTAGAAACTTTCCAAACATTTGACATTTGACTCGGCAATCTCTGTGATTGTGTAGTTGTTGTTGTTAAATATTGTTTCGCCATTTCACTAGAAAGCGTTATTATATCTGGATTGAACGACATTGTTTCACGTAAATCCCAGACAGGACCCAACAAGGATCACGATGACGTTTCTAAAGTTAAAGGTAACAACATTCCTCTGTCATTGATTGTTTTAGTAATACCACTGGCCGATGTTGTGTAGCGTCCTTGTTTACCCGTGCTAATCCGTGTGCGACACACTTCACTGATTTAACATCTGACTCTTATCATTTTACGTGCACCTCACAAAGCCGATCAGTATGTTTGAAGCAGCATAAATTTAATCGCTAGATCAAAATATGTCATTTACACTGTACTGTCTTTACTACTCTTTACGATGATTTAATTTCTCTTCATTGCATCTTGTATATCATAAATCTTATCTCAGTTTCTTGTAATATATTTTCATATTTCACCCTTAGCCCAAAGATATTTTAAAATTATGTTTGTTATATTACAAAGTCATAAATAATGAATAAGCGTCTCTTATTAAAAACTATGTCTATTGAAATTCTACTATTTAGGAAAATCAACCCTCAAAACGAAATGAACAGTCGGTAGTATAAGTATAAGCTATTCCGATTCCAAAAAAAACGTAAAAGCTTTGGGACAGGGCCAGCCTTAGCGATTGAGTGGCCTTATGCGAAACGGATTGCGTAGGGCCAGTCTGGTTATGCAAAAGGGAAAAGATGTTTGTATTATATAAAATAGCATGTGGGGCACACTGCGGCTGCATACGTTTAAGTGACCTAAGGCCAGATCTGCCCACAGTTTTTAAGGCCTTGGAGAAACTTAATGTGTTCATGTCATTGTTTATGGAAAACTGATTTGAGCCCTCCCCCACCCTTTTACGGTGTTTTAATGAAACTAATCGGTCTACTTACAGTAGCCAAAGAAAACTGATATAGACCAACTCGGTGTCTAAGGGGCCGTCTTAAATGACGTCACACGATTTTGGCCGATTTTTGACCCCCTCCCCTCTCGCCACACTTGGTCACAAAAACTTAGACCACCCCTCAAATATTACGTCACAAAGCTTTGACTCCCCCACCCCACCCCGACATCCGTATTTTCTAATTGAAAACAAGCATTTACATTGAAATATGTATTTAGTGTAAGTCTGCAATCTATTTAATATCGTAACTAGGGGTGTACCGGATTCAAATTCTTAAAATTCAGACAGATTTATGAAGTGAAATCCGGCCGGAGCCGAAGTGATTATATATATTGGATTTGAACGGATTTATGTCGTCAAATTCCGCTAGACCCATATTTGTAAAAATGACCGGATTCTAGATTGACGGAGACAAAATCCGGTACATCCCTAATCATAACTAGGCTGTCAATTTTGTTGAAAAAAACTGCTTGGGTACTCGCCAAAAGCGCCGCAATATTTTCGCGGTTTTGACAGCTATAGAATTCAGCCTTAGCCACCATCCATGCACCTCATTTCACACAGTAGCTAACATCATACTTCCAAAAATATAATATCGTGCCCTACAAACTTTTATTCCTGCTGTAAATGCATTCGCCATACTCATAATAAAACTAAAACTCCAGTAAACTGAACATTCAAACAAAATGTCAACAACAATGACGTCACGTTCAGTAGGGCATACGGCCCAGCAGCTTCAATATTAATGTCTGCTAGGCGGCGGTCAATGTCCCCTTTACTGTTGGTTTGTTAGTGTGCAACTGCAAAGTAAAAAAAAATCTTGAGCAAAGTTGCACAGCATCCATTCTTTGTGAAATACAACACAATTTGCTGCGGACTTATTCTAATCCTCTACGCGGCGTCGGCCAGAGAACTGCGCGGCAGCGCAACCATGAAGATTAAATGAACCATTGGCGGCGGTAGCAGTGGCGTAGGTAGCTATGCTAGGAGGTGAGGGGACAAAATTCGAAAGTCCCCCCCCCGGTCCTCCAAACAATTAGTTTCCGAAATTTTTTACATTAAATATAACGCCACTGCCATGCATGTGGGCCCCCAAAGAGATCAACCCCTTGGACCCACAAACCCTAAAAATTCCTAGCTACGCCACTGAGCGGTAGTATCTTTTTAATTAATAAACTTTCCATACGACAACTTTGTAACACTTCTCAACGTCAGCTTGTTTGCTAGGCCTACACAAGAAACTAGAAACACAAGGGAATGGACGCGTCATTACTTGTGAGTTGGTGGTAATATTTATCACATCGCCAACCACCTACAAACCAAACCTTTAACTTTAAAAAATGAAATCAAGCCCAAATTATTTTCAACAAAAACAACAAAACAACAACAACAACAGAAAAAAAAAAAAAAAAAAAACAACAACGTTCAGATATTTTTGTTATCACAGTAAATATCTTTGAACAACTGAAAACTACTTTTAAAAACATTAAGACTACGTACTTTTTTAACATTGTGGCGATAGGAGTAGAGAGGGGAATGAGAGGGGGTAGATTTAAAGAAAACAACATTTGCTATTCTCAACTGATCACTATCGTTCTATATAGTCTATTCGTTCATAACTCGACTCCTCTCATTTGGAAGAGACTTGTATTAAAAGTGTGTAACCCACCCGTAACCCAACCCCCAAAAAATAATAGGAAAGCGTAAAGAAAATGGAACACTTTAAAAAACTAAATCGTTCATTTTTTTATTTTTTTTTTTTACTTTGAACTACATATCTTTGTCTTTGTTGGGCAATAGTTACCGAGAAACCGTTTTCATCATTATTTTTGGTGTGTGTAAAAAGGGGCGAAAGCGCGTACATTAAAATTCCTTGTTGAAAAAAAATAAATTGTGAAACAATTTGTAAATAAAACATTCACAAAAATAAATAAAGTGAGAAAATAAGGTTAAAATAAAACAAAATAAAATATTTTTTTTTAAATCAAACAAAAAATAAACATATTATACACTTAAATTTTTCTAATGCCAAACATTCAAACTCCATTGTGAATCTAAAGTCTTCTGATATTTAAGCTACTGAAGTTGAAAACATAGGTGCTGAATTGGTTTACGAATATGACAATATTTTGGTTCTGGTTGACTATATATAATTGATTCAAGATTGATTTTATCGTAATTAAACTAATGTCAAACATTTTTGGCGTATTACATGGTTTATTCTACCAAAGCATTATTATTCTTATTTTAATGTCTTTTGATTTGAAGCATCAACAAAAATAATGAAGAAAATTAAATTGCTTGTTTAATGAAATTGAAACTTTTCACGCATATATCCAAATGTAGCCAAACAGGAACACGTGCTCAACATTTTGAATTTTTTTTTTTTTTTTAAATTATAATTTTTTTTTTAAATTTGGAAAGGATCAGAAATAGCATAAAAAGAATTATAACTATAATTTGTAAAAGAAAACTAGACTTGTCGTTCTAGATATAATTTTTTTTACATTTTCTAAATCCTGACGAAATTAAATCTGTTTTTTACGGCCACAGATAGGACAATGCTGTTGCAAATAAAGGCAAAATTCCGGAACCAATGCATGTGCTTGCTAAGTACGATCGAGCACTCTCAGAACATCGTGTGAACAAAGTTTTTTTAAATAAAAAACTGTCATCTAAAATTCAAACTGAGCTCATAGTAATTTTTAGAGATACAGATCGCGAAAAATCATCTTTCTTCAAAAAACAAGATACCCAATACTGTTCCACTGTATAGGATAGCTTTTCATATATTGACATAATCACCAAACAAGTCCAGTTGAGGGACGATTGAAATTTAAAAAAAAAGAGTAGACGTTATAGAATCTTTCAAATATTTCATTGAAGTATAAGTGAATCTACCTACGATATTTCTGAAAGATTTTGATAAATGACGATCTTAAAATAATGGACTTCAGAGGATTATCATCTGTTAATACTTCTTCTTTATGGCTGGAACGTATATCGGCGTGTAAGAAAAACGCAATAACTTGAAATATCACTGTCAAATCTTGGTCAAACAGTTATTTGTTTACATGATACTCTGACTGAAACGAATTATCTATTTTAGTACTCTAGAATGTTGTTACATAAGCATTCTTATATATGCCCATATACCGTTTGGAATATCTTTTTACTTTTTAAGTAAGGCTTCAGGATACAAATAGTAAATTTACCAAGAAGCCATTTTAAGATTATTTTGAAAGCTATAGATAAACTGGCAGACACAGAAACTTTACTTGTCACAATAAAATATTTTTATTGTCGAAGCTTTGTCAAAGATACCTGAAATTATTTATAACAGAAGTTATTCACAGAGAAATTTCTGGAATACTTAAAGGATGCTTTGACATTTGATAAAAATGTATGTGAGACCTCATCCTTTTAATCGAAGCTTGAAGTCAAAGTACCAGAGAGGGAATTTTTGGTGATTCAAAAGATGTATCAATTTTATTTAGAAAAACAGTTGAGAAGAAAGTTCTATTATTCATAAAATGAGATTACTGTTGAAATTCATGTGAGATTTTTGCAGATATGTAGAATTTAGAAAACAGATACAATTTTTGTACACCATACTATCTGCTGGACTTTGAAATGTTGCCTTTAAATTAGAGTATTCAAATGACATTCTCAAGCAAAGAATTTTTTACCCCACGGGCTAAGAAAATTATTGAATTAAAGATCACTTGATTTATACAAGTTTATTAAGATATTAAGGCTCGAAGTTACCTTGCCTAAAATCATGGGCGTATACAGGGGGCAAGGGGGACATTTGAGAAAAATGTCATATATTTGTTACAATAAAATTGAACTAAATTCCCCGCAAGTTAATTACTTTGAAGACAGTGTACACATATTAAACATAAAAAAGAATTAGATCTGCAAGTATAACCGATTACATTAATGATTGTTGTAAATAATATTTCAGTCCCATTTTTAGCGAAAATACACCAGAATTTATATTTATGTGTCCATGTAGTTTCACATAGCAAACGAACATTTTGATTTAGTTTCTTTTGGGTATTTTTTCTAATTATTCATTGGATTCCTCCTTCTTCACCTGCCATTTTAGAACAACAGCAGTATCCTTAACCAACAAGCTTTGTCATATCTAATCAAAATTCTAATAAATTTTAATGATGGTGTTGGCTAAACCTTCAGCTGTTCTATAGACAATTGGAATATCTCACAGGAATTCTTCTGTGACCATCATTTTTCCATTTTGTTCTTTGACAAATCTAACACAAAGTTACATCAACTCCATGCCCGAAATGTCATTTGTCTCGTCGGCAAGTATAGAAAATGCAACTGAATTATTTCCTTCGCGAACAATGTCTTCACGCTAAGGAGACCCACAAATTTCGAAATATTATAGTGATTTGCATGGTTGCCGAGGGTGACCCGTAAAAACGGCCCTGTCATAACGGCCCCGGTCAAAACGGCCCGGTCAAAGAGGCCCCCAACAAATTGTTCACATTTTTTAACAACAAATTTAAGTGTTTTTTTGTTGTTGTTTTTTTCATTTTAAGTTTAATTTAACATATGTTCAATTTATTCAACTTTTAAGAAAGTTGTCACATTGTAAAATTATTTCTTGTGACGTTATGATATTATTTCTTCTCAAAAAACAATTGTGACTTGCTACCATATAGTTTAACTATTATTAAATTCTTTCTTGTGATGTTATTATTATTATTATTATTTTTTAATTATTTTTTTGTGTGAACTAAAACGAACACTGAGTAAAAATAACAATATAAAATTTAATTCTATTAACAAATATTAGTCCAGGGCCAATTGGTCTGAAGCCATTTTGTCAAAGGCTGTTTTGACCTTGGCCGTTTTGACAGGGGCCGTTTTGCCCGTGGCCGTTTTGTCAGTGGCCGTTTTGACCTGGACCGTTGTCGGGGCCAATTTGTTGGGACCATTTTGTCAGGGGCCGTTTTGTCGGTGAACCTGGAATGATTACCAAGAACTTCATCTCCAGATTGCACGAAACTCTAATAGGTCATAAAAATTACCTGAATGTAATTCTTTTCCACGAAGTACTAAATCATGCATGCCGCAAAATAGGATTGTAGAAATGATGGGGCACTGTTTGTTGCGATTTTCTAGAATTTGTCTTTTAAATGATGAGTCCAACTGCCCATATATAGAAACTGCTTTGACTTTCAATAATGTAACAAAATTGCTTGCAGTTGCATCTTCATCATAGCCTTTGTGTCAAGTGCTTTGCATGTGGCTACGGGGATCTTCGTTAAAATCTTTATATTTTTTTGCATGTTGTGATGACAAATGCCAACTGAATTCCTCAATTTACTTTTCGTGGAAACAACACACAATAATTATAAAAGGCACCTTTTAACATTTGCGAGTATAAAAGCAACGATGAATAGTTAGATAACCAAGCATATCTAAAAACTAAAAACTCTGTTTCCCTCACTGTCAGCTCTTAACTCATACATTTTATCAAGGGTCCAACAATCACGGATCAGCTGCAATGTCAACTCATTTGTAAGGACGTGTGTCCAGACATACCTTACCATATATAATTTAGAAAATGAATAAGTGTCAGAGACAATCAAATTAGAAACAGTAGCCTCAGCTGTGTCTGCCTGTTGATTTGTCCTCAATGTCAATGATAAGTCAGATGCCGCAGACGCCCCAAAATCTTCTAATAATGGCATTTTGGAATCACGCGATTGCACTACTTTTCGTTGTTGTTTTTAAGCCTGTAAATAATTTTCTATCCATCTTTGGCAATCCTGAAGTTTCTACACGTATATTATTTCACAGCAAAATTTAATTTTCTTTTGAGAACTCACGTGTTTCATTTACTATATGCATTAATATATGTTATATTTTAGCCATTACAGCGCTATTTTGCGAGTCTTATTAATTTCTAAGACTTTTTTGCGGCACTTATGTTATTCATAACTCAAATTTAATTGAAAATTAAACCTGTAGGGCATTAGGGGCCGTCTATAATTGACATCATGTGATTTTTGCCGATTTTTAACCCACCCCCTCCCCCTTGTCACACTTCGTTTCAAAAACTTAGATTCCCATCCCCCCAAAAAAACAAAAAACAACAATATGACCCCACCTTAAGGTGATATTGTCTATTTGAAAATGAGCATGGTTCAAAACACTTTATTGTTATTTTAGTATGTATTTAGTGTAAGGCTACACTCTAATATCGTAACAAGCGGTAATCCGTGCAAAACGTTATAAAATAGATAGTAAGAAATCGAATATTTAAGTGGAACTTTGGCATATAGTAGCGTGTTTTGACGTGACGTCACAATTCTTAAACTACTCGCTCCCCCTCGTCACAAAGTTGGGGACCCCCCTCCCCATAGGCGCGTGACGTCATTTTTTTTAAATTAAAAAACTTGATGTTTTTGCCCCCCCCCTGGAAAAATCCCTAGCGACACCCATGCCTAAAATAATATAAATAATTTGAACATTGCTTACAATAGTCTTAAGAAACGCAAGGTCTTAAAATAGCTTCTCTAATATTAAGTTAATGAAAAATGAATTACGATTAATAACGATTACGCCAAAATTGTTTAATTTATTGCTATTTCAATTTTGGCTATTTGAGCATGGCAAGGCTGAAAACATTGATACGCGAAAGATTGTGCCATCAAAAAAAACCCTGAAAATTTAATTTTATTAAAGAAATAAATATTTTGTTTTCATCTCTATTATAGTTTCATTATAACTTTCTAATAAAAACTATCTTTACTTTACAGCGTTAATATAGTTTTTCGGGGAGGGGGGTGGCAAATTTTGGTTCTGCCCCGGGAGGCCCATACCCGAGCTACGCCGCTGCCCATTCAGTGTCTAAGGAAAACTGATATAGATCCCATTCAATGTCTAAGGAAGATTGATATAGAACCCATTCAGTGTCTAAGGAAGATTGATATAGAACCCATTCAATGTCTAAGGAAAACTGATATAGATCCCATTCAATGTCTAAGGAAGATTGATATAGATCCCATTCAGTGTCTAAGGAAAACTGATATAGATCCCATTCAATGTCTAAGGAAAACTGATATAGATCCCATTCA
>MUZC01004448.1:254257-268017 GCA_002072015.1 Radix auricularia
TGTCTAAGGAAGATTGATATAGAACCCATTCAGTGTCTAAGGAAAACTGATATAGATCCCATTCAATGTCTAAGGAAGATTGATATAGAACTTATTCAGTGTCTAAGGAAAACTGATATAGATCCCATTCAATGTTAAGGAAGATTGATATAGAACCCATTCAGTGTCTAAGGAAAACTGATATAGATCCCATTCAATGTCTAAGGAAGATAGATATAGAACCCATTCAGTGTCTAAGGAAGATTGATATAGAACCCATTCAGTGTCTAAGGAAAACTGATATAGAACCCATTCAGTGTCTAAGGAAGATTGATATAGAACCCATTCAATGTCTAAGGAAGATTGATATAGAACCCATTCAGTGTCAAAGGAAGATTGATATAGAACCCATTCAGTGTCTAAGGAAAACTTATACTGTCTCACTGCAACTCACTACAGGGTCTATGAGAAACAGATGTGGGTCTCAAGATGTGTCGGAGACCTGAAGAAAAATCATTAAACATCTCATTTAGGATTAGTTACGACTGATTAAACGTTTTGTGTAAAATAACAAACTAACAATATTTCCCTTGAAAAAAAAAAAAAGAAGGAAAAAACATTTTGTTTTCTTAACTCGGTATTTAAATTTTTTAAAATTTGTAGCCGTGTTAGTAATTAATAACACTAACACTATAATAAGTGTGTTAACACACTTGAGCTTGGGCAAAAAAGTTGAATTGACAGAGGCGGCTGTGTTCGCACATAGTGTTTTGAATACATACATGGGATCATTACAGTCTTTTGAATGAACACACGTGGGTGACTCACACACGGCTGGGTTTACACATAAAAGAAAAGTCTTTTGAATGAACACACGTGTGTGACACACACGGCTGGGTTTACACATAAAAGAAAAGTCTTTTGAATGAACACAAGTGGGTGACACACAGGCGGCTGGGTTTACACATAAAAGAAAAGTCTTTTGTGATTCATGTCTGTCAAACATTCTCTAACATGAGCACCGCCCCTCAGAAAGAAATGTTAGCTGGCCTAGATTTAAGACTTTTCCTGGACAACCTTGACCTTCAGTCCACATTCCATTGTTTATAAACTGACGTAATTCGTGAGTGTCATCAATCATTAAAACTCCGAGCAATCATCAATCAACATTAAAGTTCTATGAAAACGGAAGGACCCCAAGTTGAGACAGGCTATTTCAACTGACCCGCCTTTGCGGCTTTAAACGTTTACGAGAACAATGCTCCCCTTTTATATTCGCCAAAGTACAGGCTATATTGACCTGAGATGATAACAATGGGATTCAGTGGCGTCGCTAGGGGGCGTGGTGGGGCGAGCCGCCCCGGTTGACACTATGAGCTATCGCCCCGAGTGACACCATGAGCAACCGCCCCGGGTGACACCATGAGCTACCGCCCCGGTGACAACATGAGCTACCGCCCGGAAGACACCATGAGCTACCGCCCCGGGTGACACCAACCCTAGTGACGTCTCTGATGGGATTCCCAAAAACTTAAAGTCTTATCTAACATTTTTAAAAAACAAAAATGTGCCCTATTCGATTTTGGTACAATAAGACGTTATTAGCCATGCAGGGTGGAGTTGTGGGTGTGATGGTATGTTTACATTTACTCAGGTAGCTCATATTTGTCATGTAAATCAGTTTTACTTGACCAACACTGTCAATACCAGTGCAGGGAGGCACGGGAGATGAAAGCTCATAAGGATTAAGGTGGGTTTTGGATTAGAACTGGATCATTAAACAAAAGAACTTTATAAGTTAACAGCTTCAACCTTATATAATGTTAATAATTTTACAAATTACCATGTGCTTCGACGTGAGGCAGTTAAAGATAAAAATGAAATTTTGATGACGAAATAATGAAAGCCACTGAAACACAGGTCTTCGTTACAATACCACACCAATTTGCAAAACGGGATTTTACAAGAAAGAAGTAAAAGTAATTATCAATCCAAGAACTAAACCCTGGTCTCTACCACCAAGACTAATATCTTGATACGGTAGGATTTTGGCAGCCTAATGTATTGGATTAAAGAGGCACTTGTTGGGGTGAGGAGCTTTTGAAGACTGCGAGAGTAAAACAGATGAAACTATCAACAATATCCAAAAAGTGCTATTTGAAAATTAATGATTATATTAAGGGGTAAATGTTCTTATAAAATTTAAAACCAGATCCTTTGCTTTTAAATGTCCAATTATATCAATTAAATAACACTATTATGTTGAAAAGAATAAACAACGCCAGATTGTGTACATTTTAAGTCTATTCAAATCTGAGGCATTCATTAGAAAGGACTTACTTTATCGTGATTTGGATGATATATTTTAAATTTTGGTTTATTTAAATTGTTACTTATTCTTATTCTCCTTAATGTTTTATTAATGAAACTAATATGGCTTGTTTGCACGAATAGGATTTAATGTATTGAAATCAAATTTTACTTTTACATCAAGCAAGATGTTATTGAAATCCCCCCTCATCCCATTGAAGACATGACAACTCTGTGCTACACCTACCCAGTGGCGTAGCTAGGACTTTGTAGAGATTTGGGGGCCCGGGGGCATGGTGTCATTATGGGGGGGGGGGACTGCATACATGGCGGTGGCGAAATATTTTTTTAAAAAAAATTTCAGACACTCCTTTGGGGACCCTCTTCAATGGGGGTCCGGGGGGAGCTTTCGAATTCCGACTTCCCTCCCCTCCACTAGCTGCGCCACTGCACCCACCTAATCTTTCCATTTGCTCGTCCCATCACAACCCTGTTTACCATCTCCCCTGCACCTTGTCCTACGCGGCGATCGCCTACGACGCGGAGTATCAACTCTTGAGTTGACAAAAAATTCTGTAGAACTGAATTGCGTAGAACAGGTTGGTTACTTTTCCAATATTTAAAGTGGTTTGTTAGTGGGGTGCGGGGACGGGGGAACGAGTTGGTTGTCAAATACTTGCTTTGACAATGGGAAAAATATGTTCAACTTGTTAATTCACAGCGACCTTGACCTAGGTAGTAAAACATTTCTTGTCAACTCGTGACTTTGAATTTTCTGAAAAAGTCATCCATCAACTTTAAACACGTTTTTTTAATGTCAAAATTACAGCCACTGCATTGCATTCAAATTTGTTGGCCAAAAAGAAAGCTAGCACTGGAGATTTTCTGCACTTTCTCTTGTCATCCGCTGGGCAATTTTAAGCCCCGGAAGCATTGTGAAATGGTTTTTTGTACATCACACTTTTGACACTTGATTCAAAGACCCGGCTTGACGTATTGACCCCTGGGTGTCAGTACAGCGGTACGTTAAAATGACATTGTTGGCCCTTTTAATCCCGTTGGTATAATATATAAATACGCTGGGACACGGTGCGTACGTTTACCTGGCAACACCGTCGATTGTTGTGATAAGGCTCGAGAGAAAAAACAATAATCATAATCATTACGTACGTCGAACTGAAGGGGAAACAACCCGATCAGTCCTTGTGATTTTTATCGCACTAAAGTTTACATACTTATATATATTTTTGGCTTGTCTTTTTAAAAAAAATTGTTTCAAAACGCCAGAAGCTAAATAGGTTGATTATACAGAGTGGTATTTGAGGCGGATTTCAATAGCTGCCGGCCCGTCTGTCTGTATCTGGACACGGAGGAAAGCTGAGCTTTGCACGAATATTCAATTACTGGATTCACCTGTCAGCGCTGAGAAGTACCAACACTATGGAACGAAAGGTAAGTTCCTAACTTTTACTCTTTCTTTTTAAAAAACTTTTTAGAAAACATTTGTTCGTTTGCATTTATTGACCAAAACGCATGAAAAGGTCGCTAAATTATTATGTCGTCAATATATACTATCGATTTCTTTTATAGAACTCAAATATTATAATTTATTCATCCGTGAATTTTACGTGTGTTTAATATCACGGCGACCTTTCATGTAAACAATGAGTGTTTGAATTTAGCTTCAGTTTCACTTCTGACTTCTGACCTTTACTCGAGGCATATACATTTTACATTCACCGTAAATTTATTATCTTTCTGCGTTTTATACATTTCCGCCTATTTTTACTGCAGAACTACATATATCTATTCCCTGTCTGTCCCCACTGATCATGTGCGTTACTCTTAGGGGTGGCCGGATATGTTGTTTTTTTAATACTATTTGACATTAATATTTGCCGGATGCGGATGTTAACATCAACGATAAACATTTCACAATGAATTGAGACAACGGACTTTAACGGTGACGCGCGTACCAAGCGAACAGTGTTGTACCGAGTGTGTAGAAGTCGTGATCTAGAGCCTCAATAAAAACTGTTCTTTTATTCAGACGATTTAAGTTAATTTGCTGTAAGTTAACTGAAATTGTTATCTTATGTAGTAAAGAAATATCAAGACTTGTAACTTTTTACTCAATATTTTTAGCGCATTTTCGAGAAGTCGAATGCGCTACTGCACCCGTTTTGTCCGTCCGTCCGTCTGTCATCACCCTAGATCTCAGCATCCATAAGTCCTAGACCCATGATGTATATATGTTTTTTGTATGTCCTGACCTGCCATTTGTGCATCAACACTCAGTTACTCGATCCGTTAAAAAACCCCGTTAAAACTACCAAAAAACATTGCGAATCGAGAGATAACACTGGCGCAGGCAACGGCCGCCATTGCCGGAAGTCTTAGTATTATCAAAAGTATTAGTGTTTTTTTTGTTGACGTCATTAGAATATGTGTAAAAGTTTAGAGAGTTTTACGTCATCATTTGTGGTGACTTCAATCAAGATCTTAGCGGCCCAGGGGCAGAAATTGAAAACTTTTTCGAAACAAGCTTCAACATTCAACTACTTTCACCAAGATTGGCAACTACGATCTATCAAACAACAATTGACGGAGTATTTGGGCGATAAGCTGATTACAATTTAGAATGTTTCATTTATGAGTCCTATTTCAGTGACCACAAACCACTTGTAGTTAGATTAAAGAGAAAATAAAAAAATTTAAAATGTAAAGAAATGACTTTTAAATAAAAAAAATTTCAGGTATATTCATTACACAAGAAAATTCATAAAAATATGTCTCAAATCTAAATACAATTACTGATAACTACATAATGCTGATATCTAACATAAGTACTGATACATAATACGAAAATGCGCTAACACGTCCTGAGTTCCAAAAGGGACCAGGCTTAACATGATTTTTTTCTTATTAAAATTGATTGTTAGACCACATATAGCATGAATTTGAAAGATTTCATGATCAGTGTTGGTTAAGTTTGTTCTATAGATCTATTCATAATTTAATGTATAATGTAATATGTTAATTACTTATTTTATATCTAATTGTAATATTCGCATGAGAGTTTGAAAGTTATCAGACTGAAAAAGATATAGATCTACCTCTTTAAAAAAGCAACGTTTTTATTTTTAAGTACGCAAACAAAATCACAATTGATATCTGGATCCTATCCGGATTTAGAAATTCCGAATGGTGGCGGAAATCCCGACATCCAGTTCGGATTCCTGGCATTGCGGATATCCGGCCACCCCTAGTTATTCTATACCATATTTATATTTATTCCCTTTCTATTTACCTGTTTTCCTCCCCATTCTGTGTAACCGTGATACCCGTTACTTCATGCTTATAAAGTTGTTTGTTTTTAAATCTTTGTATTTATTCTCTGTCATTCTTTTTCTATTCCTTGTGTATGCATGTCTATATTTTCACTGTCTCTCATTAAAAAAAAAACTATGGTAAAAAGTTGCGTCAATAGAGCATCACTTGATGCCTCATGCGTATTTCTTTGCAAACGAAAATAAATTACTACACCAGTTTTGCATGCATATTTCGTCTCACTGTGTGATATCCGAGTCTTAAGACTTTGATATCATCATTACACAAATTAGACACATGGGTTAATAATTAGTTTTTTTTTTTTTAATTTTACACACATGACATTTATAAAGCACAAATATCTTTTAGAAGGACTTTACGGTAGAGAACAATTACGTTGGAATTCAATTTTACTTTTTGTCTTTGGAGTTATTGTTTACCCTGAGGACAAATATCTGATTACCCCCCCCCCCCCGGCCCAAATTTTTATAACAAATAGAAATGTTCAGGTTTAGATGGTTTTTTTTACATTACATACAGTCAGAAAAACTTTGCTGATATTGGTCCACTCAAAAAATTTCAACTGTGTTCCCATAGTGTCATTTAGGGGGACTATTTGGCGCATTATACTTTACTGTTGCCGTTGATACAAATAGGGCCATGCACGTTATGTCTAGTCGAATAGCATCTCTTTCACACGTTGAACACACACAATAACTTAAACTCCAAATAAAAACAAAGATAAACACCTACATGTAAAAATCGATTTCAACGTAAAAACAACATTAACATTAACACAACCATCAACACCAACATCAACACCAACATCAACACCAACATCAACACCAACATAAATACAACCATCAACACCAACATCAACATCAACATCAACACCAATATTAACACCAACATCAACACCAACATCAACACCAACATAAATACAACCATCAACACCAACATCAACACCAACATCAACACCAACATCAACACCAACATAAATACAACCATCAACACCAACATCAACACCAACATCAACACCAATATTAACACCAACACCAAAATTAACACCAACATTGACACAAAAGTAACACCAACATTAACACCAACCACAGCACAAACATCAACACCAACAATAACATAAACATTAACACCAACACCATCATCAACATTAACACCAACATTAACACCAACATTAACACCAACATCAACACCAACATTAAAACTAACATTAACAACAACACCAACATTAACACCAACATTAACACCAACATTATCACCAACATTAACACCAATAGTAACACCATCATTAATACCAACATTAACAGCAACATTAACAACAACATTTATGTCAAGATTAAAACTAATATTAACACCAACATTTACACCAACATTAACACCAACATTTACACAAACATTAACACCAAAATCAACACCAACATTTACAACTAAATCAACACCAACATAAACTCCAAAATCAAAACCAACATTAAAACCAAAATCAACAACATTAGCAACGTCATGAAAGACTCACAGATGCCTAAACATTGACACCCATCTGTGACAACAAAAATTGACAATCTTTGTTATCTTTGCAACAATCTCTTAAGAGAGGAAATCCAAAGAAACAAATGAGTGGCAATTCAAAAAAAAATGCAAAAGTGGGAGTGTACAAAATAAGGATACAAAAGTTCTTTGCAATCTCAATCAGATAATTTGGCAAATTTTTCTGCTGGCTCATTTTACACTTTAACTCGTCTAGTTTTTAGCGCATTTTCGAGAAGTCGAATGCGCTATTGCACCCGTTTTGTCCGTCCGTCTGTCATCACCCTAGATCTCAGCAACCATAAGTCCTAGACCCATGATGTATATATATTTTTTTTTACGTCCTGACCTGCCATTTGTGCATCAACACTCAGTTACTCGATCCGTTAAAAAAACCCGTTAAAACTACCAAAAAACATTGCGAATCGAGAGATAACACTGGCGCAGGCAACGGCCGCCATTGCCGGAAGTCGAATACATCGTTTTTCAAGCATTGAAGAGTTAAAGTTATCGGTTAGTGGTGCGAAAGCGTGCAAAAGAATTAGTTTTTTTTTTTGTTGACGTCATTAGAATATGTGTAAAAGTTTAGAGAGTTTTACGTCATCATTTGTGGTGAATTCAATCAAGATCTTAGCGGCCCAGGGGCAGAAATTGAAAACTTTTTCGAAACAAGCTTCAACATTCAACTACTTTCAACAATATTGGCAACCACGATCTATCAAACAACAATTGATGGAGTATTTGGGCGATTAGCTGATTACAATTTAGAATGTTTCATTTATGAGTCCTATTTCAGTGACCACAAACCACTTGTAGTTAGATTAAAGAGAAAATAAAAAATTTTAAAAGGTAAAGAAATGACTTTTAAATAATTTATTTTCAGGTATATTCATTACACAAGAAAATTCATAAAAATATGTCTAAAATCTAAACACAATTACTGATAACTACATAATGCTGATATCTAACATAAGTACTGATACATAATACGAAAATGCGCTAACACGTCCTGAGTCCAAAAAGGGACCAGGCTTAACATGATTTTTTTTTCATGAATCTGATATGTAGTGGATTCCACTTTAGGGTTTCCTTCAAAACACCTCTTCAATGGCATGCTAGGAATGTTTGGCTATTAATGTAAATTGGTTCTATTGATAATTATAAAGTCCTCTTACCATGAATTTAATTTAACAGTTTATATCACCAACCAATGAGAAACGAATGCTTCTTTCAACTTTTAAGTTTTTAATCATGGCAAACTTATTTTCAATGCTTCAATTTTTCAGAATTTTAAAAACTTTGTTTATTTTTAATTTGAATATAGTTCAAACGAATAGTTTTAATTTCATTTTTTTTCCGCGAGCCTCAGCTGGCAAACCGCTGCTCTTTATTATTTCAAAGTGGGCCGTCAAGTTTATATGAACCAGAGGCGTCACTGGGGTTGGTGTCAACCCCTCAGGACTTAACGCCTCATAGTCTGGCAACGCCAAATGACGGGAACATACAGCATTTTAACGTTTGGTGTCGCCCCTTGTGATGGTATAACCCTGACCAGAGTGCAGTTCTGGTCAGTGTTCTAATAGGCAAGGTACATATGGTCAGTGTGTTCATAGACAAGGTACCTTTGGTTCGTATGTTTATGGGGCAGGTACTGATAGACCAGGTATCTTTGGTCCGTGTGTTGATAGGTCACGTACCTTTGGTCCATGTGTTGATAGGGCAGGTACTGATAGGTCAGGTACGTTTGGTCCGTGTGTTGATAGGTCAGGTACGTTTGGTCCGTGTGTTGATAGACCAGGTACTGATAGGTCAGGTACGTTTGGTCCGTGTGTTGATAGACCATGTACCTTTGGTACATGTGTTGATAGGACAGGTACTGATAGGTCACGTACCTTTGATACATGTGTAGATAGGTCACGTACCTTTGGTCCATGTGTTGATAGGGCAAGTACTGATAGACCAAGTACCTTTGGTCGATGTGTTGATAGGGCAGTTACTAATAGACCAGGTACCTTTAATACGTGCGTTGATAGTGCAGGTACTGATGGACCAGATACCTTTGGTACGTGTGTTGATAGTGCAGGTACTGATATGTCAGGTACGTTTGGTCCGTGTGTTGATAGGTCAGGTACGTTTGGTCCGTGTTTTGATAGACCAGGTACCTTTGGTCCGTGTGTTGATAGGGCAGGTACTGATAGACCAGGTACCTTTGGTACATGTGTTGATAGGACAGGTACTGATAGGTCACGTACCTTTGGTCCATGTGTAGATAGGGCAGGTACGTTTGGTCTGTGTGTTGATAGACCAGGTACCTTTGGTACATGTTTTGATAGGTCAAGTACTGATAGACCAAGTACCTTTGGTCGATGTGTTAATAGGACAGGTACTGATAGGTCACGTACCTTTGGTCCATGTGTAGATAGGGCAGGTACGTTTGGTCTGTGTGTTGATAGAGCAGTTACTGATAGACCAGGTACCTTTGGTACATGTTTTGATAGGGCAAGTACTGATAGACCAAGTACCTTTGGTCCCTGTGTGATAGACCAGGTACCTTTGGTCCCCGTGTTGATAGACCAGATACCTTTGGCCCGTGTGTTGATAGGACAGGTTTTGATATACCAGATAACTTTGGTCGGTCTGTTGATAGACCAGATACCTTTGGTCCCTGTGTGATAGACCAGTACCTTTGGTCCGTGTGTTGATAGACCAGGTACCCTTGGTCCGTGTGTTGATAGACCTGATACCTTTGGTCCGTGTGTTGATAGACCAGCTACCTTTGTTGGGTGTGTTGAAATGGCAGGCACATTTGGAAGTTTGCTAATAAGTCAGGTTAATCTGTTCTGTGTTTTTGCTAGGTAAATCGTTTTGTTTATTTGGTTCAGGCGCATCTAGTCAGTGTGTAGGTCAGGCAATTTTTATCATGATATTTAAAGATCGGGAACATTTATCCACAGTATAATTTTTTTACCCTAATACTTATATTTAAATAATATCTCTATGTACCATTAAAAGATAAAGTATATGTCATAGATGTTTTCACAATATGTATCTCTATTCGAGTATCAATTTCCCAAATATTTCATTACCGATATTCATCTCCGTGAACGTTTCAAGAATTTAACCAGCGATATCTCTTCACATTCCCGGCCTTCCGGATATCTATTTATAAAGTGTATAAATTACCGTCATGTCGTACATCAGATGTTTACACCGACCGTCAAATGTATGCAGACAATGTACGAGTAGATGGTCATGAATGTTCACTGCTTGGCTACACGGCAGTCATCTTCAGCTGGTGGATCATGGGATTAAACAATTTATGATAATAGATTTACCAAGTACGATAACTGAAATCTTCCTCGGGGAAAAAGAAACTATTTCAAGCCTCGCTTTGAGGTTGGTTTTTAAAAAATTCACCTAAACTAGTGAGGCATGTGAAAAAGTGTAACGAAGCGGGGGCTTAGTATAAAATGAAAGCGAGTAAAACAATAGTAGAAAGATATTTTGAAAAGGAGTTTTGGTTACGTGTATGTGATCTTTTTAACGCTGAAAGTGGAGACCTTATTCGGAACTTAATCCAGAGGTTATGTCACTTGTTAGCAAACAGAGAAAACGATAGTGATGCCCAAGTTAATTCTGAGCATGTTTAACAACGTCCTTTACATGGAATGATCCATAGCTTGCCATTTGATGATAATGCTAGAGCTATTTTTTTATTTTAAAAAAAAGTAAAATAACAAGTTTTTCATTATAAATCCTTTTTGTATGTATGGCATCTGTCCGTCTACGAAAAACGATAGATTTATCTTTATTATTTGCAGCTCTTAGTGGGGCTGATGAGACCAATCCTTGAGTGGCAGTCTCATCTGCATTTTACACACATGAATGTAGTTGGGCAGTGTTGCCTGGTCTTTCTCCTCGCTCTTTTTCCAACTGCTTCCCCCCTAGATTGCTCTACTGCTCTCTAGTAATCCTTCTTTCACTAAAGCCCGCCATGTGGCCCTATCCTCAGACAGGTTTTCCCAGTTTTGTATATCAATGTTGGCTACTTTCATGTCTCTCCTGCATATGTCCGTGTATCTGAGAATTGGCCGACCAACTGACCTTTTCCCTGTTTCCAGCTCGTTGTATAGCATATATTTTGGTATGCGACCAGTTTGCATTCTCTTGACGTGTCCAAGCCAGCGGAGGCGTCTTTGGCTTAATATGGCTGGAATTCTGCTCATGCCTGCTGAGCCAGGACCTCTGTATTGAGGACTTTCTCTCGCCATTTGATGTCAAGGATACGGCGCTGGCATCTGAGGTGGAAGCTATTGAGCCTTCTTTCATGCCTGGTATAAGTGGTCCAAGACTCGCATCCATAGAGGAGCGTGCTCAGTACGCAGGCCTGATATACCTGCTGCTTAGTCCTTGATGTGAGTTTGGAATTGGATCAGACTCATTTGTACAGTCTAGCCATAACAGTTGCTGCCTTCCCTATCCTACCGCTTATCTCATCTTCCAGTGAGAGGGTGCTCGAGATGTTTGATCCCAGATGTGTAAAACTGTCAACAACATCCAGGTTGCAGTCGTCTATAGTGATAGTTGGCAGGGGGCAGCATCCTGTGCCATAATGTTGATTTTCTTTATGCTAATGGTCAGGACAAAATATTTGCAGGCAGCGGAGAAGCTGGATACAAGGTTCTGCAGTCCGTCTGCTGTGTGAGATATTAAGGCGGCATCGTCTGCAAATAAGAGCTCGCTCAGCAAAATCTTCCTTATTTAGTCTTTGCTCTAAGTCGGGCAATATTAAATAATCTCCCATCAGCTATTGTGTGTATGTATATCCCCTCACAGTTGTCCTTGAAGGCATACTGGAGTAAGATGGAAAAGAATATTGCAAACAGGGTAGGTGCCAGCACGCAGCCTTGCTTTACTCCACTACTTACTGGGAAAGCCTAAGATTTGGCACCGCCATAACACACTGTGCCTTGCACGTTTTCGTAGAATTGCTTGATAATGTTAAGCAGATGTGTATAAACCTTTATATACGAGATGTAACTATAAGGATGTTCATTATAATACGCAGGGAAAAACAATCCGAAAATACAAAATTCTATTTATGCGTCGTAAAATGTGTTTAATATAATGCGCACCGATCGTGAATAATTTTTTTTAAAAGTACTGTCAATGTAATGCGCACCTTATTGCGCGACTTGAAAAGTTGTCGAACATATTACGCACCACAACACTATCTCAAAAAATTAACACGATATAAAGAGATAAATAAAATAATTTAATAATTCAATTACTTCCATTCGATCGATTTGAAATTTTGATACACCATGATTATCATTGGCATGATAAAATTTAGCCTGCAAAATTTCAGCTTGCTAGCATACGACAAAGTGGCTTAAAATCGATCCAAAGTTTTATCGGCAAGGTCGCACGGTCGGTCGGTCGCACGAGACGGACACCACTAGTTGAAATAAAGGATTTAATAATTATACATTTTTACCTATCAATTATTTGTATTATGATATTTGACAATTCTTTCACAAATAAAACGTTTGACCCATCGAGCTGAAATTGTGTCACCTAACCAATGGCGGATTAAGGGGGGGGGGGCTGAACGGGCTAAAGCCAGGGGCCCCCGACGGTTTGGGGGCCCCCAAACTTTTTATATTTTATAATAAAAGTGTACAAATGTTTGCACGAACCCTTGGAAGTATACTAAATAAAATAAATTAATAAATATTATCTCTACAATTGGATTTAATTGCCTCCCTTTGAGAACATAGTTTAAATTATTGTTTATATTTTTAAAATTTCTCCGTTTAGACAAGCTCCGCTTGCCGTGTGGAGAGAGTAATGGCTTTTGAATCCAGTGGTGCCGGGTTCGATTCCTAGGAGGGGCACTTGAAGTTTTTGTTTTCACACTCAATTGTAACATACCGGCGAACACTTCAAACAGTTATTTCTTCGTGTTCGGTTTTATTTGCATTATTAATATTTAATTAAGGTCTTATATTAGCTGTTAAAAATCATTTTATTTAAAGGGACGCTGGTTGGATAGGGCCCCCGTTTGATTGCAGCCCGGGGCCCCGTGTAGTCTTAATCCGCCCCTGCACCTAACAATGCATTTTGTAAAAATTTCAGATCGATCGAATGTACTGTAATTAAAGTAACTAATTTTAAGTAATCTCTATATTTCTCTATGTAGCATGTGTAGCCGTCAGCTATAGTTGACCTCCATGGGTCACTGGAGTTCACTCCAGCCATCGACGTCACAGGGGTCTGAAGCGCGGTGCGTAAAGTGTTGAACATAATCAATACTTTTAGTTACGTCACATATGTAAGGGATTTATAGTTAAAACTTTGTTTTTACGGATTATTTTTATTTTATACTAACGTACCCGTTCGCGCATTGCAACAAATTTCAAAGAAAGCGTTGCAATTCAAGGAAAATCGTTAATTTAAGTGTTAATCTGGATAATAATAGATATAGTTTTTATTATAGACCACGTTTGGTCAAGAACAATACATTTTCTCAGTTGCTAACGCTTAAAATTTTAAATAAAATTTATGTAATTATTTGTAAGCAAAAAAAAAAAAAAAAA
>MUZC01004448.1:268345-286497 GCA_002072015.1 Radix auricularia
TTGTGTGTGTGTGTGTGTGTGTGTGTGTGTGTAATATTTAATATCAATATTTATAACGATCGTGTAAAAGCATAATGTGAATAAAGTCTTAAACGTTTGCTAATAAATAGATTTGGTACTCCCGGCCCCGAAGGAATGGATATAAGGCGTTTTATGCTCTATAGTATTTTAATATGGGCTATCAAGTTTCTTTGTACCAAGTTTGGCCAAGATCCATTCATTTTCTTAGTATATAAGTTTTAAAATAGATTTTATATAGCTTATTCATATAAGAAAAACGAGATTCAGGGCCACCGGCCCATTCGAAGCAAGATATAGATTTTGAAATACCTGTTTATTTCAATCTGGAGCATATTACACATGTTTTTCATTATTTTAAAAGAACATTAAGAACTTTGTATTCATTTTGGTTTATCTCGTAATCTGAGTTTGGTTACTTAAAAAACTCCATGGCAACTTATTTCACAATGATGGCATTACGGGCTTTGGCTGACGTCACTGCAGCACAAACATGTTTTGTCTTCAATGTTGGTCTTTGGTCCTACCCTTGATTCCCTAATTTATCTCCAAATAACCAAAAGTTTTTTGCCATAATGGCGTACTTCATTTTAAAGCATGGAATATAATCCTATAGTCTAGTTATTTCTTGAGTTGCGCTCCTCCTTCTTCAAAACACGTAGGCCTATATAAACAAAATTGGAGGCTTTGCTGCTGGATTGGGTAAACTTGATCAGAGACCTATATAATGAGCCCAATAAAGTTATTACAGCACTTGTTTATTATTTGAAACCGTCTAAATGTGATTAGAGGTGGGATTAGATTAACAATATAGGTTTGTCTCACCCGGAAACTTAATTTTGTTGGTATATTTCAAAGACAATTTAGTTTATTGTCATTGATTCATTCAAGGAACTTAAAACTTTTGGTGTCAAACATTTATTTTCATCTTCAGATAAAAAAAAAAAAAGCTTTATTAAAACACTCTGCAGTTTGTTGGGACAATATTTTAATTCCCGTTGAGAAATAAATTCTTATCCGTTTTCGTGTTTTAAACGTAGATCTATCAAATATTTCAAACGAAAAGTTTTAATTTGATAAATTGGTGTGGGCCGCAATGTGAACATAAAAGAGACACATTTAAACCTTAAGACACCCTTGATAATCATTGTTATAGAGTATAGAGTATAGACATAGACATTGCAGCGACATTTTCACGGGTTCCCAGGCGCAATTTTACTACCCGGGTAATTGCATGCCAACGTGTATTCGGGTTCCTGAATGCACGTTGACAGGGCTACATGTGATATGAAGTAAAACTACCTAATTGTTATATACAGGTTCAATTTCCGGGATTATATATATGTTTTAAAATTATTATTATTAAATCCTTATTATTAATTCGTGCTTGATTGCTTGCTTGCCGATTTATAATCCACTTCCCCGTATCAAATTATCTGGAACTTTAAGGCAGACCCGGATCGACGATAAAAAAGTATGTATTAAATTGCACATGGATTGTATACTGTAATTAAATTAATGAATTTTTTAGTTTATCTCTATGTATCTCTATCTAACATTTACATTTTTGTGCTTGTCTGTGTTGTGCTGTGCTTACTAGATTGACAATCGTTTTAATATTTTTCTGTCGCGCAGTGCGGTGCGCATTATATTTTTATATTATTAATATTTTCCCGATTTGTAAGTATATATGCTAGTATGTCGCGCGGTGTTTATTATAATAAAATGCTCAATACTTTTAGTTATGTCTCAAATATAGAATCTAAATTATTTATAGTTTTTTTTTAAAAAAAAACTTTGGTTTTTACGTTTTTTAAATTAAAGTTTTAATTTGAAAAACTAGCTACCAGCGTTGTATTTACATTCACTATTAATGAGAGCAAAACGAATTGGGTACAAAGTGTATTTCTTTAATTAAAGTTGACGTTTTGTGCGATGAGTTGCATGTGGACTGACTTACCGTGTTTCTCGTCAAGGACTTAATCGGACCGATTGTCTCTGACAGGGGTGGTTAATTTGTCCCTGCATCTGGCCGATTATCTCTGACAGAGGGTGGTTAATTTGTCCCTGCATCGGACCGATTGTCTCTGACAGGGGGTGGTTAATTTGTCCCTGATTTGTCCCTGAATCGGACCGATTGTCTCTGACAGGGGGTTGTTAATTTGTCCCTGAATCGGACCGATTGTCTCTGACATTGGGTGGTTATTTTGTCCCTGCATCTGGCCGATTATCTCTGACAGAGGGTGGTTAATTTGTCCCTGAATCGGACCGATTGTCTCTGATATTGGGTGGTTATTTTGTCCCTGCATCTGGCCGATTATCTCTGACAGAGGGTGGTTAATTTGTCCCTGAATCGGACCGATTGTCTCTGACAGGGGGTGGTTAATTTGTCCCTGCATCTGGCCGATTATCTCTGACAGAGGGTGGTTAATTTGTCCCTGCACCGGGCCGATTGTCTGTGTGTCGCGCTGTAGAGTATGTTGTTCTTCTTGGTATTTATGAGAGTCATGAAATTGAATGTAAGACATTTTTTTATAATTTTCTTTAAGAACGAGAATAAATGAAAACGAAGGTCTTATTAAGTCAATGTTTTGTATTGATCCTTTGAAATGTCGGCCATTGACTTGTTTCTTGAACAAACACAGCTTTTGTTCAACCGTCATACGACGCCGCATTGAACATTGCCCAGTAATAAATTAAAAAAAATTATTTAAAAAAAAAACAGTTGGAGAAAAGCTCATGAAACCCTGCATGTTGAAGATGGTGAAATTAATTCATGGGAATTTCAGTGTAGCCAAGATGCAAGAAATACGTCTGACTAATACTATTCAGCCAGGGCCGGCTTTAGGGAATTGGAGGCCCTAGGCGAAGTGAATTTTGTGGTACTTATCTTATCTTAGATATACAGACGCTCCTTCTATGCAGAAGATAATTGCGTCCACAGACCATGAGAGATGATCTGTTGGCAAGTGATGCAGCGGTCACAGGCCTCGGCTATAGGGGTTCCACGCATTACCCCAGCCGCCTAACTATTGTCTAGTTAGGTACCCATTCGGAGCTGGGTGACTCGGAGACTCCTCAGGCCGCGAGAACAAATCCTCACCTTCGTGTGGATTCGAACCCGTGACCATCGGTATGACAGTCGAGAGCGCTACCTCTCGACCACCACGTCCCACTTTATGTAATAAAAAATATTTTTTTCTAAAATAAATACGTAAAGAATAAAATTACACAATTTATTAAAACTTAACTGTATTTAAATCTAAATTTAAAAAATAACTGAAAATTAAACAAACATATTCGTGCAGATGTCATAAACCAGGGATCGGGAAACCAAGGATCGTGAGCCAGATGTGGCTCCTTTGATGGCTGCATCTGTCTTGCAGACAAATGTTCGATTTTAATTATTTTTATTCAGTCGTCTTTTATCTAAATCAGCTAATGGGAAAATATAAGGCGCTGGAAATACTATCTTATCCCAGCAACAAGCAGTTTTTGCGCATGAAAACAAGCTAGAACTCTTCATGAGCGACATTGAAACAGGCCGTTTACTACATTTTAAAAAACTGGGAGAGTTCAAAGAAACGTGCACATCAAATGACCCTGCTCAACATCTTAATATTCAGCAGCTATCAGGTCTAATCTCTGCAGTCATTTAAAGCACGGTTTGGAGAATTTCACAAGCACACCCGTCTTTTTAAGTTTATTACCCATCCACACGAGTTTGCAATGGACAGCACTGACATGAGTTGTATCCCCGGTGTCTTTGTCAGAGATTTTGAGCTCCAATATGTTTACCTGACAGCTTCAGAAATGAGGGTGAATAAGTTCAAGTCACTGAATGAAGATTTGGAAAGACTTGCGCGATAGCGAGCACAGTTAGCAAGCAAACACAAGTGGGCAGAAAGGAAAAAACTTCAATCCGAAGGCAAGCTGATAGTCAAAACTTGGAACACGCTTCGTGTCACATATTCGTCATATTGTCACATTTTAGAGAATAAGTATTATTGTATTGACCTTTAGGCATGCGAGAAGTCTTTCTCAAATCTAAGGAACATTTAGAATTTAGACCAACCAGCGATCGCGTTTAACGAATGGAAGTTTAAACGCCTGCAGTAAGCTTAACCTCACCACGAATCAACGCAGGCTTGTCCATGGGACATATTTTTCTGTCCAATCCCATCCCATCCTATGGGACGTTTTTCTATGGGAATCCCATGGGGAAAACATTCCCATGGACAAGCCTGCCGTATCAACCATACAAACTAAAAGCCATCAGCAAAGCCCTGCAGCACCATAAGTCACATTAATGTTAAGAATGCTGATTATTGGTTAGCAACAGCATAGCAAGGATATTAAAAAGAATTCAGATAAATAATTATTGTATTTTTAGTGTTGAAATTACACAAAATGATCACATTTACTTGAATTTTTAGTTTTAAACGTAATGTATGCGGCTCTCAAGGAAGTATTTAAAAATTATGTGGTGTCCATGACTCTCTCGGACAAAAAGTTTCTAGACCCTTGTCATAAACTTTAAAAAAACAAAACTTTTCGTGCTTTCATGGCAGAAAAGCCTGCAATAAATTGTGAATAATCCAGGGACCGGGCGCTATCTCGTTCGATAGATATCATTACCAAATTGCTCTGGCGTTCTTGCGTCATAGCCGTTCTCAAATATTTTTTTAAATTAATTTCAACTTGGAAAAACTTCTTGCCGCCATACGATAGTAATCAGATTTTTCATCGACTAATTGCATCTTTAAATGACCTATAATGCGATAGGCTCAAGGTCTGAATCGATAATATCGACTATTTCATAAAATAATTTTTAAAATGATTATTTGTTAAAAAATTAGCCGTGCCAGACAACTGAAATATTTTTTTTTAAATTCGTGTTTAGCTGTTGTCGTTGCTAAACTCTAAAAACTTTTAAAAAATGTTTACTTTAAGAAATCAGTGAAGTTTCAGCTAAATTTCGTCAAAAATTAATTTTTTATTGTCATCAAATTTCTACATCCAAATCCAAGCTTAGAGTCGTTTTATATTTTACTATTTACAACGGCATTTAACATTTAAATGTTTAATGTTTACTACTTAAAACATTTGAAATTAAACAGTTGTATGTTAAAAAATTTAGGTTACACTTTTGTCAATCTGGGGAAATGTGTCTGGACAGATTAATTTACATGAAACATGCACTTTTTATTTTAAAAATTAGCTGGTAAGGGCACTTCACTGATTGGGTGATTCTGGTTGTTTTGACCTTGTTCTTTTTCGCTATTTAAATATATGGGTATATTTTTTTATATGATTCCTGTGCGAGGCCCCCAATAACCAGAGCCCCTAGGCGGCTGCCTACTTTGCCTATGCCTAAAGCCGTAGACGTTTAAGGGTGGACTTTGAATGAAATCAAGAATTCACCATTGTTTTCTTTTCAAGTTGATGAATCAACAGACGTAAGCTCGTATGCTTAGTTGTCTGTCCTCGTTCAGTGGCGTCACTAGGGGGTGCGGTGGGGGCGGGCTGCTAAAATATAAAATTTTAATGTGTACGATTTTATGTATACAAAAAATAGAGACGACTTTTTTTTCACCTAGACAAAAATTACGAAACACAATGAAATACATTAAACGCGAAAATGTGTTAATAACAAAAAAAAAATTAGTTAACATGCAATAATAAAACAGTCCCAAAAAACTTCTTTTTTTTTAAATGCGAAAAGAGAAATCCGCACCTTGGAGAGAATTAAAAAGGCTGGGCATGAAAGGGGCGGTGTCTTTTGTTTAAATTGAAATAATGCGAAATTATTTTCACACGAAATCATTCCAATCTTGTTGATTTTGTATGAAACGATTTTCAACGATAGATCGCAGCGGAAGTAAAGTTGATTTTAAAGACGCCGATTAGAACCACGCCTGCGCAACTTCAGCAACGATTTCTTAACGTTGAAAAACGCCTGGTCTGACCATTTATTTAGCATATTATTGAAGATATAATCTGTAAAGGCGGCTGGGTAGCGACCTCACAAGCTAAGGGGCGTGGGATCGAGCCCACGAATAGCCACTATAAAAATGTTGAGAAATGAATAACGCTAAGAAAGTCCTCCGCTGGCCTAGAGAGGGACGGGCGCCGCAAGTGTTCTAATGGAAACACTAGAATCCCCTACGACCTCGAAAAAAAGAAGTTATGGGACTAAAAAAATTAAATTGTAATGTCTACAATTCATAATTCAATATTCAGGCCGCGGTGAAGGCAAGTAAGAGAATCCTTTATTTAATTTTTTAAGAGGGAAAGATAATGAGAATTTACTTCAATAATTTTGTTACGGATTAATTAGTTTTTAATAATAACTGACTTTAACTTTGAAATTTACTAAAGTAAATCAAATTACACTTAAATTTTGACCACGTTCAAAAGTTAGAGGAATTTTTAAAAAATAATTTAAGTTATTAAAACTTAAAGTATGATAGATAAGACTTAAACTTTAAAAAAATGGCATTCAATCAATTAATAAGTTTTTTTTTGTTCAAAGCTTGTCTGAATTATGTTGAAAACATTTTCCTTCTTCAGATAGTTGTCACATGTCATTAAAGACCGCATTAAATTTAAGACAAATGAGCACAAACAATATAGCGCAAGACCTCGTTGGTAGTCAATCTTGAAACATTAGCATCTTTAAGAAGAGTCGCCTCCAATCTTCATCTGCGCTCTTTTGTTGTGTGTTATTTACAGGTCAATATCACAAGTATAATTAGTAAGTTAAACTAAGCAGTGTCGTCACCGGGTGGCTCGAGGGGTGCTAACCACACACGGGGACACCAAAATGTCAAATTATGTATGTTCCCGATTTTTGGCACCGGAACAATCGGAGCAGTTCTATGGGTTAGGTCGTGAGGGGGGTGAAGCCATGAGCTACCGCCCTGGGTGACACCAACCCTAGTGACGCCTCTGTCCCCATGAAATGTTAATTCAGAGTATATCAACGAAGGGTTCCTATTTTGTAGTGGACCTGAAACTACTAAAAAATAAATGAAGATATTGAAAAGAAAAAACACGTATTTGAGACTGGGGGATTGAAGTGAGAAAACGTATTTAGTCTAAAGGGTTTGTGCCGATGGCACACGATCAGTTCTTGGGTCAAAATGAGGCTTTTAGAAAAAGCGAAAGAAGTAGCTCCGCAAGCAAGGGGAATCAATTGCAGGATTTACAGGTATGTTCTTGCTCTTAAGACACCTCTAACTTCTCTGCAAGCGGTATTTAATTCTGTGATAAAATGTAAATTATATCAAATGTTAATTGTTCTCTTCTTGTATTTGCGGCGCTGGTTTTACTCCTTGTATACAGGCGTTTAAAAATAGGAACTTGTTTGTTTTCTAAATGTCCATCTGACCGTCTGACAATTTTTACAAACCATATTTCCGTGTCCATGAATGCATGCAAATAAATAAATCCATTATTACTTTTAGTAAACAAAATATAAACATAACGCAGACATTGTCCTAGGCAACGTCATATTGTCATCTTCGTTTGCTTAACGACGAACGAACAATACCTTTTACAACTAATGTCAGATACCCATAAGAGCCGGGTAGACTCGTGGGTATAATGAGGAAACGGGTAGGGGGCTGCCAGGCCCCCACATTTTGACCACGTAAGCAGATTTAAAATTGTGCGAATAACTCCATCACACACTGCCCAACGAATAACTCCATCACACACTGCCCAATGAATAACTCCATCACACACTGCCCAACGAATAACTCCATCACACACTGGCCAGCGAATAACTCCATCACACACTGCCCAGCGAAAAACTCCATCACACACTGCCCAGCGAATAACTCCATCACACACTGCCCAACGAATAACTCCATCACACACTGCCCAACGAATAACTCCATCACACACTGTCCAGCGAATAACTCCATCACACACTGCCCAGCGAATAACTCCATCACACACTGCCCAAAGAATAACTCCATCACACACTGCCCAACGGATGCACATTTTTAAAAACTCCAAATGGGATCTATTCGCTAAATCCTATACACCAGTCTAAAGGTCAGGGACAGAGGTAAAATATTGACATGTACATCTAACCCTTAGTGTAGTTTTTAAACCCGCGACGTGTGGGATGCAAAGTTCATAAAGCCAAACATATAGATTGGTGGTGATAAATAAATTTAAAGATTAATCCTAGCACGGTATTATAAAAACAAAACACAGAAGCATTGTCAAAAATTAAGGGAAAAAAAATAATCAATTTTTTCATGTAAATCGATTTAAAAAGAAGTTGTACGTTATGTAACACTTCGGGACAACGAGGAAATGTTTAGCATTGAGATCTTATCGTGGGGGAGCTTTGTTTTTATATGTGGATCGTGGCTGTGTTGTTTTTATTCAGTCTATTTGTAGAATGCGCTAAAATAGCAACATATATTTTTGCTGTTGTCAATGATATTTTTTACCACGTTTTTATTAGTTTGCTTTCTTGTCTGTCCGGGGCAAAAATTGAATTCCTTTTTTGAACCACTTCTGATCATCCAATTTTGATGAAATTTTGCATGCATACTTGATTCACATGACAATTTAATATTTCATTAATTATAGTACTCAATTCTACTTAATTATAGTAATTATACTAAAAATAAAGATGTATGACGTCATTAACATGAAAATTTCAAGGGAAGTAACATAACCAGGGAATTTTCATTTTTTTAGTTATTTCCCATGTCTTAAGGACATTAAATTTGAACTAAAAAGTATAAAATAAAAATATTTTTAAAAAAGTTTTTAAGATACCACGTTTTGTGAACTAAAAAGAAGAAAATAAATTTTTTCTTGGGCTATGTTGGAACTTCCCTTCCCCTGGGCTGAGGAGGAATTTGAAACTGAAAAGTTTAATGTAATAGCATTAATAGACCAAATTTCAGCCGAATGCGCCCGACGTTTTCAGTTCGAAAATATTTTGGTGTGTAAGAGTGTGTATTTACAAAATGTCCACAATGTGCATCCAACAAAACAGTTCTGGCTCAGCCCAGGGGAAGGGAAGTTCCAACATAGCCCAAGAAAAAATTTATTTTCTTCTTTTTAGTTCACAAAACGTGGTATCTTAAAAACTTTTTTAAAAATATTTTTATTTCTCCATGAAACAGACTGGGAGCTACAGCGGCGTAGCTAGGAATTTCTAGGGGTTTTGGGGCCTGGGAGCTTAACCTATTTGGGGGCCCTGTCATGTGAGACATGTGCGATGAAAGAAATGCGGTGGTGTGTCAGGGCCAGGGTCGAATGAAGGCCAATGGGCAGTCGGCATGGTGTGCTCACGAAAAGAGGGACAACACGAGATTTGAGCTGGTTAGTTAGGTGTGTGAAGAGTACACGCAATTTTGAGCTGCAGAGTGAGAAATTAAAAGTTGAGAAGTTGAGAGAGAGATGAAGCTAGTGGAAGTAAAAGGAACATTGTTGCATATTGTAAAATAAGTGTACATATTTGTTATTGCATTATTAAAGAACATTTTTCCTGGATTCTATTAATGAATTGAATTATTGTGTAAAAGAAGATACTTTTAGACAAGCCCACAATTAAACGCAAATTAGGTCAATCACGAGAAAGTGAGAAAACGGGGCCTCGGCCGTGACAGAAAATCGTGTCAGAAGCGGCCATCCTGTGACAGGCCCTACATTCACGGGGGTAGCATAAAAGTTAATGTAAAAAATGTCGGATACTAATTTGGGGCCCCTCTGAAATGGGGGCCCAGAGGACTTTCGAATTTCCCCCCTCCTCTCCCTTAACTATGACACTTGGGAGCTACTACACACTGTTCCCTTTAAGC
Organism: Radix auricularia; assembly: GCA_002072015.1. Lineage (NCBI taxonomy): Eukaryota > Metazoa > Mollusca > Gastropoda > Lymnaeidae > Radix > Radix auricularia. Next base: position 278,200 of record MUZC01004448.1, read on the forward strand.
TGAGCTGTTGCGCGGCTTCGCCGCTATCTCCAACACTGCTTTGCAGTTAAGAGCAGCCGCGCAGCAATTTTTGATAATAAAACGACTGTTTGTGGGATTTCACACAGAAAAAATTAAAAACTTGCTCTGAAGTTTTATTTTATTTTTTGTGTGTGCACATGTACTTATAGTTATAGGGAATATTGACTTCACGTTGAAAGAACTTATATTTATTTTCAAAGTGTTTTGAGGTAAAACATTTGATTTTACAGTTAGGCATGCACATTTTTAGATGCATTGCAGTGGTACAAATAAGTGACGGAAATAAGCATATGCTGTTAGGGCCTCTTCTATCGACCTGCAAAAAAGTCCACGATTTATAACATCGCCCGTTTCACTTAGTGTGGGATAAGATCGTTTAAAGGTCAATAAAATGTTTTTAAAACGATGCCTCAAAGTAGTGACAGTTGACGGGCAAAAGAAAAGTTACCGGTAGTTTAAAAACTAGAAATACTCCACAAATGCAATAGTTATGTGCCGTCTTCTGATCGTGACTTTGTGGGCACACGATAGAAGCATCTGTATTCACAAACACACATTTCGATCGTTGTTTGACTTTTTACGCGCTATTTCCCACGGAAACCCAGTGGATCAAAAGAAATCTGCCCGCGTGCTCTCGAACCAAAATGCTGTCAGAATTGATCCCCGGCAAGCGGCTCTTGACTTCCGCTGGGCCGTCAAGTTGCTTTAATGCCAAGATTATGTTCTAACGGTTCAGTGAAACTCCGACAAAGCGACATGGGTGGCTGAGTTTGAAGTGACCCATCGATAGCCACATTTAATGACTTGCCGTCAAGACATGGCGACATTTGGTTTCTGGTTAGTTCTGAGGCTTCACGGCTGAGAGATTTTTGTTTCTTTTAATTTAATGTTCACCTGACTATTATGATTACAAACTGATCAGGTTTGTCAATTTTCTCTCATGACTGTATGAAGTATTTGAAAATTAGTATGATAACAAAAAAAAACAACGAAATATGTGGTATGAATCAGAGCATGGAAACAGTTGCACGCGCACATACGCAAACGTAAAAAATGGTTGGTCTCATTGCTTATTAACGAGTTTAATTTAGTTTTTTATGAATAAATTAGAGAATATGGTATATTGATTATATTAAGCATATTGTGGCAATTTTTTAAAAAAAATCTCTTGTAAACAATGTTTGACATTTTCTTACAATGGTTGTTAGGTTCTTCCCATTATTGTGGATGATTATTCAAAATATTTACAAAAAAACGCGTGGTAAGTTCCCCGAATTTCTAGCTGGGTAAATTAATCATCAAAGAACGCACGACAAAGCCGCGCAGTAAACAATGTGTCAAGTGTTCAGGAACCCCGTCATGTACCTTTAGGACGAGATCACGGAGGCGTGGTATCTTATCGTGTCAGAGCAACATACTGAAATCATCATATTTTGTATCATGTTTAAGTATCTTTACATGAATGCTAATTTAAAAAGTAATATAGAAGACATATTTTAATTACAAATTTAAACCGCTTGCATTCAAAAGGTAAATCATGGCGTTTTCTCCATAGCCTCCAGTCGAGTTCTTGATGTTTGTCTAGAGCCGTGATTCCCAAAGTGGGCGCTACCGTCCCGTGGTGGACGATGAATAAGTTTTTTTGCGTTAATAAATATCTATAGACATTTTTTTGAATAAATTTTCTTGCGTTAATAAATATCTATAGATGTAGACATTTTTGAATAAGTTTTCTTGCGTTAATAAATATCTATAGACATTTTTTGAATAAGTTTTCTTGCGTTAATAAATATCTATAGACATTTTTTTAATAAGTTTTCTTGCTTGATTAAATATCTATAGACATTTTTTGAATAAGTTTTCTTGCTTTAATAAATATCTATAGACATTTTTTGAATAAGTTTTCTTACTTTAATAAATATCTATAGACATTTTTTGATTAAGTTTTCTTGCTTTAATAAATATCTATAGACATTTTTTGAATAAGTTTTCTTGCTTTAATAAATATCTATGCATTATTTAAATGCAAAACTTTAATCACTTCTGTACTTCACAGATGATTACGAGTTTTGTGGTTTTGGCAGTCCTCGCCTGTTGCTCTGCGTCGGGGATGGAGTCCCTCGAGAAGTTCTGCATTGTGTACCTGAGGCAGTCTATAGACGACGCGGCCGTGTGCTGGGAGAAGCCAAACTTTTACAACATAGGAATTGGGGACAGGGCCATCCTGTCCTACTTGTGCTGCCTGGGGTACTTTGGTGATGTCAGCATCAACTACATGGGATCCCTCACCATGCCCCTAATCATGTACATCGCTCAGTTAAGGAGTGACGACGAGCTATCTAAAATAGCGCAGTTTATCTCCACGTGTTGGGTCCTCCAGGGGATCCCGCAACTGCTGACCTGGGAGCAATTCTCTAAATGGAAAAGCTGGGGATTTTGCTGATTATAAAAAAAATAAGAGTTACTCCCCTGAGACGTTGCCGATTCTTCATCTCTCGATCTATAACATCAATTTCTGGGCAAGCTGCAAATTAACTTGTAAATGTTCTCTTCGACTTAAATGTCCTGCAGCTCTGCACAAACAATAAAAATCGTATGCAGTCATCTCCACAAATCTCTAGTCCGAAGAGTCAATTCTTTCGAATAGCACAATCCCATAACAGCTTGTCACCCAACAATTTTTTTAACAAAACAAAGTCACATGACGTGTAAAAATCATTGTAACACGTCACCTTAAATTTGCAATCAAGCCACGGAATTGAGAAATACCAAACTATCAAAATTTCGAGAATACCAAAGAAATTTGGGTAAATAAAATAGGAGCCGAAGCTGCTCTTAACTAGTCACCAATGTCTTGGTTTCATATTCTAGTCAGAAATTTTAACTTTGAAGTCATAGTGATGGATGAAATTTTTCCGCTGCTTAATGCTTTAATTGAGTTACATCTCAATTGACAGTTCAACTGTTTTTTATACTAAATAAGGCCACGCGCGTAACGTAACAAAATATTAGCCATTTGTTGAAGCTACATTCCACTAGACAGCTGGCCAGAAACACGGAGACTTAAAACAGTTACTAGACAACACAAACAGATATCTGAAGACACGACCAGATACTGGACATCACGACGAGACAGTAGAAGACACGTTAAGACACTTGTCAGGGCAATTACACACCAGTTGTTTAAATTTCCTTTATTTTTTTTTCTGTTGTTATATCACAAGGTACATGGCATTCAAATTTTACAACTTATTATTTTGTGTTTTTAATGAAAACGTATGTTTTACAGTGACATTTAACAAAATCAAAGTATTATAAATATTTATACATTTTATTCTACCCAATAACATTTGTAAATAGGATTTATTTGTCGAATAAATTATCATTTTGCATACATTCATGTATGCACATTATTTATCATTGTAATGTTAAAAACGTGTGCAGTTTTAATTTGTTCACTGTCCATTTTAGTGTGGGTCAAATGTTTCAACTCTCCTCTACCTCTCCCACTTCACGCAAGTTATGTTTTCTGCTTCAATTTAAATTTAGCAAAAACATAAAAATTATTTATTGGAACTTTTCTTTTGCAGTAATAATAATTGTAGTAAAATCAAATAATAAATGTGTGCTAACATTGTGAGTTATTCGAATTCAGTTTTAACAATAATCATTTGTTCAAAATGCTTTTTTATAAATTAAAAAAAAACGCAATTATTCTCTAAGGGGGCTCAACTCATTATTTTGATATGTTCTTGAGGTGGAGAGATCAGTGGCGTCGCTAGGGGGGTGCGGAGGGGGCGGGCCGCCCCGGGTGACACCATCAGGGGGCGACACCAAACTGTAAAACTATATATTCTCCCGTTATTCGGAACTGGAAAACCCGTAGGAGTTCTATTTGTTAAATCGTGAGGGGTGACACCATGAGCTACCGCCCTGGGTGACACCAACCCTAGTGACGCCTCTGGGAGAGATCAAAGCGTTTCATGCGATTCAGTGTATTAAAAAAACTAACCAAAAAGTGAATAATGCTTTGGTCCAGCTAACTATATAAAAAACAACTGAAAAAACTCGAATGAGTATTGGAACGCAAGAATTTCGAAATTTTTATTCAAGGGAAATAATTATAGATAACAATAAAAGTTGATTCAAATAAGTAATTCTGAAAATAATAACAATATTACGTCATATCTAATCACGCTACATCACACCAAAAATGTGTCAATATAATGCGCACCGCTCAACAATCTAACATCAGCATTCACAAAGTGGGAAAACCCCATAAACTATCACTATGGATCTATATTAAAATTCAGTTCAAATTAATAATTTCAAACTAAAGAAAACAATTGCTATTATCTACAAATGTCTGCTAAAAATTAGGGAAGTCGAACGAAAATAGATTTTTCAAAAATTCCTTCGCCAACATTTTTCTATATTTTATTAGTTTTCGTTAGGCGTTCGTTTCAACCCGATAGATGTTATGGTTGGCGAGAAAGTAACAAAATACTGATAATCTTTCGGTTTTGTTTGTTTGTTTGTTTTGTTTTTAATTTTATTTAGCAGGAAATCCAGCCATTGTTTTCAGTAATTTTTTCGGCGCGAGCACGACCTTTGGACCTCCTTAACATATTTGCAAAAGAACCAAACCCTCTGTCTGGTAAGGTTTAGGAGCAGTTGCTGTTCAAAGCTTGAACAGACTGGCCTGACATTTCAAATACGTAAACGCAATTTTACCAATGGAAATTGCGTTGAAAATTGAACACATTTCCTAATTCAGACTTGATGTAACTTTTAGACAAACATAAACACGAAATGTCACACGCCACTGGTTTCCAAAGTAACCGTGTAACATTTTAAAAATTAAATTTTTATAATCCTCTCACGTAAACGGTCACTAGATCAAATTTTGAGACTTTATGCGCCTCGCCTATTATGATTTCATCGCAGACTGTCCTTCAATAAATATGTCCTGTTTCACCTTTTCTCCCAACAATTTTTTTAACAAAACAAAGTCATATTACGTGGCCAAATCATTGTAACACTTCACCTACAATTTGCAATCAAGTCATGAAATGTTAGCTAATAACATATCAAAATTTTATTAATACCAAAGTTACATTCTAGTCATTGTTGAGGCAGAGATTTTTATCTTTTATGTCCTAGCTATGGATGAAAATTTCACGCCGCTGATGCCTTAATTGAGTTACAGCTTTAATTAAAGTTCCACGTCACTGAACATTTGCTTGGAACAGTTTTTATAAAATATAAGGCCACGCATGTCTCTTCTGAGACATGGCAGGTTTCACAATTGTCTTAATTTTTTTCTCTTAATTTTCCAAGAAAGATAACCTACTGCGCACTGAACTAGTAGAATAGACAAATTGTATAATGCACTCCCAAAAATTTCCATGGGCACCGATTATAATTATCAACACCTCTTGTAGCTTTGTATTGAACTTCAATTTGAAATGACGTCCAATGCAAGTTTTTTTTTCTCCCCATATATAGATCTATATTTGTGAGCAGTATTGACAAGAGGTTTAGTTATACTGTTTCCATAACTGCTAGCGAATTCATTTAAGCGAGTGTTACGTCGCTTAAATAGGGTATAGAATATTAAAATAAAAACATTAGATGAAACATATGAAAAAAATTAAGCCGGGTCCTGGTTTATTTTGTCTAATATTTCTCTTTTAAAACATCAATTACCTTCTCGCTTTCTATACTATGTACAAAACAAAAGCACTGAAAAGAGCTGATAATTTTACACGTGCATACATACCTTTACACTTATATTTTTTTTTCATTTTCCATGAGGTTTATTTACTAGCGTAATGTTTTTTTTTTAATCCTCGTGGTGTCCACTTGAGTGCCTAAAAATTAAAAAACTTTGGATTGATTTTAAACCCACTTCTTCGTACACTTGCGAGATGAAATTCAGCAGGCAGATTCCTGCCGACAATAAACATGATATATCAAAATCTCATATCGATCACATTTTCTCTAATTGAATATATGAATTGTATCTTTATTTATCTCTATGTAACATGTTCATTTTTGTGCTAGAGTGTTGTGGTGCGCATTATATTTATATTGACAATTATAATAATAATAATAATAATAACCCCCTTTCAGACCATGAATGCCTATAACAATAATTTTTAAATATATTTTATGAAACATGTTTAACGAAACAAAACTAAAATTTTGAATTTTGGGATAGTCTTGCGCTGCGTATTTTAATGAACATTCTTTTAGTTATGTCTCGTACATAAAGGATTTATAGTAGTAAAAAAACAACATGTTTTGTTTTTTTGACCACAGCTGTAACAGTAATTTTAAATTTTAAAAAAGAGTATTAAAGAAATCTTGGCTTTACGATGATATTCTAATCGGACTCATACACGAACACACGTTGTAAACGTGTTATTTAGTTTCATTTGATCGTATACCAAATTTTTTTTTTAATTTAAAAATAAATTACTAAAAACATTCTATTGCTAATTTATAAATTTTAAAAAAAGATTAAAAACAATTTTTGTTCTATAAATCCTTTACATGCGAGACATAACTTAAATCTATAAGGATGTTCATTATAATACGCATGGCAAAATAATCCGAAAATACAAAATTCTAGTTATGTCTCTTAAAACGTGTTTAATATAATGCGCACCTTATTGCGCGACCGGAAAGGTTGTTGAACATAATAACTACCACGACACTCTTAACTAAAAAAAATAAACATGTTATATAAAGATAAATAAAATAATTTTAAAATTCAATTACAGTACATTCGATCGATCTATCGATCTGAAATTTTGTTACTACATTTTTATCATCGGCACCAGTCTGTCTGCAAAATTTCAGCTCGCTAGCTTACGAGGAAGTGGATTAAGGTGGTTGGACACTTCGACCCCGGTCGGTTCGACCCCGGACGATTCGACCCCGGACAGTTCGACCCCGGACGTTTCGACCCTTTCGTTTCTAAATTGTGAATTTTTTTCATTTATAATTTATTTACTACTATTATAATTTTTAAATAATTTTTGGTATATTATGAATTTAAAATTAAAAACAGAATTTCAACTCCTATCCCAAACACACTCTAAAAAGACCTACTTTATAATTGGGTTTTAAAGATGTATATATTAAAGTGGTTCAAAGATTTTCACTGTGATAACAAAAATGAATTTTTAAAAAAATATTTTTTAAAGGTGAACAATGCCCCTCGCCGCCGTTTGAACCATTACAAACTCGCGCCCTTCCATCTGCTTCTTGTGTTCCTTAACAATTAAAGACCTCCATCGCAGAAATACTGATGTTAATAAGATGTACAAAGTTGTCAGTATTTTTAATGTTACAAAATTTCAATAGTTAATGCCGCCGTTTATCATACAACTAGCAATTTGCCCGCGCTTTGCTGCGGGAAGATGGAGTATTAGTGATAAGTGAATGAGTGCATAAAAACTATATTTGGTCCCATGGCACCCAGCAAGGGATATTTTAAATATTTTTTCACCTGCTGCTATCGTGGAAGTGTATTTAAAAAAAACACCCAACGTTTTATGCGTTTACCTATTTAGAAAATATGAAAAATAGTGCTTTTCAATTTGTATATAGCATATATTTGAAAAAAACACGCTTTTGAGGCCCCGGCCCCAATGAGTGTGAATCTTAAAATTATAATACGCCAATTTTCGTCGTGAGAGGGAACCCAACGACTTCCAAAATTTTTATTTTTTACCTACACGATGAATTGTGTAATTTAAGATGAGTCGGTTTTTAATATAAGAAAAAGCTATATTTGGGCCCCCGACCCTCAATGAATGGGAATTTACAGTTCTCTTTCACCAACTTTCATCGGGAGATTGTATTAAACAACTTGACAAAGTTTCATGCTTCTACGTACATGGGGAAAGGGAGAATTATTGATGTTCAGTTTTTATATAGTTTTATATTAGGAAAAAACTACATTTGCCTAAACCCCTGCCCCCCAGTAAAATATAATTTAAATATTTTTTAACCTGCTACCATCGTGAAAGTGTAATTATCAAATCCCCAACGTTTCATGAGTCTACCTACTCGAGAAATAGGAGAATTCGTGATTTTCAATTTTTATAAAACTCATATTAGAAAAAAAAAGTTTTTTGGGGCCCGGTCCCCATGAATGTGTATTTCTAAATTCTTTTACACCAACATTCGTCGTGAGAGGGTACTTAACAGTTACCCAAAGTTTCATGCTCCTAACTACATGGACTATTGGAGAGTTAGTGATAA
>MUZC01004448.1:311515-343938 GCA_002072015.1 Radix auricularia
GAGCGTACGCATCGTCACAAAAGTGTGGCCCCCCTCCCTCCCCCCCCCAGGTGCGTGGCGTCATTTATGGACGGCCCCTAATAATTATTTTTTTTAATATTACTTATAGAAACTCAAAATTCCAATTTTTTTAATTTATTTTTTTTGTACGGGTAAAAAAACAAAGCCTTGAGTTATGAAGAAAGAGTGAAAAGGAGTAAGTTTTACGTTAAATATTGAAGACAAATGATCATGTCATGTACTTTGTCATTGTCACTTTGACTTTGTCAAATTGAGGCTTGTCTGTACTAAAATTAAAAATAAAATTGTTTTAAGTTTTAAGCAATATTATATTATTAAATCAAACAAGTAGGCCGATCATGATCAAGTGTATGCAGCTTTTCTATTACTTTCACTTAGTGGCCTAGATTTGTTAGTGTGTGCAATGACTGGACTGAAATGACTGAATTGGCTGTGCAGCCTTTTTTTCATTTACTAATCATTCAAAGATTTATTAGAAAGTAACGTTTTTTCCATCATCATTTTCATGAAAGAAGATTTAGATAGACTACACTTTTTTTATTTTAAATTTTTTATTTATTTGATTGTTTTCTTTCTCTTTATCTAATGCACGAAGAACACATAGTGCATTCATTATGATTTTTCATGTTAATGACTGGGTGTTAGTAAAAATAGAATGATACTTTTTTTAAAAATTACATTGAATGTAATGTCATTATTTCATTTATTTTCAATCATTGGAGGAATGTTTTGGGTTATAAACCAAGTTTTGGAACAAATTAAGTTTATAATTTTAGCCTTTAGGTGCCATGTTATGTCAATGTCTAATACTAATTCTAATTAAAATTTAATCAATTGATAATTGAGGTTTATTAGTAAAGTATTAGTTGACCTGCCTATATTTATAAAATTTACTTTTTCTTATTTTTTAATTATTTTATCAAAATAAATGACTTGAGTTACAAAGACAAAAACTAAGAGCGTTATCCTATCAAGCAAAACTAAATAAATGGATTTGATCAATTTGATTATATTAAAACATAAATTATTTATGACACAGCTAGTGTCATTATTTCTACTATTTATTACTTATACTGAAATGCAGTTAATTTATGGCTCACTTTCTTACAGTTGGCACACAATTCATGCAAAGATCTCTGTGAAGTAGAATATTTTTAAGGTAGCTTTTAAATAAAAATAATTTTAATTTTTTTCAGTATCTGTCGCGGTGTGTTGTTGGTGCAAGTCTGGAGGAGGTAGAGGAAGAGGATGACAGATCAATTCGAAGCTCACAACCAGATCGGGTTAGAGAAGGATGTTATGAGATTGTTGGAACTCTTAAAGATAGAGAAAAGCCTAAACCTGACTTTGCCAAAGAAATTATCACGGTAATTGAAAACTGAATGGAACTTGAGATTTCTTCTCATGCAGATTATTTTAAAATAATTTGTTAAGTATTTACCAATTTCAAAAGTATGTTAAACTAAAATAATACATTATTTATAATGTTGATAAATAAAGAATTTGAAATGTAGGTTATTTTTCTAATTAATGATTTAATAAAGAAAAATATAAAACAAAATTTTCCTAGCAGGCAGTAGGCTTTAGAAAAAGAAATTAAAGCCTGTGTTTTTTTTTTAAGGATAATTTAATTATAAAGGCCTGTTTTATTAAACTCAGATCTATGAGATTTGTCAAATTAATTTGCAAATGTTGTATTTTAATGTAATTCAGTTTGAAAACAAGGACCAGTTGTATGAATATTTAGTAGAATGTGATATTATCATCTATGATATCACAGAGGATCCTGATCAGATCGATGAAGCAGTGTGGGCAGTTTCAGGTCAGTTTCTTCAAGAAGATATTTAGAATAAATCATAAAACAATTGTAAAGACATTTACCTCATAATTGTATATTTTTCTTAAGTAACATAATTTGTTGTTTTCCATTTATTAACTGATACTATCTAATCTGTCGCTACCAACAGTCTTATAATTTTAAAAATTTATTGTAAGTAAAATTAGGGACCAACCTGGTTGACATTTTCTACGGGGTACCAAATCTGAATAGTTAGATATACCATTTGCCGGATCTGGGTACGAACCAAGTACAAGAGTTGTTAAATTGAAAATCCAAATTAGTTTAGGTTTTTGTGATGGAATGATCGAAGATGGTTGATAAGAGCAGAAGTTCCAAAAGATCATGCATTTGATATACCACATGTTTACTTCTCATAACAGACATGACAATTAGCCTTTGATTCATCATTGGCGTTTATGGTGAAGAATTTTCAAATTTTACTGCCCAACTTTGGAATTGACATGTCTTAATTTAATTTTTAATTTTTTAAACTTTAAATAATAATTTTGAAAAATAATTAAAATGTGGCCATATGAATGCCAGCTAAGACATTCTTTGCTGCATACAATTGTGCAGCTTTAGCAATAAAGCACAGCCATGTCTTCAATCCTAAATGAGCAAAATTAGTAAATATGGCGGCATGGCGCTAGTCAGAAGTAAACACGAAATTGCCATAGAAAATTAGTTTATTTACTTTATATCTTTATAATTTCAAATTATTAATTTCTATAGTTAGGTTATAATTGTTATATTTTTAACAATTTGTTAGTATGCTAATCTTGATATTTTATCGAATTCCAAAATTGTACTTTTTTAAAGCTATTTTTTAGATATTTGGCTATTTGTTTGGGCACTATTTGCCAAAGGGAATAGTTCCAAAAAAAACCAATATCTGGCCAAGGCGAATGTCTGGAGTGATTTCCAGTTAGTCCCTAGTTAAAATTATGTATTTATTAGTACAATTTGTGTTATAAAAATAATATCAGTTAAATTAAACTTTATACACATGGAAGAATTGAAAAATTTGGAACTGAGCCTGCTTATAGACCAATTTTTACAAAGTAAACTAGATAAGAACAATGAAAAAGTCTAACATATAGCTACAGTAAATGAAATTACATCCAGCAGCATGATATTTCAACATAACAAACTCATGAAGCAACATGGATATCAACAGATGGATTTAACCAAAATCAGATAGATCACATAATCATTGACTGGAAGCATGTCAAAAAGATCCACACTTAGACTCGGCCCATATTTAAGGGTTTATTTGTAATAAGAAAAATGTAATGTTACTCATTCAAACGCATATGTTGTTATGTTTTAAAGTGCAACTTATTTCTTTTCTCTACAGATCTAAACTCAGATATTTTTTAATGTGGAACCTATTTCTTTTCTCTACAGAACTAAACTCAGATCTGGAAAAAATAGAAAAATCCAAGATATTTATCCTTATTTCGACTTGCATGACATGGGCTAAAAGCAAACCTCTTGATCCAGTATGTATCAATTTCAATTTCACTTTAAACACAAAATTTCTGATGTTTTATACTTAGTGGTAATAAATGTGTTTTCATAATACGTGGAAATCAAGTAATCAATCCCCTATCTTCATCGATACCAACTTTCTCTGAAAATATTGCTATTTCATATTTTTTGTCAAAGCTTCTGCTCTTGGAAACTTTTTTCAGCTACAGGAGGACAAAGAGATTGTATGTATTTGAAAAATTCTGTTCTTTGTTTATTTAAAAATGAGTTTTCCCATCACTGCAAAAATCATGTTCCTGTGTTTATAAAGAACAGTGTCAAATTAAAATTCTTGTTAGAAATGAGCAAAAAAATGATGTGTTGCATTATAGTGGGATATTTCTATTTAAGGAATACAATCTTGAAAATTAAACTATTTTTAAGTAATAATCTGACAGAAGATATTTAAATTAATATTATTTTATTTTATTTTCAAAGTGGAGAAATCTTAGGTTTACTTTGAATAAAAATCAAAACATTTATTAAAATCAAACACGTTTAGCACTTGCATGAATAATTTTGTCACTTGTTTGTGTGGCTGTTTTGAAATTGCATTTCTTTGTTTGCTGTTGTTGTTTTTTTAAATATAGATGCAACAATGTGAATCAATAATGTTGAGAAATATTTTTCAGAATTGTGCAACAATCTAAATATCCCCTTACAAAATCATATACTTTTCTTTTAAATTGAAAAACTACTTTTAAAATCACAGGTCTTAGTGTGTTTAATATTTTTTATCTGTTTTTAAAGCTTTTTTCTATATACTTTTGTAAAAAGTGCTAAGTTTTTAGCATTTACTCTAATGTAACTCAAGAGGATAATTTTGTGAAAATTTTATCTTATTGAGCAAGATGGCAGAGGTGTCATTCTTTTGGTAAATATTAATATTACAGCAATGCTTATTTGCAGCTATAAACTAGACAAACTCATATATAATTTGTTATTTTTAGTTATAGATAATTCCTTTTGTTGTTGGTTAGTTGCACTGGAATGAGACATTATTCTACAATGTTACAGCCTGGAAATGTTGCATGTTATCAGCTACAATGTCTTTCATAATTTTTACTTTTACACATTTTTTTGTGTAATTCAGAACAATTTCAAAATCAGTACATATAAATTGTATCTGCAGCATAGTTGTCACAAATATACTCTTAATTTTATGTAGTTATACAGAGAACTTTTCTGTCAATTACTTTTCTTTTGCACCAAAAATGTAACTCATACACCAAGTTGGATTAAATATTTTTTGTTTTGCTATTTATTTTTACCTGTGTTACATAAATTTGATTTTTTCATAGTATAACTTCTTTTTTCTTAAATTCTAAACTGAATTGGTCACTTAAGACTTTACAGAAATTAAGTCCAAATACCAGAACAGTACTGGAAAAAACTGTAAAATGGTCACTTTCTGTATTTATAAGAATGTCTTTTAAATGCTGTAAGAAAAAGACTTTGCTGTAAAATATTTCATTATTGATTTCATTAGGAAGATCCAGAGATTCCATTCACTGAGGATGATTACAGGAGAAGAAAACCACATCCCAATTTCAAAGAACACATAAGTGCTGAAAAAACTGTGATCAAGCTGGGCAAAACAGTAAGATATATGATTAGTTTCTCAATTAAACGTTTAAATTTTTTAATTATTAAAATTATTTTAATGATCAATCACCCCACCACTTGTAAATGTGCTGGAAGTTAAAAAAAAATTATTATTTCGGCTGATAAATATAAACTAATATTCGGACTATTAAAAGAACATTTTTATTTTATTAAACTATTGACTGACGCGACTCTTCAAAATATTTCATGAAGGTTATTGTGTCCTTTGTGAGAAATATTTTGCCTGCCATGCAATGTTCCCTCTGAATCTAAGCTTTGTTGGTCCATGTGCAAAGTTTAAAAAAGTCTCATGTGCAATATTTTACAAATTTGCTGCACCGTGATTCTAAACTCATGGGTGTCATTGGTCAAATATCTATGCAGTCACCATGCTTAAAGGGAATAATGCTACCATGGTTCTAACACTTTGCTTACCTGCAAACTAAACATCCACTACAGTATCAGAAACTACAGATTAGACAAATTAAAGCTATTTGAATGATTGTTCAGCACAGCTGTTTATATTGTCAATAAGACCCGTTCATCACTTCACCCAAATCATGTCAATACACTTGTCTGTTTGGGTTGTTGGTTAAAAGGTGTTATATAAAGATGACATTCCAGTGTTATTTCAATTTTCAATAGGTGAGTTTAATAAAAAGCAACATATGACACCATACATTTTCAATATTTTTTGCTTTAATTGAAAGTAGCGATTAATAAACGTTAATTTTTCAAAAGACAACTAATAAATTTGAATTAATCGTAAACAGCCCTAAGTTAAATACATCTTAAGTAACCCATAAGGCATTGCTAACTTCCTTTGCTCTAAAGTAATAAATTATAGTAGAATAACTAATATCAAATGCGATTTTTCATACTGTGCATAATTTGGCTGATTTCAGAATAAGTCCAAGCTAGTGACTTATGTTGTTTGCTCTGGCTTGACCTATGGCGCTGAAGAAAACATATTTCATTATCTATTCAAGGTAAATCAAGGTTTGAAATTTACTGTTTTCTTTACTCATATTGTATCTATAAAGATAATTGAATTTGAATTCTTTTCACAAAAATGTTTTAACTGTGATACACAACTTTTAAATAACTGCACTGTAAAAAAAAAATATTTTAGGGAAATTTTTTTTAAAATCTGTGTCTAATAATTGAGTGGTAATATTTTTTAACCAGCAGCAATGAAAAAAAGATTAATTATTTTTTAATAATAATTATCTGCATTATGAGTGCTATAAGTAAAATGTTTTAAAATGTTTACTTAGGCTATAAATCTTATTAATATATTTGAGTAGTAATTTATGTGAGAAAAATTAAATTTTTGTGAAATATTAACTATGAATAAAAAATTAACTTTAAAACCTCATACTTATACATTTTATCATTCAACTTTCACAGTCTGCTTGGCACAATGCCCCACAATTGCAGTGCTTTGGAGATGGCAAGAACATTGTGCCCACTATCCACATCAAAGATCTTGCTGCGTATGATTATAAACATTATCTTTAAAACAATTTTTTCACAAATGTTCTGAGATATTTGGAAATTTAAGAGAAAATATTCTTTATGGAAATGCTTTATTTCAAATAGTTTACTACATGTAAAGACAATAAATGGAGAAAAAAAAATGTTCTCAATTATTTGCGTTTTGTTTTACTCGCCAATCATGCCGAATGTGATTTCTTTTTTAAAAACAATGTTTACAACCTTCTACAGAATTATTCAGAATATCGCTGATGCTAAACCAAAAGTGCGTTATATAATAGCTAAAGATGAAGCACAGTCCACACTTGAAGATATAGTGAAGGTGAGTTATAACTTTTTGGGCATATATTTCTTTTTATTACAAGATACACCCATTTTATATGGGCGGAGTGATGTACTGTTAACATTTTTCTTTGTTTGGGTTAAAAAGAAAAGATTTTTCTATTTTATACTTACAAATAATTTTGTCTTAAAATTCCTATTAATTTTTAAAATGTAGACTCATTCTTTTTACTCTGCCATTGGGTGTTTTCTGAGAGGGGTACTATTTGATCAACAGGCTCCTTGAGAAGTAGATATGTCTATCACTGCCATGAATATATTTGTTAGTAAGTATAAAAAGTAAGATTTTAAAATACATTATTTCTCTATTTTGCAGGTGGTAAGCCAGAATCTTGGATCAGGAAAAATAAAATACATCACAAAAGAGGAGGCTCTACTAAGTAAAGATATTGAGGTATAGTATTAAGTTTTAAGACTCTCTTAAAATACATTAATAAGCAGAGAAAAATATGTTGTTTCAGTTTATCAAATGGTGAAATTTTTTTATTTTATAATGCAATACCATTTTACTACTGTTTCATTGAAATTAGTATGTCTACCACTTAATAAGAGTGTGGCTGATTACCAGTGTTTTATTAAATTTTTTTGTTGATGTTTTGAGTTGGGAAATAAATTTTTAAAAAAACATTCAATGTCATGAAGAAAATTTATTTATTCTGCATGTTTGATCTTGTTATAGAGATAAATGTCCTCTGTTTTAGACGCGTGTAAAACTGCAGCCTTATCTATTAACTTTTAATCTAACCACATCATTTTACTTTTAAATGCTTTTGAATATTTAAAAACATACATTAAATTCTATCTTTAAGTCTTTTTGTTTCAATAAATTTATCATATTCCTTAACATGTAGAAAGGCTGATATTGTGATTAAGACAAAATTCATTTTGTGTTTTTTGGAATTATAAATATTTCAATGTAAACTATGGTATTCATCTGGCTGCAGCAAGCTGACTTTGACATGTTACTGGTAAACCTAAGAATGGATGCTGTGTTTGTTAAAGAAAGCATGCGCATCAACTGGGTCTCAGAAGCTGGGATGGTTGAGAACATCACCAGCATCATCAAAGAATTTAAAGATACAAGAAGTCTTCAGGTGAGAACAGAAAATAGAATTCATTCCTCTTCATTTCAATTTTATGGAAAATTAATTTTTTCTGTTAGCTTACAACAACAAAATTTTTTTTAATATTTCAAAATTTATTTTTCCTTAAAAATTTAATGATTTTTAATGCATTATGAGCACAAGTAATTCAGTTATTCACTATAAATAATAACTTATTGAGACAATTAATATAGTATTTATTCTTATCTTGCCAGAATAATTTTAATGGAAGTTTTAGATTTTTAAAGTTTAATACTGTCATAAAAACATACATAAATTCTCAGTGTAAATTATTGTTTCAATTTAATTTGTTATGTAAACTGTTTTGTTTTTATTAGCCCCTCCGAGCAGTGGTCTTAGGTCCACCTGCTTCTGGCAAGACAAACGTTACAAAACAGTTGTGTGAAATTTTTAAACTTCACCACATTTTGATAAAGGATGTCATTGAGGAGGAATTGGAGAACTTGGTAAGTCAGGAGGCTAGAAAATGGATCAATAAGGAAGTTTATCATTAGATTCCTTGGTTTGAACAGTTCAAAGCTGAAGAGTTTTTAAAAATTTAATTACTGAATGGAATTCAGAGTATTATTAATTAATTAATATGCATTCATTCTGGAATAAATTTGTATTTCATATCTCTAATAATTTATCGCTTAATAGCTTAAATTATGCGCAGATATTCACAATATATCTTTAAAATTGTGCCGTTTGTTCTAAACAAAATTCAGAAAGCTAAAACACGTAGAACTAGTGAGGAGGACACAGAGGAGGAGGGTGATAACTCTGCCCAGGAGGCTCAGGAATTACTAGATCAGATCAATGAAAGCAAAGAGAACAACAATGGACGGATTGAGGACCAGTTTATCATCCGTTTCCTCCGTGACCGGCTCAAGGCCATGCGTTGTCAAAATCAAGGATTTATTCTGGATGGCTATCCCAAGACTATTGCCCAAGCAAGGGAATTATTTATCAGTTAGTATTTCTTTTTTATTTGTAATTTGCCCTTCACCATTTCTAGATATTAAATTTTATGCAGGTGTTAAACTATGCTTTTTTTTAAAAATTATTTATTTTTTTTATACCCAAAAATATAAAATGAAGAAAAAAGTCAAAAACAAAAATATCCTGAAATTTTTAAAAATTAATTTTATAAATTTAAGCTGCAAAAATTCAGATTTTTATTTTCTTATTATTGAGTATTGAATTCAGAAGTGATTTTTATTTTTATTTTTTGGGTATGGGGCTCATTTTTTAAAAAAATATTTAAAAAATCACTTTCATCTTTACTCAGTCATGCTGGGAAAAGTTACATTTTTCTATGAAACTTATAATTAGCCAAACGTGTAAAATATTTAATCTCAAATCAGATGAAGAGGAAGATGGAGAAGAGACTGAAGGGGGTACCGGCAGCTACAACAAACAGATCATGCCAGAGTTTGTTATCTGTCTCGAAGCCAATGATGAATTTTTGAAAAACAGGGTCATGAACTTACCTGAGTCTGTTGTAAGTGGCACACACAACACTGAAAAAGAGCTGCTGCGTCGGCTGGCTGAGTATAGAGCACTGAACACAGATGATGAGACTGTTCTCAATTACTTTGATGAGCTGGAGTTTCATCCAGAAAAGATTGGTAATTTAAAATATATATTATTTTTTTATAGCTAATATTATATTTTTTTTTTAAAAAGGCAGTAGCAAGTTAGAACTGGGGGCCTTCCCGACCTCTCACCTTACTTACTCTTATTTTAAAAATATTCCTTTCATTTAAAAATGGTATTTGATAGAAATTAAATATTTAAAATACTTCTTATTAAAATACTACTAAAACAAACCATAATTTTATTTAGAAATGTTTAGTTCCTTAATGTTAAATTAATTAAGACCTGAGTTTTAGAATTTTAATCTGATTTTTAACCTTTAAAATTTTTTTCTCCCAATAAATATTGTTTAAATTTGTAGTATTTCAAGTGCTAGGTCATTCAAGACTGCACTTAAGACACATCTTTTTAAAATTTATTTTGAAAATTAATGAAACAACATTTCTTTAAATGATTAACGTAGCTAATGTATAACGTATTGTCATTTATGTAGTTAGTATGATATGAATGTTTCTTTTATTAATATATGTATTGTTATTTCCATGTAAAGCGCTGTGAGCCCGGCTCCTTGCTGGGATACAGCGCTATATAAATTATCATTTTATTATTATTATTATTATTGCTGTGGATTTATTTTGTTTTTATTTAAATACATCCTTAATCAGAGACTGAAGGGGTAAAGGCAGCTACAAAAAACATTCATTCTTCTTTCTCATTAACAAAAAAAATTGTACTGTTGGTCATTTGAAATTTACCATTACCTGGTATTATATATTTTTCTATCCTCAATTTTGTTTAATCTTCACAGATGTTACAAAAGACACCTCAGAAATGATGAAAGACACAGTGGAAAGAATAAAGAAAATTTTTGGAGCACCCAGGAATTATGGTAAAACAAATTTTTTTTAAAAACTGACTGTGCAGAGTTTGGACCCAGTTGTTAATTCTATGAAAAGGGCATGACTGGATAACTTAATTCTACATATCACTCTGCCACCAAAAAAATAATAATATAATGTGAGAAACGTGGATGCTATAGGTTTTCCCATGCATGTAAACACTGAGTGTGGTGAAATGGGTAATTGTGATGGGCCAATTAGGTTTTTTTTTATCTGGTCGTGTGAGAAGAATTTAGAAGAAAACTGGAAAGGGAGAAAAGTTAAGATTTTTGGATTATACTGGAGTTAAACTATTTATTTAACAATGCAATAATTTTTAAGACATTGAAATAAGAACTATTTATGATTAAAGTTACCACTCATGTGAACTCAAAAATACATTTTTGTTTATATTAAGGAAACGTACTCGAATATATTAAAGACAATAAATGGAACAGCCTTATGTATCCCTTATAGTAGTAGTTATAGGAAAATGCTTGTTTAGAAAGTACTGATCAAACCACAACTGCATAATATACCTTTATGTAAAGACTTATTTAAATTCATGTTCATAAATTGTATTGATTACTTTGTCCTGGATCTTAAACACCACAACTTAATTGGTATTTCATGTGTTCAGACCTCCATTGTCACAACTTTAACATTTTTTTTAAAAAAATTAATAAAAAACCTATAATAAAATAGTAAAAAAAATGGTTTGCTATTTCTCATATCATAAAAATTTTCCAATTAAATACATTTATCTCTTTTTCAACTATTAAATTCTCTTAATAATTTCTAATCCTGCTTTGCTGCATGTCATCAAGAGTATTTGAATTATTTAACAAAAAATAATTTTAAACATAGGACCCACACCAGAGGAATTAGAGGAGATGAAAAAAATAGAAGAGGAATTACGGGAAAAAAGAGAGACAGAAGAGAAGGAAGAAAAAAGCAAGAGAGAGGGTGAGGAGTTGCAAGAGAGAAGAAGAAGACAAGAGGAATGGGTATGTTTTCTTTCTTTTTTTTTTTTAAACAAATGTGAACAAAATAGACATATAACTATTAATTTTCATTTTCAATTTTTCATTTGCGCAAGGAAAGAATTTATTTGGGATTCCACTTTCACAAATTTCTAAATAATTGAATGTATGAAAGAGTTACGGGATATCAATATGATCATATAAAAACATAAAATACATTTAGTTTACATGTTTCAAAATCTACCATCCAAAGTATCATTTTTCTCCTCTATTCTCTGCCATCTTTAAGATCACTATAAATTTTTAAAAATTAATTTGGTCCAATAGTCTCAACGACTTAATGAAGTCAAAAGGGAGGAGTATGAGCTGCTTGAAGCTCAGTCCATCCCATTGAGAAACTATTTAATGAAGCATGTAATGCCTACACTGACCCAAGGCCTCATTGATTGCTGCAAGACAAGGCCTGAAGACCCCATTGATTACTTGGTAAGTTTGAAATTTTCAACCAATTGATTGAATTTTGTCATTTTAATTTTTGCAAAGGCAGCTTTTCACAAGATTAATTATGAACTTGATTTATATTAAGCTCAATAATTTATAATTCTAGAAATCCTCCATAACCTTAAGATCAAGAACAATTGGAAAGAAATATGTGAATATAACTTAAATGGTCGTGGAATGCAATAAATTTAATATTTTGGTTTGTAAAATTTTAAGAAAGATTTTTTTTTAATTTATGGGTTTAAAAATATTCTTTAAAAGAATTAAAGTTTTTTTGTTTTTTTTAATTGTCTTGAGGAACACCTACATTTAGTTGGGTTATCAATGTTGATTCATCACTAAATATGTTTCTCAAAATGTAATTTTTCATTTCAAGGCTGAGTATCTGTTCCAACACAACCCACAAATTGACTAGAGTCATTACTATCCTCCATCACTTACAGACTGACTGTGCCTACCAGCGTTTGAGTCCTAAGTTAAAATTAACTAATTTTTGTTTATTAAGTGTGAATGTATGCATTATGAACTCAGATAATAGTTGTTAAAGTATATGTTATCTCAAGTTCTTTAAGCTTTTTAACAATACTGTAGATCCTCAAGTTTTTTTTTAAATCTCAAACCATCAAAGTGAAAAAATATGTTAGGTTTCCTGCTGACTCTTTTTCAAACCCATCAGATATTGAATTTAAATTTTTATATCATTTTTTTTTTCTACATATTAAGTATGAACAATCATACGCCTGTCTTTTAAATTAAAATATATTTTTTCATTTAGTTCTTTGATTTGTAAAATCTCTGTTTTTAAAAGTAATGAATGGATGTGTAAAAGTAAAATTAGTGAATGTAAATTTGAATTATTATCAATCATTGTACATTTAATGATTCTTTCAAACTTGAATAACGTGCATGGTTTTTTATTATTTGTTAAGCTTAAAATTTTGTGAATGACATCTAATTTTAATTGTTTTAAATAATACAAGTCCAGTTGAGATGTTTACATTTTGTCATCTTTAAACATGAACCTAATTTTTTAATTTTTTTTTTATTGAGTGACTGTGCTTTATCTTTTTTGTTTGATATTTTAATGAAAATGACTAATGTGAGGTAAATAACATCTTTGTTCTAAAATTCATTATTTGTTCAAAATTTTATTTCAAACATCATTGTTACATTTTTATATACCTATGGAGCATCCAATGATTTAGAACTGGAAAAATGTTATGTTCATAAATGATTTCAACAAATAAAAACTGAAATGAAGTGTAGCATCTTTTTGTACAAATAATATTTTGGGAAGACAAACTCATCGTATTTTATGAGTTTTGAAAGTTTGATATTAAAATTATTCTAAATATATCAACTGTTCAAAATCTTGAAATCTTTTTGATTTTAAATACATTTATTTAATGAGAGGCTAAACATTTTCAAGATGAATACGTTTTCTAGCTCTTTATCTTCATCACCTACATAACTGTTAACATCAATAAAAACGTATTGAAAACTTTACATATGTTGTAATCATTTTTATTTATTTTTTTCAAATTAATTTTTTTAAATTTAATTTATGAGATAACCAGATGATATTTTCATCTCTTATAATACACAATCAAACACAATTATTTTCTAAAATCCTAATTAATTTTTTTCCATCATTCAAATAAGTGTTGACTCTTATTTATATTATAAAAAAATAGACATTTCTCATAAATAATTGATTATTTAGATAAATTACAAGTGTTCAAAATTCAGTTGTTGTTTTTTTCAACTTGTCACTTGCCTAAAAATACATTAAGTATTATTTTTATCAATCACTGAAATAGGAGTGAATGAATTGTGGAAATCAGAGCCTTTTTATAAAGTATACAAATAGGCCATGTGGTCATGAAATACAAAAAATGGTTTTGCACCAATGTAAACATTCTGACTACGGCAAGGTTCAATAAGTGTCCTTTTTGTGGCTAGATGTAAATGTCTTAAAACTAGAATCATTGTATCTAGTTAAAACAAATTTATCTTTCATAGTATTCAAAAAAATCATTTTTAAAGACTAAATTGTGTGTGTCAAGTGTCTTTGCACGCGTGTGAAGGTATTACATCTTTGTTAACACAATGTAACAATGATTGTAGAAACCTTGATGGTTTAATAATATTTTTCTTTAGCCCTTCCCCTGATTTATTTTATTTGATCTGTTTCTCTTCACCTATTCGCCACCTACAATGATTATTATTAGCACTCCTCCCCAGTTTACTTGTGTTTGTGCCAACTGTTTTCTTGGCAGGCCTTCTATGTGCTCTACTAGTTTACCAAATCAAGAGAATCTTAAAGAATGGTGCCTCTTTTTATCTCAATGAAATGGTTTTCAAGCAATTTGGGCATTTTGTGACAACTTCCTGTTCATTTTTGCTAACCATCTGCTTAAAATGGCCATCAAACAAAGGGACACTCTTGGTCATAACTTCCTGTCCATACTATCAGAATAGCTGATATATGACGGTATATCTTGATGAGAACTTCCAATAGATTTTGGAAGATTTCAATTTTTATTTTTGAGCTGGAAGATTATATTTCTTACAAATGTGAAGAATTCTGTGTTATGCAGAGGATTAGAGAAAATTAATTATCATATAGTATTGGATTAGAAATAGATAACTCCTTATAGAACTGTATGAAGTACTATGAAGGCTATTTAATTTTGATATAATCTTGCACAATTAAAATCTTGCAAATCTATTTTACTTTTGCCATCAGATTACATTCTATCAAACAATTATTCGCAACTAATTATAAATGTTGAAATATTAAAATTTGGAGAATTGAAAATCAAAAGAGTTTCATAGATTCATAATAACAAGTATAAGTGTAGATTTAGAAACCAAATGAGTGGTTTAATACGTTATTATATAAATATTTTTTAATAAATAATTTTTAGTATATTTTCACAATTCAATCATAAACTTAAAAATCCCAGTCAGGCAAAACAAAACACTTACATTTTATTGAAATTGACTAACTTCTAGTTTCAAAAATAGAATGTGGAGAGTAGCAGATGGATAACCTGCAAACAGGGTATGAGTGAGCCTGACAAAACAGCTAATATTTTGGCAAAGAGCCTTCTTCAACAAACAAATAGTACACAAATAAAACAAATATAAAGAAATTAAAACTCAGCAGGAAAAAGCGTTTAATCTACTCTCAACACGGAAAATATATGAATGTATTGCTAATAAATGGGGAAGAAAAGTACAGTAATTATACAAAGGGGAAATGAATGTGACACCATATACATTTTAGATTTCATTCATTCTCCCCCTTGTCAAATACAGCAACCGGAAACGAATGCGGATTTTATGTGACGTCAACCGAACATAGACAACATAAACTGAAAGTGCACTCTGAAGGATATATTTTTCATCAAATTTTGATAACATCGTAATTTTACCAGACTTTGGATGAAATATTAAATATGGCCAAAGATAAAAGAAAGTAAGTACCATCGTTTTGAAAATTTAGAATGCTAATTTTTTAACTTTTCTCAACCTAAAAGTGAACGAACGATATGTGGGCTTATTTTTTTTTAATTTAATGATTTTTTGTCTGACCCATTTTTAAAGAAGACATGAGTTGTTACTGTTACTACTCTTCTTAAAACTTCCAATTAAGCTAACTTAAGATAATAATTAATTTTGATTTGTCAGCTTCAAAGCAGGAAAGCTCAGCATTCAATAAACTTAGGATTAGCTAATGAAAATGATTGTTATCTAAGTCAAGTGAGATGTGACCAAAGTTCCAACTAATTTACAAAAAACTAAAAAGTTTTAAAAAGTAAACTAAACTAAACTAACTTAGTTGACTTAGGTAAATCAATTATGTTAATTAAAGTTAAGTAAAGAGTAAAGTTGTCTGTAAAGTAAAGTCTTAACTAAATAAAATTCTAACATTAATTAAGAAATTACTTACTTAGACTTAGACTTAGAAATTTTAGTCTTTGTTTCACACTAAAATTCAGTTCAATTTCAATCATTTGTTCAATGAATCAGAATCAGGTATAAATAATAATATTAATAATATTGTCAACATTATATTTATATGAGTATGAGACTGAGACTTAATATAGAAAAACTTAATATAGAAAAATTAATTTTAAAAGTCTTACAAAGTTAACAAAGACTTGGGCTTGGCATTGGCAACTATTGGTTAACCTTTACTTTTAAAATCTTGTCTTATACTTGTACTAAGACTAAGACATTTTTCTCTTTAGTTAGTCTTAGATTTAGTTATTTTTAAATTTTATATCTTTATAAATGAAAATGTCTTAAACTTAAAATTTATAGGCTATTGTATTGACAATTGAAAAAAAAAAAGCAATCCTCTGAATCCTGGTCCCAAATTATTTTAATTAGTTTACCCTTATAAGTATAAGAGGACGTATAGTCTACTATAGTAGGTTAAAGTAAATTATTTAATTTATTGTTAGAAATCATTACACATTATTTATTGTCCAAAAACCAATAATAAAATACTAAATACTGTAATTGTCACACATCATTAACAAATAGTTGTCGAAAACAGAGTTAATTCAAGTCCTTTCAATAGGTATAAAAGGAGTAGCATTAATTCAAAGCGGCTGGTCTACCTACAATAATTATTTTTTAAAATTAAAAATACACTGAAATATATGTACTGACTATCAAAATTGCTTCAATAATGACAAATTTTTTATAGCTGATACTTTTCCGTAAGTAATTAAGTATTATTATAATTATAATTATTTATGTGATAACACACAATAACTTGGGACCAGGATGTGGAGGATTGCCAAAAATCATCTTCCCCCACGTTTTTCTATAAAAAAAAATTAATCCTTATAAAAATAAGATAATTTCAATATATTTTTTTAATGTTTTAAAAGCCATTGAAAGTTGTTTTTTTTTAAATTTTTGACTGTGACAAATTACGCGACTTTGTCAGTAGTTAGGCTTATTTAAGCTTATAATTATTCTGCCCATGCATATTTCAAAAGATACGCAAAAATTAAGCATTACAGAATTTCTATTCTATATAAGAAATATTTGTGATCACTATCACTTGATCATGAACAATACAAAATTCCACAACAAGTAATTTCAACAAGTGTTTCCTAATATTAACTCTTAAAGTCGCCAAGCGTCGTAATGCGTCTCTTCTCGCTATTCGCAAAGCGTCGTAATGCATCCCTAGATACCACTCTCGTTAGAAATGCGATCTCGGAAAGTAAAAACTCTTCAATGCTTGAAAAACGATTTATTCGACTTTCGGCAATGGCGGCCGTTGCCTGCGCTAGTGTTATCGCTCGATTCGCGATGTTTTTTGGTAGTTTTAAAGGTTTTTTTTTCGAAGATACATTTTTGTTATACTTTATTACTAAAATAATAGTACTAAACTACAGGTAAATATTGTTTCAAACTCAGTACAGTCTTTTGGATGCGTAAAATAACCATTCTTAGCCTAAAAAATGAAGTCAGTATGACAATAATATTATAAATGGATTTTACACAAATTTTTTAATTTCATAACCGGTTGATCTAATACAGGAAATCCTTACGGGACTGAGGCGGAAGTTTATTGAAAACCTTCTGGGGCTTTAAGAGTTAATACTTTCTACTTTAAACCTATATAACAATAAAAATATAATTGGATAAAGTCAAGTTCAGTCAGAAATTTCCTAAAAATACAAATATTTCTTGAGCATTTTAACTTAAGGAAAGCATCTTGCTGATGTGTTCACTGGCTAGTGAGAGTCATTTTAAACGAAAATACTACACTCAATTTCAACTGTATTTAAATTTATTTCCTTACAAGTTGTGATGCCAAATACTTTTCAATGAATAAATCTGCATAACCCCAACAATAATCCATATTAAACTAAATTAAAAAATTAGGAAATAAACAAGAAAGGGTAAAAATATTAAATAAACCTTAACCTTTTTTTTTTTGCTGTAATTCTTAAGTTAATTTTTTGCCTAAATTGCCGGTTATACAAGTATTGTTATTAAGCTGGTGGGTTTGAATTAGATGCCAAAAAATAAAGTATATGCATAGTTATATAAAAGTCTGCAAAAAATTTAATCCATCGTTGAGATGATAGCTTAAATAAGAATTAATTAATATGTAGCTTAAAATTATTATATGACTTGAACCTGCACTTTCATGGGACTTTCATCAACCACATTATGTTGTTGTTTTTTTTTACTTGAAATTTTAAAAAATTTCTTTTCTTGGAATGTCTGTTCATTATTTTATTGCCCTTTAAATACCAGTCTGACACTTTCACCGTTATCTTCATTGCAAATTTCGGTTATATCATTTTAAATTTACTCATTGGTTTTACTTTTTTTTTAAAAACAATTTCATTAACATTTCCGTATTTAATTTGGTATCATTGGCATCCTACCGTCTCGCAAGACGATGTTGCATCGCCGTTGGTCTGAGGTGCATTTCCTCATGTGGCTGTGGAGTCCTATCCTTGAGTGAAGTTTTTACCACAGCTTTTGCACACAAATTCTGTGATTCCCAATGTTTTGGCCTTTCTCCTAGCTCTTCTGTCTGTAGCCCCCTCCATCCTTGGCTACTAAGATGCCCTCTTTTACAACTGTGTGCCATGTAGATTGGTCATCTGCCTTACACTCCCAGCCGCTCATGCGTATTCTGGCTGCTTTCATGTCCCTTTGGCAGACATGTTTAAATCGCAGACATGGGCGACCTGTCTTCCTTGTTTCCGATGCCAGTTCTCCATAAATGAGGTTTTTGTGGATGCAGCCAGTTCTCATTCATTTTACATGTCCTAGCCTTCTCAGACCAGGGTCTTTCACTAAGGATTGAGAACATGCTTTGGATATTGACACGCATCAGGCCTCACCATTTGGCACTTAATCCTGCCATTTAATGCCAAGGATGTGGCGTAGGCACCTCAAGTGGAAGCTATAAAGTTTAGGCTCATGGGATGTAAAAGTGGTTCATGCCTTGGTTCCATATAGCAGTGTACTGATGACGCAGGCTGGATAGACACACAGTTTTATTTTCTCTGTTAGCTTGTTGTTTGCCAAACCTGTTAGTTAAGTGTAGCCATAGTTGAAGCTGCCTTGCCAATGCTGCTGTTTATTTCGTCCTCAATGGACAGTTTGTTGGAGACTTTGAACCCCAAGTAGGTGAAACTGTCCACAACCTCCAAGTTTTCATTGTCGATATTGATGGTAGGAGGAGAATTTGTGACTTGGACCATGATCTTTGTCTTTTTCAAGCTGATTTGCAGACCGAATTCTTTGCAGATGTTGGAGAAGCTTGACATGAGTTGTTGAAAACAAGTTTATTGTGTGCTATCAGTGCTGCATCATCTGCAAAGAGTAGCTCACAAATGAGGAATTCTGTCGTTTAGGCTTTGGCTCAGAGATGAGCAGTGTTGAAAAGTCCTCCATCAGCTCTGTTGTGTACCTAGATTCCATCTCAGATATCCATGAATGCGTACTGAAGCAGCACAGAGAAGAATATTGCAAACAGTTTTGGTGCAAGTACAACCTTGTTTAACTCCGCTGCTGACTGGAAAGGCTTCTGACGTAGCTCTATGAACTCCACTGTGCCCTGCATATTTTAATGGAGCTGCCTGATGATGGTGAGTAGGTGTGTGGGACAACCAATTTTTTCCAGGATTTGGACATTTGCAACTGACTAAATGAAAGGCTGTTGTAAGATCCACAAAGGCAATATATAGTGGCATCTGCTGCTCTCTGCATTTTCCTGGAGATGTATATGGAGAACACCATGTCTATGGTTGACCGACCAGCCCGGAAACTGCGCTGAGATTCTGTATAAATTTGCTAGGCTAAACTCTGTAATTGCATTGGTATGACAAGGGCAAAGGCCTTTTCTACAATACTAAGCAATGAGATGCCACGATAAATATTGCAGTCACTTCTCTTGCCCTTGTTCTTATATATTGTCATTATATTGGCATCAATTAGGTCCTGGGGGATTTAGCCCTGTTCCCAGCAGAGGATCAGAAGCTCGTGCAAAGGTTGTAGTAAAGCTATCTTGCCACTCTGTAGAGCTTCTGGTGGTATGCCATTATTCCCAGGGGTTTTTACACAAGCTAGGCAGCAATGGCTTTGCTGAGCTCATCCAGTGTGGGCACGACAACAAATTCTTCCATGGACGACATAGCAGGGATGTCATCTAGAGCGGTGATGGAGACTGTGGTAACTGTTGCATACAGTTCCAGATAATGCTCAATTTTAGCTTTGCTGCATTGTGTTGGATAATTTCTCAACCCTTGGACTTTGGTATATTAAAATAACAAGAAAGGGGCTGTGTAGTTGATAGCCTTTTCAATACAATAATAATATCAAGAAATCATGTCATGATTTTATGAATATATAATATTTTACAATCCACTTTTTTCATCCCCAAAAAGCAGACAGACAAGAACTTGGTTTGGTTTTATTACCAAATCAGTTATATGGATTATGGATTATTTTACTTTCATCAATTTTCCTTATTTACAAATAAAAATAATAGCGAATAAATAAGATATTTTGTCTCATTAGTAACTTATATAGAGATTGATTTATTTTTTTTCACAAATGTGAAAAAATTCTGAAATGTCATTTTATGTTTTATATTCTTTCATATAAGTGCCAGGAAAAATATTTAGGTTAATTTCAAAATTAAAGGCTTATATTGAAAAATTATCAGATAACTAATCCTCACCTTTTAATTATTAGAAATGAGTTTTACAAACAAGAATATATTATGCAAATTACCACACGAAAAATGCTTAGCTGTAATTAAACTAAGAGTAATAGAAGGTACAGAAATTGCAGACTAATGAACTTTTTTTTTTTTTTTTTTAAAGTCATACCATTAGTGCCAATTGTTACCTTTATGATGTTAATGTTAATAAAGGGTTAAGATTAAGATGTGGAAGCACATTAAAATAGTTGGGGAAAAAAAAACACTTTGGACCTGAACAAGAAATCTAAGTACACTGAGTGGTGATTACACGTTACAAGGAAGGGTTACCCTACTCTTGGTTCAGGTGGGTTACTCTACTCTGGGTTCAGGTCTTTTCTTATCCTGCCACCCAGCCAGACCTTTATCATGTTCCAGCTGATAAAAAAAACCCTCACTAATCAACATTCCCTTTCAGTTCAAGGAACCTACAGGACCAGAGGAAACAGAAATTAACATTGTGTCTTTTAATCTGCTTTCTCCATTACCCCCATAAAAATTATTTAAATAAAACAGATTTTTGGGGATACAACTGAACTGCAATTGTATGCTTTAAATTAAAAAGACACACCTTGTAAAAAGGGTGTTTCTGATTCCTTCCTAAAAAAAAAAAAAAACTATTAATTTCAGTCCAGAACCGCTTAGTGATTTATTTTTGTTAAGATTGTTGAGATGATTAAAATTCACAATATTTAATGAGTGGGTAATATTAATATGGGATTTTTTTTTTTTAATTTTACTTCAAGGAAAACATGGCGTCTAGATATTAAAATTGTGCACACTATTTTTCGTATATTGTTTATTTTACATGACGAAAACTGGGAGTACTGCGCTTCACAAAATAAAAGTAGTTAAAAAGAATGTTGGCGATGGAGTTATTTTTAAGAGGGTTGTATTTAAAGCCTTAGGTGGGCTTTGAAGACTTCTGGGCCAGGAAATGTTGTGAACATCGGTATTGTGATTCTTTTCAGTCCATTTAGGTTCATATCTATTGTGCCCTCAGATGTCATGATCCCTTGGTACAATCACCAATGGCTAGAATTAAAAAAACATCAAAATCCTGCGGCGCATTTCTCCTTGCTCAGTCAAGTGTGCGTGTTGTGTTTAGTGCTGCTTACGGCTGAGGGAGGATATTGGGAGGCCTCGCCTCTTGCGAGTGGCTGACCGGCCGTTTAAGTAGACCAACACTTAACCAGACCGTGGAGGTCACTGCGAACCGTATCCGCACCGTAGTAAATTTCCATCGTCTACACGCTGTATTGTAATAATATCCTTGGGGGCAATTTTTCGAAAGCTTTATCACAAACACAAATGTTTGGTTGTGTCAAGGCGCGATATGTATGGACGTTGGTGGGGGTCTGGAAAATGGCAGATGAAGAGAGGTATAAAGTGTTTGGTCTCAACTTAAATACAAAGTATTTTGCAATCAAGTTGGTTCTTTTCATTCAGATTTGGTGGTTTCAGGGTAGAAAAAAACGTGTCAATTTTTTAAACATATTTTCAGGCAATGCATTAGTTTATGCTTGCTTTTAATGATGTAATAATTAAGCGTCTCTGTCTCGGGGGGGGGGGTATTTTGGAATAATGAGAGCGTGAAAACTGTAACCACCATTTTTATAACACGTCTTCTACATAAGCCGTCGTTGCAAATATTTGTCTTGATGCAGCTGTTCCTTCCGAGTGGTGGCCCGACGCGAAAATAGAGCACAGCGACACTAGTGCCATAAATATCTTGACTGGCCAAGAGGACCTTGTTCAACTGCAGATGATCATAAGCGATGCTAGCATATCTCGTCTGGTGCAGAGCACTAAGAAGAACTGGTTTACTTGCTACGCTAAAAAATGCACACACTTGGCCATACATCCTATTTTAACTGAATTGAATCAACAGATGCGCATATTTAAAACATCAGGTGCTTCCATTATTGGAATGGTGATTTCAAATAATATTGTTTGTGTGTATATATTTAAATGTGTGTGTTATTTTCGCTAACTTTTAAATCAAAAGACAATTACTTATACCGAAGGAAACTAAAAGTATATTATAAACTGTTGTTTTCATTTATGGAGTCGCACTAATCCCCATTGTGTAATGATTGAAAGTCAATAACTTCAGTAACCCATCGTTTCTATATTAGTTTTAAAGTGATAAAATGGCATCATGAATGAAGCGGTATACTGAAGTTCTTTGCGATGAGCTAAAGCGAGTACAATTGAGGCTAATTATCCTGCACACATTTATAGAAACTAATTCTTTAGACCGTATGTAGTTTCTAGAATTAATTGAACATCTTGTAAAAATATGAATAAATGTTTGAAAACTGTATCAGTTGAAATAAACAAAGTGAAGTCTGAACAACAATTTAAAAAGAAGACTTATGTTTTCCAAGTGGTAATTTACAAAAGTATCTCATCGGCTAATGTAATACAAACTGGCATACGCAGTAAAAACGATATTTTTAGTAATTACAATCGTTAATGTAAAGAGATAACAATATAATTAAGTGTGAAATAAACTTTCAATTTAAATACCATATTGTGGAGAGAGTGAAAATGTGTTTTAGTATATTTTTTTTTATTGTGTATACTTTCATTTTACCCGTTCAGTCATATGTATTTCTTTGACTCGTTCACAAGTATAGTTTTCTTGTAATTTGGGACTGGAAAGGGTATCATAAATATTTAGTCCCCAGCAAATATGTTATTATGGGAAACTTGTTTTCGCAGAGCTATAGTAAAACGAGCCATTTCAGGAAAGGCCACCGGCCCTAAACTAATTTATCCAACATAATACTCTAAGGACGCATTCAGATAGCATTCATGTGTGAACATCAGAAACACTATATATACCTTACATGTGTATGACTATTCATTATTTCCCAGGGTTTCACTCCTGCCAATTTGGGTCAGAGGAGTCACTAATGGCTGCACTCAAGTGTCATTTTATTGGTCAGGCACATACAATAAACACTTAACATCAATTTTTGCTATCAGGAATGATTTATGCACATTGCTGTAACTAATTTTGTTGATTTGTTTTTATTTTCGCTCTCGACTGTCATACCGATGGTCACGAGTTCGAATCCACACGAAGGTGAGGATTTGTTCTCGGGGCCTGAGGAGTCCCCGAGTCACCCAGCTCCGAATAGGTACCTAACTAGACAATAGTTAGGCGGCTGGGGTAATGCGTGGAACCCTTATAGCCGTGGCCTGTGACCGCTGCATCACTTGCCAACAGATCATCTGTCATGGTCTGTGGACGCAATTATCTTCTGCATAGAAGGAGCGTCTGTATATCTAAGATAAGATATTATCTATTTTTTAAAAATACTTTAAGCCAATTTATTCGAAGAATGTAATATTAAGAAAAGTATATTTTGCAGCCTTTTAAATAAAAAATATATTTTTAAAATAAAACAAACAAGAAAACAAACATGATAATAAAATTCACACTTCGGTTGAACGCCTCCCTCAGCGAACACAACAATGAACGAAATTCAAGAAGGAAAACACCTACTGTGTCTGTGATTAAAAGGGAATAAAGTGTATTTGCTTAACTTCTAAACTTAATCACGATCCAATGGAACTTTTCAATCATTAAACATTTATAAAAAGCTTAATTGGAAATTTCATTGTTACAAGTTTTGAAAAAATGCAACTATTTCCCCCTTTTCATTTGTTTATGGAATTTTTTTTTTTTTTTTTTTTTTTTTTTTTCTGTTTGTTGAAAAGACGTACATGTATTTGAATTGCATCTCGGAATTATCCTTTTCATGTACTTAAATTACTTAATCTTTTTTTAAAAAAAACTATATGCTAATTTTTCTGCACAAAATAATTGAACTCTCTTAATAATTCTTTTGATAGGAATTTGCCAATGATCGAATCTCTGTACGATTTGAAATTGATTCTAATCAAAACAAGTTGACCCCCAATCCTAACGTCATGTATCAAGACTATAACAAGAAGAAGACCATATCAATCTAAATACTCGCAGTTATTATAACAAACAAAAAAAGCTATTTGTTTAAAAATTTTCTGACGTTTTTAATGTATAGAAAATTGGCATTTTTATTCTAATCTACTAATTCTTTTCGACATCTTCCCAATAACATTATGGCCTGTCTTTGCGTAAATGTGCTTTATTTAAAATTAAAGCAAGAAATCGGTTTGTATTCGTCCCTCGCACAAATAGCTCCATTCGTCGAGTCTTTTTCATTTATTTAAATTGACAGGTTGAAATCCTTTCAGATGCCATGGCCATGATGTTCTATTGTTCTTTATCCCGAATGTTCCGTGTACTTGTGTAAATGTTAATATTCTAAGGGTTAATCCGTGACCCAGTATAACTGAATAGAAGTTGGAAACTGTTTAAGAAGCTTTCTAACTTTAAGTCACTTTTGACTGACGCACATCCGACAAAGGTAGACAATAACTATCATATTTCTGCTCCAGCACGTTAAAACACTTAACCTCACTTAAATCCATGAGATAACTATCTTGGGCTAAACTCCAGCACATAATCTACTCCTTCGATCCCACCATTATACCTGGAACAAAATTGATATGCCCGATGCCCTCGGGGCAAATTATTAAAGATTCGGGGCGGGGGAACTTATTAAACTTGCGTCGACCTCATGACCGCGGTCTATCAGTTTTATTTGTGATAAATGTTAGCTTTGCAGAGCCTTCCCCTTTTTGACATCGCTACTGGAGTTTTGAGTGGAAAAAATTCTACCACGAACTGAATTTTTAGGAGCTCCCCCCTCCCCCCGCCAAATCTAATAGGACAATTTGATTTTTGTAATATTTTTTTTTTCTTTTGTGGGAGGGGGCTGTTCACGGACTGAGTTTGAGGTTTCTTCCTGTTTTCTAATCAAGGTTGGATGGGAGCAAAAGTGAGGACCCTCCACACACCGATCTTATGGTATAACAATCTGCAAATGTGACACTGTAATTGTAATAATTTCTATGAAAATGTAGTGCAGTTTTGCAAGACTTAAATTTGAAATCTTAAAAGTCTATACGTAAAGAACAAATATTTTATATTCACTTATTGGACATATGAAGTTTAAAAAATATTTTAGGGGCATGATTAGTTACCTACTTAGTAGAGTTTGTAATTTTAAAAATCAAGGTATGTTGCGTCTTGTACAGATAAAGTGTACACTATTTTGATATACTCATCATTAACAATGTTTTATTCATTTTTTTTTAAAAAAAGGAAAAATATAACAATTAGTCTTGCATTACCTGAAAATTTCGTGAAAAAAACAATTTCTCTATCTTTTTCAAATGATTTCTTAAATGTCTATTGACAGGTCATTTAAGGGTCATTTTGAACAGTATGTTTGTAACTAGCGGACAATTGTCAGCCTTGAGCTATACTCTATACCAATACAATTAAAATGTGGTTCCTTCATCTCTATTTGATTTCACTCTATCATTCCTTATTTCTCCCACCTGGATTGTCAACCCAATTTTTCTCAATAAACAAGCCAGTAAATTCTCACTCAATTATCGTAATGCCAGCGGGGAGGGCGCTCATTTCGATTTACTCTTTCTCCTTCTTTACGGACAAGTGTTGTGTATGTGTCTGGATGCTGGGCTAATGTTACACTCATTACTGTAGGTGGAGATGCATGAGCTTTGATTTAAGATCCACACATCCCTGATAGTTAAAAGTCAGGATTACATAATAATGTAGCGATGTGGATATTCTCAGTTCTCAAGTTAGAGTTAAATTTTTCATATTTAGACGACATCGGTACATGTAAACTAAGAAAGTGTTGTGAGGATACGCTATAAGATCAACTAGTTAAAAGGTGATCACAACTTAACCCAAACACCCTTACCATAAACTCTTTGTGTTAAGATTTTTACATTGGGTGTTTTAGTTTCAGTCATTATTTCAACTGACGACCGGCCGACTCCGTCTCGGCATGAATAGTTTGATAATCATTCTGTGTTCATTGTATCCATGGCAAAAATTAAGCGTATAGGACAATATTCTCAATGTGCTTGCAGGCAGCTTTGAAAAAAAAATCATGTTAAGCCTGGTCCCTATTGGAATTCAGGACGTGTTAGCGCATTTTCGTATTATGTATCAGTACTTATGTTAGATATCAGCATTATGTAGTTATCAGTAATTGTGTTTAGATTTTAGACATATTTTTATGAATTTTCTTGTGTAACGAATATACCTGACATTTTTTTTATTTAAAAGTCATTTCTTTACATTTAAAAAAAAATTATTTTCTCTTTAATCTAACTACAAGTCACCACAAATGATGACGTAAAACTCTCTAAACTTTTACACATATTCTAATGACGTCAACTAAAAAAAAAAAATAATTCTTTTGCACGCTTTCGCACCACTCTTCAATGCTTGAAAAACTAAGTATTCGACTTCCGGCAATGGCGGCCGTTCTCAGCGCTAGTGTTACCTCTCGATTCGAAATATTTTTTGGTAGTTTTAACGGGGTTTTTTAACGGATCGAGTAACTGAGTGTTGATGCACAAATGGCAGGTCAGGACATACAAAAAACATATATACCTCATGGGTCTAGGACTTATGGATGCTGAGATCAAAGGTGATGACGGACGGACGGACGGACAAAACGGGTGCAATAGCGCATTCGACTTCTCGAAAATGCGCTAAAAATCGTAGTTTTATTTTACAGTTTATTTTGTGTAAGTCGATACATTCGACTTGTGTTTTAACGCCACGCTTGTTGCAGAAAACAGCAAAACATCAAATAGTTTATGCACTTAATTATTTGTTTTTTATTAGTATTTCAACTCGCTTGGAGTTGATTTAATGGAAAAAGGGGAAAATATATTTCGTTTTTTAAATTATTTTTAAAAAAATGTCTGGAGCGTTTTATGAGCTTATAGTAGCTTATATTTCAAAGTATAAATAAGATCCCATATAAATACCCCAAAAGAGTATTATTTTTTAATATTATTTTTTTAAATAAGTTGCTTGTGGTTTGGCGAAAAAATAATCTTTGTAAAAGTTATAAATGCAGAATTTGTAAGTCAGTCTTGACGTCGACATGTATTCAGTGCCTTAATGTCAAATACTTTTGTTTCGCGGCTTTTCCCCTTAAGTCTGTTTCTACAAGACTTAATAATTAATAATTACAGTATCGATGAAATTTTCCTGAGACCAGAAAACTGATATATGTTGGTGTCTCCCCCCCCCCCTCTTACCTTTAGCCTGAACTTGACATCGACAAGAGCATCCCGAGACAGTAAATTTTGAGGGGATGGGGACTGTCACTAGTGTCTCGACCCCAGACGAACAAGTCGGGGAGATGCTTTGTCGTGATGTGCGCGCCAGTGTTGCGAACTGCTTCGACTAATGGCTCTGTTATTGGTGCCCTGCGACGGAAATGACGTGGACGGCAACGACAAAGCGTCCATTTGACTGTGTAACGTACGAAAGCTCTCGATGGCGTGACCTACTGATTTTTAGCCCTCACAAATCTCGTCCAGGCTTTTAGTCCTGTCCCTGCAATCTCCGCCATTGTAGTGCCCCATCCTTCCATTTTCCAGTGTCTATGTACGTGGTAGTTGGCTTGGCTTATTTTTATCATGATAGAACTGGAAGGAAACGTTCTCCTAATTGTGTGAATTCTGAAAAAAAGCATAGTTCTGTATATATGATTCTTAGTTTTACTTAACGCCGGGCAATCTTCATGGATATGTCTGTGTTTCTTTTATATAAACCGTTCATTCTGACAGGGGTATTGAAATAATTCGTGAAGCTTTATTGCAATTGAACAATTTACTTTGGAGTAATGAAAACTTGACAAATTAGCTTTTAGTTTTACTGAAAGTTTATTTTTCGATGAAAAATAATTTGACTGACACAATAATTCCCCCCCCCCCCTCAACTCCGGTGTTTTAATTTGTCTACGTGGTAATAACACCTTTCTCTACTCTGTTTCATTTCCTTGTCATTTCCGCTTTTCTCTTTCTTTCTCTTCCCATTCAGATTCTACTCTTGTCCCTCCCCTTCATATTTTCTCACCCCCTCACTCTCTCTCCTCACTTTATAACATGTCTTTGACTCTTTCATTATCCCTTCTCTCCTCATACACCCTCTCTCCCGCTTCCGCCACTCTCTCTCTATCTCTCTCTTCCCCCACTCTCTCTCTCTTCCCCCACTCTCTCTCTCTCTCTTCCCACACTCTCTCTCCTCACTTTATAACACGTCTTTAACTCCTTCATATTCCATTCTCTCCCCATACACCTTCTCTCTCTCTTCCCTCACTCTATCTCTCTTCCCCCACCCTCTGTCCCCTCACTTTATAACACGTCTTTAACTCCTTCATTTTCCATTCTCTCCCCATACACCGCTTCCCTATCTCCGAATGATCTTGTGTAAGATTCCCTCTATTGAATGTTTTCTTGTCCTTAAACTCATTTCCAGTTGCCGCTTCAAGTAATGTAATATGCAGAAATATCGGGTTAATTTGATAATAAATCACGGCTCGTTGTGTTCACCAGTTTACAATGACGTCTTTAAAACAACAGTATAAGGTTTCTTTCAGTTTGCTTTTTTAGAACTTCCGTGTCTTAATTTTGGTTCAGTATATCAACTGATATACAATTACAGGGGGATAAAAGACAACCTTTGTATTAATTCAGTTTCTCAACAACAAATTAGTTACTCCCGTTTAACATAAATTCGAATCAATCTTTTGAAATTTCATATACGGTAATCAATTTATGTTGATGTTTACATAAAATGTTTATTTTACTGATTAGCTTTTAAATACATAAACAATAACGTATGGTGTAATATGTAATAAAAGGCACTTCTTGAAATAAACTAAAGCTCCAGGCACGAGGTGGGCGCACCTTGGCGTTCTGAATTAAAAACGTTAAAAAGTTGGCAAATTAATAGAAATAATGATACATTTAACAAAAGATAACTCATATGGGATAGTTTTCTTTTTAAATTAGCTGGACTATCTTTCAAATAAAAAAAACTTCTTTTTTAAAATTTTTTTATTTAGCCTACCTAACGCCTGACTTTTCTGAAATACTACATTATTCCAGGTTAAACTCGAGCTTTGAGCTATAGGAGTTCTTACTTCATTGTAATCCGTCTGATCGTCATTTTCAGCCGGCTATTACTGAACTTTTTCACATCAAGCCAGCAATACGGCTTCTCTCTTTGTTATTTCATTCCCCTCTGTCCTTGTGCCCTGCTGTAACATATCCATTCAAACATTCTACCGTGTTAGGCCTTTTCCATTGTTGGGCCATTATTCTACGTCACCGAGTGCCTCTTTCATGCATTTTTCAACCCTTGACCCGACCACAATCCGCCAGCGGGTGACCCTCAGGGTGGACAGGCTGGTGTCTGGTGTCCCCACGTCGCCGTGCTCCACCACTTTGACCCTCCAAAGACGGCACTTGGGTTTCCGCGACGATCCATTTTTTCTCGTATAAATAAATGTACATATATTTTCGGGCGTCCCCGTCTCTTTAAATTCCTCTCGTCAGATTGCCGAAGTTGGCGCCCACGGAAACTGTCGGACCGTAAAATACAGGTGTTTATCAGAGCTTGACGTTTTAATGCTATTGAAAATACAACTCGACACAGGCCTGCTACTTAGATTTTTGGTGAATTCAATCTAAATTGCTGCCCACTTAATAGTTTTCTTGTATTTACTGTTAAGTTGCATAGTTCGCTTTTTTTGTTGATATTCATTTTTATTGTAAGCCCATATGA
The DNA here is from genome assembly GCA_002072015.1 of Radix auricularia. Lineage (NCBI taxonomy): Eukaryota > Metazoa > Mollusca > Gastropoda > Lymnaeidae > Radix > Radix auricularia. Next base: position 341,927 of record MUZC01004448.1, read on the forward strand.
ACATGGTTATTGTGTTTGAAATTATGAGACATACGATGCGTTAATTTTATTACTTTAATATATCACGCATTTCTTAGAATTAGAGTGTATCTTTTAGGGGGGGGGTCCAAAATACGTGAAATCCACGTATGCAGTTTTTGAAAGTGAGGAACCGGCTAATTTTTACAACCTTGCTTTGAACGTGTTTCACTTTTCCTTATGCCATCCTGTTGTGGGACATTTATTTTGATGACAGTACTGTAGATTGTAATATGAACACACGTGTGATTTGTTAATGTAAAATAATCAAATGCTCAGATAACACTGATCAGATGAAAAAGTTTAAAGAAAGCAACCAGTCTAAAAGAGAAAAATAAACTGAAAGAGCTCACGATTTCTGCATCTTTGTCGATGGTAATGGATTATCTGCTTATGGAGACTGTACAAGAAGCTTGAGTTGTAGTTCCCGTTGGAAATCTCGCCATGCCATACAAGTAAGGATCAATTATAGTATAATAATAATAATAATAAAATGATAATTTATATAGCGCTGTATCCCAGCAAGGAGCCAGGCTCACAGCGCTTTACATGGAAATAACAATACATATATCAATAAAAAGAAACATTCATATCATGTTAACATACGCTATACTCAATACATCAGCTACGTTAATCATTAAAAAAAATGTTGTTTTATTAATTTTGAAAATACATTTTAAAAAAGATGTGTCTTAAGTGCAGTTTTGAATGACTTAGCAGTTGAAATGCTACGGATATGATTTAAATTGTTTGTGTGTTACCATTGCTATTGGGTAAACTAATTTAAAACAGCGTTTCTTATTTAGGGGTTGGGGGATTTTTCATGGGAACGGAGAACTTTAGACGTTAGATGAAATGATTTTAAATAATTAAAAGAGTATTACTTTTTTTAAAAATATTTTTTGTGTGGATAAATTGTATAAGTCATAAGGGCTTTTGACGTTAACAGCACAGGTGTACGGGTGGGGTTAGCCACTAGCAAAAGGAGTTCGAAAACGATGCTTCCGTGTTTTATGGCAGCATTGAAGAAGATGAAAACCACTAGAACCGATCAAAATGGAAAACAAATGTTATAACTTTGTTATAAAATATTCATTATTAAATCCTTTATATTAACCCGTGGTGTCTGCTTGCTTGCTTGAGTGCCTAAAAAATTTTGGATCTATTTTAACCCACTTCACCTTGTGCTGGCGAGCTGAAACTTTGCATGCAGACTCGTGCCAAAGATTAAAATGATGTATCAAAATTTCAGACCGATCGAATGTACTGTAATTAAATTAATGAATTTTAAGATTATCTTTATTTATCTCTATGTATCATGTTAATTTTTATGCCAGAGAGGTGCTGTATTATCCTATAAAAAACATATCCTGTCGCGCCATAGGTATTGACAATACTTTCTAAAAATATATTCCCTATCGGTGCGCATTATATTAAACATGTTTTACGGCGCATACATAAAATTTTGTATTTTAGGATTGTCTTGCGCGTAGTATAATGAAAATTCTTTTAGTAATAATAATGTCTCGTATATAAAGGATTTATGGTCAAAAAATTGTGTTTATTTTAGGTTTAAAAAAATTATATCTTCAATCACTAAGCAATGTAGTGTCTTTTAATCACTAAAATATTTTTTAAAGAATCGAGCAGTCTGTGCTGTGTGATAAATGGAAGGATTTTTGACAATTTTTAAGGGTAGGGCTAATATCATATGATTATTTTACAATAAGTCATGAGGTGAAAGATTGTCATTTAACACTCCTGAAATAATATGTGACAATGACCAGCGTAGGGGGCCGTCCATAAAGTACGTCACGCTCCAGAGGGTGGAGGGGCTGTTAGAAAGTGTGACAGTTTCGTGACAGGGGGAGATTGGTGTCCGGCCATGTGTGACGTCACGATGTTTTATGTTAAATTTTAATTATTTTGTTAATAAAAATATTATTTTTTTACGAAAGTCTGACATACTTTTTTTTTTTTTTTTTTTTTTTTTT
>MUZC01004448.1:343968-417861 GCA_002072015.1 Radix auricularia
GGGGGGGTCCAAAATTTGTAACAGTGGGAAGGGGGAGTTAAAAATTGTCAAAAGTAGCGTGACGTACTTTATGGACGGCCCCTAGGACACATGTCCGCTACTGTAATAATTTAAAGCCATTATACATAGTGCATCGAAATATGACAGTCAAGAGAAATATGAGTAATGACTCAAATGTATTTTCTTTAGGAAAACTTATTTTGTGCTAATGTTGGATTTATTATGTCGATTTTACATCAAATAGTCAATTCTGATTTTAGTGATCAACCAAGTGAATCATATATGGGAAATCTACGGCCACGTCAAGCTGTTGCCATGGCAATGATTTAATGAGCATACTAAGCTATACATCATTTTAAAATTCCATTAAGCAATCAATATTTCTGTTGCTTTGAAGTTATTTTGTTCTTGTTTTTAGTTTCGTTTGGACAGAAATCGCCAGCGTCGTTTTTTATGCTGACCTATCACTCCTCCGTGCTTCCGTTTTATTGATTTGTTTCTTTAATTCCTACGTTAATTTTTTTCCCTTGGAATAAATTGAATAAGGTGATAATTCTTTTAAAAAATATCAATTGCTAAACATTTTAAAAACAATTTCTCTATTTGATCCCATGGAGTTATGTAAATATTGCCCTTAAAATTGTTTGGTCAAGTCTTGCATTTTTTACAAAAATGTGTTTGTTTTATTTATTTTTTTCTTTATTAAAAAGTATTTTATTAAAAATAATAGAAATACAAAAACTTAATGTGGAACTTAAAATTAATAATAGCATTATAAGAATACATGGATATAAAAACACCTCAAATAATTTAAGTATTAGTTAAGTCAGTGTCCTCTTTTCTTAAGGCCATTTCTTATTGCACCCTTTCGAGCTTTCTAGAAAAGTCAAGAGGTTCTCAGATATAAAAAAAAAGCTCCATTACGATGTTGCTTTGATATAGTTGCCAATGAGGAATACTATCCTTAACATTATTCTAACACATCACAGACGCTAAATCGATATAGAAAATGTTTGCGTTCTACATTCTTTATAACATAAAATATTGTAAGTATTATGTGGAGCAATGCCCAGCCGCCTTCATTTCCCCAACTAGTGCCAGGCGTCTGATTGGAATCAAAGATTCTCATAACAGTACCATACATATATATATCATTTATTAGTTAACTAGCTGTCTCGCGTCGTAGCATACGCCGCTAATTATTTAGTGACGGGTGACATTTTATGAAAGTAATTATTGGATAGTGTGTGACTACTTTTCTGTCACTGAGCACAGCCGTGTTGCGAAGAAAGTGGGAAATGAACAGGCACAAACACAAACATTTTTAAACATTTAAAAAGTAATGTCTTAGCTCGGGCTTGAACCTAAGACCTACCGCGTGTTAGGCGAATGTAATAGCCACTACACTACGAAATACATGCTATTATGTTGTTCTGAAAGAACAAAGTAATTGACCTCATTTGAACGACTTGTTGGTCTCGACGACCCCCTACCATAACACTACCTTTTCTTGCAAGCTGATTGGTCGGTGGGGTAGGAAGACAGCTCGGTGTCCGGCAGGGTTGAACCATGAAGAGAATTATATATATAGATTTCAAGATAGATACTGTTAAGGATGTGTTCAGCATACCGCAGCCCTATAATTAATCCTTTTTATTGTCACGTTTTTAATAACTGGATTTCGTCCCTATTTTTGTCTGTTTGTCCGCAAAATTTCAAATTTTCCACCGTAAAATTAAACCACTTCTGATGGTCCAAGAGATCTCAGAATTTTATCACATATTCATATAGATATTGGATGACAATGCATTGTGTCAAAATTTCAGATCGATCGAATGTACCGTAATTAGATGAATGCATTGTTTAGTTATCTTTATATAGCATATGTATCCGTCTGTTGTTGTTGACATTCACGTATCATCTGAGTTCACCCTGTGACCACATTCCCGTGGTAATAAAACGTTGGGCGGGCGCTAATGAGGTTTTTTGTATATAAATAAATAAAGTTTGTTTTTTTTTAAATATTTTAAAAGGCCATGAATTTATAAGTGGACTAAAAGGAAGAAAATAAATTAAAACTTATAAGTTCAAGTACTTTGATTTAATATGACTAAAAGCGAGCGCTTATGAGATGTTTGGTATAAAAATTAAAGATTTATAATTTAGAAGGCAAAAGAGAGATCCTAAGTGAGATAATGAGTGAACTGCATATGTAAAACCATATAAGCGCCTTCCCCACGTTTTTAGTCATATTAAATCAAAGCACTTGAACTTATAAGAATTCGCTTATTTTCTTCTTTTTAATCCACTTATAAAAACGTGGTTTTGAAATATCACTTTTTTACCTCCATGTTAATTAACTATAAAGAGAACTGTCTAAAGACATTTTTTTCGCCAACGCTTCAAATTTGACGAAAATATGTCGTAGCCGTTTCGTAGATATTCTTGACACTACCTTTAAAGCGCCCATCTCCTTAATTTTGGTTTTGCTCTTGAGAATAATGCAGATCGTTGATGTTAGCCGATTGTAAGTGCGCGCTAGATTAGCCACGCTAACACATTTCAATGATTTTACGTTTCCTTTTTTTAACAATTGTTTTTTTTTCCCTTGTGATTGTCTTCCTATGTTTTTTTCCGAAGACATTTTGGCTCAGGTTATTAAACTTTGCACATTTAAAAAATTACAAATACTGTCTGAATTCAAAATTTGTAAAAAATGTATGATCGAGTGATCATGCACAAAAACAATACGCTAACCGACTTAGTGCTAAACACATACAGACTAATGCATCGGGGTGGAAGGGCCGGGTAAAAAATGAATTTCCAGGAAAAGGCGACTTTCTCTTTCTGCAACACTCGTTATGCAACTCCACCACCCAAGATTTTAATCGTTATGAGAGGCGCTCGTAATGAGAGGTTCCACTGTAATATACAGAATATTTGTAGCACGGAGCGGCAACATGTCACGCAAGAATGTATTGCATCTGTTGGTGTAGGCCGAGACACAATTAGATACCGATATTGAATTTCATACAGGAACTGTTTTTAAGCGTGAGGAAATTTGAATGATTACTTGTATTATTATAACTTGAAAAATAGTATTATTTATTAATGGGAAGGGGTTAGCCATCCTCTCCGTCTTTATCAAACATGAGCAGTTACAATTTCTGCCTTATCTTTACTGCCTTACAATTACAACAATGTGAAAACAATATGGTGTATAGAATATATAATATAATGCTATGCTAAATTTAACACAAATCAAATGTATTTTTAAATAATACGTCGCAATTTCAATGTTACCTCTAAGGTTCGCCTGTCGGTGTGCAAAGTGAAAAAACTCATGTGTAAAATTGCACAGCATCCATTTTGTGTAGAATATTTTACAAGATTTGCTGCGTGGTAATTCTTAACTGCTGCGTGGCGTCGGCCATATACCTGCGCAGCTTAAGGAGAACATTGGTCACAAGGTGTTCGTACAATTATATCATCATTCTTTTCAATAATTAAAAGTTCTCGGAGTTTTGAAGCATATGGGTTATGACAATGCGCAATTTATCTGAATTTATAAGAGTTGTTGAAGACACCAGTCTTCCAATGGTGTATTTATCGAGTAATAGTAATAATCTTTCTTTAAATAGCTTTATTTCTCTTTAAATAACGTAGTGTCCTCATTTACACCCTTCTCAATATTGTTTGGTCTTAACTGTAACAATGAAATAATACGCGCTCCAAGTACTATAAGTGCCCATGCACTTTTCTGCCATAGTCTTTTTTTTTTTTTGTAGCAAATTGTCATGTGCACTTGTTTTCTTACTGCTCCCGTTCATGTTGAACTCGGCCATTGACGTCACACGTTGCGTGTCACGCATCCTATTACCGCCGTTCGGCTGTGGTCACATCCGCACAGTGTAGTGTTACACATCGTTTTAAATACACACCCTAAGTCTGGCATGCTATTCATATGTTGGACTATTCACACAACCAGGAGTGAGCTATATTAGTTCTACTGATCACCATCAGATTGCATATAAGTATATAAAAAAAAAAACCCACTCCATCAAATATCACGCAGAAAAACGCGTCCATTGCCGTTAAACTAATATTACTAAGAAAATAACTGCACAATTTCTTTATTTTCTGATGTGATACTCCAACTCTACAAGAAACACCGCAATGTTTAGCCTCCTATGTCCCTAACAAAAAGATATGGTAATGCGCATGATGTTAATTAGAGTCAACTTAATAAATATAAGGGGCCATTGAATCGTCGCTGTGTTTGCTTTAATTAAGTGTACCACTTGGTTACTTTATTGCAGTTATGTAGTACTGAGTTTTAATAATTTTTTAAAGTAAGAAGAGGGTTACATTTATTTATATTCTGTTTTAAATTTATATTTGAGTTTTGTTATTATTATTTTTTTGTTCGAAGTAACATTCTACGAGCTATTTATATGTCACGGACTTATAAGCATAATGTTCTCCGGGAGTATGCGTTCTTATTTGTTTCCTAATAGTAGTTTAGGCTTAGCTATATTCCGTATATTCATATACCAATTTAAGTCAAACTTTTATTTTTATTAAGTTTAATGAGCAAAGTGAGATCACTATGTTAACTTTTCCACATTATTTCTGTTACACGTGAGGTAAACTTAACCATAGATAATAGATGCATTATATGCATTATTCAAGCTATAGTATTATTCCCTTAAACACCATATTATGGATCCATGTGGAATAATTATTTGCAAGATTGGATGGCGTGCTTGTCATGATCTTAGAAGTATTAAGGCTCACTTGAAAGCCCATAAAAATATAGATTCCTGAATAAATTCCTAATTTTCCTAAGAAATTCCTAATATGTATTGTAAAATCCCCACTGTGTCATGCCATTAATGAAATTAGCCACATTGAGGCTTTCCGTTAGTCTCAATTAACCATGGATTATACGTTGGTTTTAGTATAGTATCTTGCCGATTTAGCATGTTATAAAGCGTTTTTAAATATTCAAGTTCAAATCTTTTTTTTTAATGCTATAACCTCACTAGAAACCCTGTTGAAATTTTCCTTGTTTCAGTTATAATCCGAATATTTCATTAACAATGGAATGATGTGAAAAGCAATATCTAATATCATTGCATGTCTTCCCGACGCCGAATGTCCAGTTTAAGGTTCTCATATAGTCAAGACTTTAAATAATTTGAAGTCTCACTTAAGTTTGTCCATGAACTTTTTAACAAAACAACAGAAAAGACATTTTGAAAAATAATTAATTTCTTAGACTGCAGAGACATTATTGTCTACCAATAAAACGTTTCTTCAAAAGATAATAGATCAAGGGAAATAGTAATAAATATTACTAAATAAATACAAAAACAAATATGCTTGTATAGAATGGGATATGAAAATTAAATTTTCGAAATCTTTTGGATTAATTTTTTTTAACGAAAAAAACCCCACGTTTTTTACTATAAATCTTTTATATACGAGACATAACTATAAGTATAAGCATGTTCATTATAATACGCAGCGCAAGACAATCCAAAAATACAAAATTTTAGTAATGTCTCGTAAAACATGTTTATTATAATGCGCACCGATCGTGAATATATTTTTTTAAAGTATTGTCAATATAATACGCACCTTATTGCGCGACAGGAAAGGTTGTACCATATAATACTCACCACGACACTATCTAAAAAATTAACATGATACATAGAGATAAATAAAATAATTAAAAATTCAATAATTTAATTACAGTACATTCGATCGATCTGAAATTTTGATACATCTTCTTGCAAAATTTAAGCTCGCTAGCTTACGAGGAAGTGGGTTAAAAATCGATCCAAAGTTTTTTAGGCAAGCAATCAAGGGCTCAAGCAGACACCATGAGTTAATATAAAAGATTTTAAAATGGCATCCGTAACAATACCAGCCACCAACTTATTATATAGAAGCCGTACATAAAAGACCCCACGTGATGTTGGCCAAATTTGAACCCCCCTCATCCTTCGTCACATTTCCTCACAAAAACTTAGCACCCCCTCCAATATTACGTCACAAAGCTTTGACCCACCCCTTTAAAAGCCGTATTTTCTAATTGAAAAAAAAAAAAAAAAGCACTTTTCAAATATTTTTTGACATTTAAATGTGTATTTAAAAAAGGCAACAACATCAAGCAAAACAGTGGCCTGTCTCAACTGGTAACTAAATAATGTCAGCGTATTTCAAGGACTCGTTAACTTCCTGTTATTAATTCATTCAAAGAGCATAAATCTTTTTTTGTGTTTTAGGATTTTTATTTCATGCTTAGAGGAAAAGGTTGTATGAAAATACCTTGTAGTTTGATTCCCTTTGACAGATACTTCTCAAGCATTTTCGTGTTAAAAGTATTACATAGGGAATATTTCAAACGAAATTTTTTATTTGATAAATTTTCGCGAGCCGTACGACGCGTTAAGGGGCCGTCCTTAAAGTACGTCACGCTATTTTTGACCATTTTAACTCCCCCTCCCCCCTGTCACAAATCTCAGGGACCCCCCCCCCAAAGTACGTCACACTTTCGAACAAAAATATACTTTTTTATTAACAAAATAAGTAAAATTTAATATAAAACAACGTGACGTCACACATGGCCGGACAGCCCCTCCCCACTGTCATAAACTGTCACACTTTCTTACACCCCCTCCCCCCTCTGGAGCGTGAAGTACTTTATGGACGGCCCCTAAGCTATATAAAACGTCATTAAATAAATTGCTAGTAATTAATTACTTAAGTGGAAATTGTATTTAAAGTTGTGCGATTTTTTTAATGTGACGTCACATTTCTTTAAACTCCTTCTCCCCATCGTCACAAATGCTTGACCCCCCTCCCTCCAGACACGTCACGTCATTTATGGACGGCCCCATAGATTGGAAACGTGGCCGACACCTTATTGAAATATAATGCAAATGCTTAAATAAACACCATCTTGTTCTAAACAAAATGTTTCGGACGTCATATTTTTTGTAGTTTCACTTCAAAATTGGTCATACGCACTCTCCCTCTCCCCGCCTCTTTTCCTCTAAGCGCCCGGCTCTCTCCCTCTCTCTCTCTCTCTCTCTCCCTCTCTCTCTCTCTCTCCCTATCTCTCTCCCTCTCTCTCTCTCTCTCTCTCTCTCTCTCTCAGCTACTCCTTATTGACTACCAGTCGTAAGAGATTTACAGCACATCCATCCTTTAAATTTCTTGCTATCTCGCCCCCATCCTCATTAAATACGATTACTACAACACACAGGCAAAATTTTTCAAAGTGGCATCTTGTAATAACGAACCTAGAAATAGCGCTGTTCTGTGATGTGGACTTACTTGACTCGGATTGGAAACATGGTGGGGGTATGTTAAGGAATCAAGAGCTCTAAATTCAGTGTTTGATCCTTCTGGCCTGTTTGTCTCATGGGTCACTAGGCAGGCTGCTACACGTTTAAACTGGTGTAATTACAGGTATCAGAGCTTTATACTCCTCATGTTGATTTGGTATCATACCAGAATGCAGACACGTGATAATATTAAAGGCATATCCACAGTAGTGGATTTATTTTAAATTGAAAGAACTATATAAGGAAAAGCACATCCCGCGGAGATGAAAAAAAATCTGTCCGTTGAAATAAATTAATTTAGCAATGTTCTCTAAATTTATATTTGATATATATATATATATATATTGTGTTATTAAAACCACAATGGCCGAAAATAAAATAAATTGTATGTAAATTAAATGATGTTTTCCGTTGGATCTTAAAAATATTTGTCGCATATAGCATTGACATTTAGATTTTAAATCATCCTGCGACATTAAAAGAAACCAATTCTTGAAATTTCCCCTCTGTCTTGATTATCACTTAACTTTTTTTTATCGCTCCAACTGGGTCAGAAAAATATTCAGTTCGCTGTTTTGAATTGAGTTATGAGAGTCCCACCATCAAATAATAATGAGTAGCAATTCAAGCATAAAATTAAACAATGCTTTTTATTAGTGCGTTGGGAAAAAAACGCTTACCGCTATAGGGATGTTCATAATATGGCGGAAATCTATTAATAGAAATATTTTATCTAAATTTATCTTTTGTAAGGACAAATTCAAAAAAAAAATAATAAAAGATACGAGTCAATACGTGAATGTAGGTATATTGATAATGATTGATCTTATCAGCTAATTTTTAATTCTTCGTTGATTTAAGACAGCTTTTTGGACTTCCAAAATATAAAACAATTTCGTAATTTTACTAAGCTAACAATTTTGAGAACATAGTGATTTGACTGTATTTATGCCTCAAAACTTTGTTCCGCTAAAATGTAAGCTTAAAAAAGAACATTACGAAATGAGCTATGACGTTTTCCGGTTTTAGAAATGAAGAACCCTATATACATAACAAAATGACTTCATGGGGCGGATCGCTCAACCGCCACCTTCTTACTGCACTCTCCACAACCCCATTATTTCGCGATACGTCAAAAAATCCTTCCTTTCCCTCTTGACTATGGAGAATGATCTGTACTTTCTGGCCTCCTCTTAAAAGCTGGTTGAAGTCAGCTCTGTTTTCCCCACTTCGCCCTAAACACACCACTGATTTTTATGATGTCAAAAACAACCCCGCACCTAACAAACCTTGACAACTTGATTATACTGAGACCTGTTTAGGGTGCAGGATGTGTCACGCAGTACCAAGGTTATTCTGTAAGGGTAAAAAGTGTTGCATCATACTTTAACTTGCTGTGGGCTGGCCTATTATAAGAGTGTCATACTGTTTGTGTTAATGGGGGCAAACATTTGCTGTAGGTGAGGTAATCTTATCATTTGTCTTAGTGTACCCTAAAATCATTAGTGAAAGGCTAAAAACAAAATGTAGACATGTGCATATAACAAAAAGTATCCTGGACACTACGCAGATATTGATGATCTGGTCGTTAGATCACTTTCTGTGGTTAAAAGATCTACTCTGATAATTAAGTTTTTTTTTTTTTTTTTTTTTTTTTTTTTTAATCTTAATTCCGTTATGAAGTTTTCATTACTACTGTTATAATGGATTTATCAATAATAGCAACATTGGGATCCCTGGGATAAACATTATTGAAGCCAATCGACTTTTTAGCGCATTTTCGAGAAGTCGAATGCGCTATTGCACCCGTTTTGTCCGTCTGTCATCACCTTTGATCACAGCATCCATAAGTCCTAGACCCATGATGTATATATGTTTTTTGTATGTCCTGACCTGCCATTTGTGCATCAACACTCAGTTACTCGATCCGTTAAAAAAACCCGTTAAAACTACCAAAAAACTTTGCGAATCGAGAGGTAACACTGGCGCAGGGAACGGCCGCCATTGACGGAAGTCGAATACATCATTTTTCAAGCATTCAAGAGTGGTGCGAAGGCGTGCAAAAGAATTAGTTTGTTTTTTTGTTGTTTTTTTTGTTGACGTCATTAGAATATGTGTAAAAGTTTAGAGAGTTTTACGTCATCATTTGTGGTGACTTGTAGTTAGATTAAAGAGAAAATAATTTTTTTTTAAATGTAAAGAAATGACTTTTAAATTTAAAAAAATGTCAGGTATATTCATTACACAAGAAAATTCATAAAAATATGTCTAAAATCTAAACACAATTACTGATAACTACATAATGCTGATATCTAACATAAGTACTGATACATAATACGAAAATGCGCTAACACGTCCTGAGTTCCAAAAGGGACCAGGCTTAACATGATTTTTCTTTTTGCTACGTCCCTCAGTTGTGTGTCGTTTAATTTATTTGTTTCATTGCATTTGCTTATTGCCTTAATATTGGCATATTCTATAGGTTTAGTATTAATGGTAGCACATAGAGGATTATAATTTTATTTTAATGTCCTTTTTTGATAACTTCTGCGGACCCGGGGTCGTTCGCCCACGGACCGGCACCGGTCCACGGACCACCACTTTGAGAAGCACTGGTTTAAACTATCCTATGTTTGTCGTTTGAATTACTTTATTAACAATCCTTTAAAATTATTTTGTTTAAAATTAAATATATTGATAGAGATTCGTTCGATAACACCGCCCCCTTTCTTCAAATCTAATCTCACCGGTTTAGGAAATGACCTTTAAAAGAAAACTAAATCCTGATTTTTAAAAAAAAAATTAACTGTTAACAATTTAATAACACTCATCATACGGCTGCAGGTGGATGGCATTAAATTCAAGATATGAACTGGAGTTTCTAAAAGCAGTTTATTTTAATTGTATTATTATGTTTTTAATGTTTAAATAACAAAATATTATCACTTTGTGCTTGGCGCCACTAGTCCCCGGATTAAATGATACTTATTTAGTCAAAACCTTTAGGTTAATAATTACAGTTGTCAATGTTTCACTTTTTATTAAAATATTGTATTTTTTATTTTATTTTTACTTAAAACACAACTTTACTTTGATTGGTGCGGTAGGGAGAAAAAAGAAAGGATTATTTACAGTACCGAACATTTACTAATTGTGCACTATTACTATTAACTGGATTGAATGGAAACACCCTAGTCTATAAATTGAGACTCTCTGTACCAGGCTTAACAAACAAACACTTGTGTTTACATCTGCTCACCTTATTTTCCCCTTCTCCCTCTTTCTCATTTTAAACCCATGAATTTCAGAACACCCTTATTGACCCTTAAGGTACCGTCTCATTCAGTAAATGTGACGTCACGAATTGTAGGTGGAAGTATAAGTGACCTTGAGCAAGTATTCAAAATTTGCTTTTAATATATAAAGATAGTCATACTCAACATATATTTAAATATAAAAACTATATAAAATAAAAACTATAAATTATGAATCATTTATTTACGAGACATAACTAAAAGTATGATCATTATAATATGCATCGCATGACAATAAAAAAATCCAAAATTGTAGTTATGTATCATATATAAAGGATTTACTTTAAAAAAAAAAACTACTGCAGTCTGCCTGCTAACTTTCAGCTCGATTTGATCACGGAAAAGAGTTATAAAAACATGTTTCATAATAATATAGTGCGCAGCGCGACACAAACTAGCATTTACATTTACAGATCGGGAATATATTTTTTTAAAAGTATCGTCAATATAATACCCGCCGCACCGCGTGACAGGAAAATATCAAAAAGGTAATACGCACCACGCAGAGCAACAGGAAAGTATTTAAAAAAGGTCGTTCAATCTAATAATACGCACCGCGACACTATAACAAAAATTACCATGCTGCATTGACATAAATAGAGGTAATCTAAACATTCATTCATTTAATTACAGTACATTTGGTCGATCTGAAATTTTGATAGTTAATTTGTATCATCGGCACGAGTCTGCCTGCAAAATTTCAGCTCGCTAGTACACGGGAAAAGGGGTTCAAATCTATCCAAAGTTTTTTCGGCAATCAAGGAGACGCCACAAATTAATATAAATATTTTTTAATGCAATGTTTCCCTGTCTGTGAATTCTGGACATTTTAATTACTCCTGAATTATGTAAAATATTGCCGTATTTTTTGGACCATAAGACGTACCTGGTTTTTAGAGGAGAAAAATAGGGGGAAAATAGTATAAACCACATAGTGTAATAAAATATTTAATAAAGTACAACAGAATAATATTTGAACCATATAAAATGAACAGCAGTCAACAGTGGCATTGAGAACCATTATCACTGTCATTAACACATAAAGACAAATGTTTGAGTACTCAAGTCTTCTGAAAACCCCAAGAACTCTTCTTCGCTCGAGTCAGAATTCATGAAGCTCATTTGGTCACTTCTTCTATTCGGACCATAAGACGCGGGCACTTTTCCTCCCACTATTTGGTGAAGAAAAAGTGCGTCTTATGGTCCGAAAAATACGGTAATCATTGGGTGCTACAGCGTTGGTTTGATTAGTGTGTAGTTCAAGTTTTCCGAGTGTCTTAAACTTACATAATATAATACGTGTGGCTTTGTTAGCTTAAAATCCATCCTCGTAGTAAGTACGGACGGGGTGAAGAGTCCATTTTGGAAATTAAGCGGAGTCATGCATAGGGTCTTGTGTTTAGGGGTCTTGGAGAAAGTATTTACAATTAGCATCCCTAAATAGGGATAGTACAAAAATAGACCTCTTATAATTGATTGCCGTAAAAATATCATGCAATATTTTAAAATAGTTATTATAATTTATATAATGTTGCCTTCTTTTTTCATTCAAGTGTGAACTTACCAAATATCGCTCAGGTAGTAGTACTTGGTAGCAGTAGTAGTCGTACATAAATATTTAGTACAAGGTATTTTAAAGTGCGTGCGACTAATTTTGTTCCCCCTTCAGTGCTTCAGAAATTTTTGGTTTTCTGGCGCCCATACCTATTACTTATTTGTCTTCAGTTTGGATTTGAATACACTGCGTATTATCGAAGTACTAAACAAATTGTAAAATTAAAAAATTAAAACAACAGGGTTTTGTTGTTGTTTTTTAAAAATAAATAAATATATACGTTAAAAATTGTAGGCTACTCTACGACGTCTGGAAAATTTCTCAAGTTGGTTACTATTAAGACTACGCTAAATGTAACATTAGGGTCAACTTTACGTAAAAATCGTTTAACATTAGCTGGTGGACCAGAAGCTCTCCCCCCCCCCCACACACCCACACCCACCCACGCCTTTATAAATACTATTGGGTTTTATAGTGCGGTTGAGTGTCAAGATCCTTCTTGTCTTAAAAGACGATGAATGCGCTCTTTTTCCAATTCTCATGGCCTGATGGCAATTGGCTTGGAAACACTGGCCTTCCAAACTGCGATGGAAACCAGCGATGGCATCTTATTAGCTTTGTCGTAGCTGGTAAATTATTACATTTGAGTGTTTACAGTACAAAGGCAACACACACAAAAAGTGTGATAGGGATGTTTATCATGTTTGTGTGTTCACATACGGGCTATATTATTTGATACCTAAAGAATAAAGGGTAGACAAATCCAAGTAAGTTTGAGATTTGATCAATCTTGGCCTAGTTGAGTGTTCAAAAAGTTCGTCTTGACGGAGTTGTTAGGGTAATAGTTAGTATTAGAATGGAACCCAACAAGTGTCCAGCACTCAGCACACTAATTACAAGCTCAAATAGTCACTTAAAGGTCAAGTGGGTTTACCGTAGTAGTTGAAAGCTTTGGCAAAGTCCGTGTTATTTTTTAAAATTGTCCGCCTTTATTCTTGTTGAGCCTGGGACGTAACAAACAGGAAAAAAAATAGAATGAGACAAGCCAAAGAGGCGCGGGGAATAGTTCGGTCAATGTTTATTTACATTGTTTTGATTCTTGGGATAACTCTGTCGCTCACTGGAACTGGAAGCGATTCTTTATATTACATAATAATACCGTAACGAAACAAAGATTTTTGTCATAACCATAATCTTCAGAGACCAATTATGGCTAATGATAATTTGTGTCCATTTTTTTCTTGTTGGGCAATGTTAACGTCATTGATAAAATATTGTGGACAAGATATTACTCTACGGCCAAAAATAATTCTTTTTTTTTTAAATTTTAAAATTAAATATAATTTTTTTTAAAGCTTCCAATAAAATGTAATTCACTCTCTATCAACATGGATTAGCAAGAGTGTTAACAATATGCGGGTACATTTTAGACGTTAAGGTGTTTTTTCTATCACACCCCCCTCACAGATGATCAGTGAATTCAGTGCTATGATGCTACTTATTTATGATGACACGATAGGAAAATAAGCTATGTAAATAATCAAATTTTAATATAGATTCTACCTAGATCTGGATAATTTTCATCATCATCATTTGTTGTCCTTTGGGTTCCTCGTGGAACATAGGGCCTCTGTCAAAGCACGCCACTGTGCACGGTCCTTTGTCAGTCGCTTCAATTCTTTCCAGTTCTTCCAGCCTCATCTAACATGCTCCGTCTCCATGTACGCTTGGGTCTTCCTCGCTGGCGTTTGCCCTCGGGGTTCCAATCTAAGGCCTGCCTCACCCTGCTGTTATCTTTCCGAAGGGTGTGTCCAATCCATCTCCATTTCATTTCCATGATTTGTTGTTCTACTGTCCTTTGTCCACACCTCTCCCACAGTTTAATTTTTGATAATTTTACATAGGGCAAAATTGAAATGGCCGACGGAGTCCTAGTGATGAACAGATACGTTGATCACAGTTAATGTATGTGATGATCATCTGTTATCATGCTTCAAAATTAAAAATGTCTGTTACGATCATCTCTTATCATGTTTCAAAATTAATATTTGAAAAGGTCATAAAACAAATAACCACTAGTTAAAAGGCGCGTCCTGGCAAATTCTTTTAGTGTGGCCATTGAACAACATCATCCAGTCCTCGGTCGTGAGAGGGAAGTATAACTGAAGCTCTGCTGATCCAACTACAATGTAACGTTGTCACGACGTGGAAAACATCGGGGCGATAGCATCAGCTCTCCGTCCTTTAACTCCGGTAATCCCTAGATCACTTATATGATGGGCTTGTACATCCCACCCACGTCACTGTTCAACTTGTTGTTAACAGCGATTCTCACTCCAACATTGTCTTAGACATGGCAGTGCCCCGCTGAAGGGGAAATCCCGTTAGGTTATGAAATAATCGTGTGTGTATCAACACGTTTGCCCCTTAGGTCTCGATCTCGTATTCCAAAAAAGTGCTTGATAATTATTTTCTTCCATTTTCATTATTTTTGTCAAGATTGCATAAATTTCAGGGTTTGCGAACACCATGAACTTTATTTCTAAGGGGCCATCCATAAAGTACGTCACGCTCTAGAGGGGGAGGGGGTGTAAGAAAGTGTGACAGTTTGTGACAGGGGGAGGGGGTGTCCGGCCATGTTTGACGTCGCGGTGTTTTATGTTAAATTATAATTATTTTGTTAATAAATTATATTTTTGTACGAAAGTGTGACGCACTTTAAAGGGGGGTCCCCGAGATTTGTGACGGGGGAGGGGGGGAGTTAAAATGGTCAAAAATAGCGTGATGTAATTTATGGACGGCCCCTTATGGTTGATCTTAATAGATTGCGAGGAATGAGATGAAACGTTTTTTAAATATTTTTTTTAAAAAAAATTATTGTTGTTGTTGACCATGGGAGCTTCAACATTTTTAGTGTACATCGATTCTTACAATTTAAAAACAAACGAAGGAAAACAATAAATAGCTGTGCTTCTGTGGCAATAAATATGGGGAGATTTCTTGTAAGAATACACAATGAAAGTCTTCCTTTATCCGGCCTTATTCACTGTGCATGATCTTTAAATCTTACAGATCTATATCATGAAAATATTGCGTGTAGAAACATAGAGGAATTGACTATTTTTATTTTTTTTAGCCAATCACTTCGTTTTCCTAAAGCTCTATTGGGCTATAGGCGAAAGAGAACTCTCCTCTTGACACATTGTTTGTGTATTTTTCCTGCCATTAACTGAAGTGTGTGCCTTATCAATAATAGCAAAAGGAGCTTATCTCACCGTGAACCCATGATTCTACCGTGCTCTTTGTTTGTTTCATTGAGGCCCACCAATATTAGTTGATACATATTTTTTTTAATGTCTCTTTCTTAAATCTGGCGTTGTAAATAAATATTTATGGTAAGCTATTTAAAGCTATGCAATGAATTTACAGCGTTATTGTTTATTGATCCAATGGAATGCTCAAAAGATATCAAAGTAATGTCTTCACTAATTTTAAAGTGAGTCAATTTTTCGTGACTTTGATTTCTATGATTTCTATTCGCTCCCTTTGTTTCTGTTTCGTTCAACTCTTTAACTTTCATTTTCTTGTTCCGTCATGAAATATTGTAACCTTTGAAAATGATAAGTTAAAACATTTGCATTATTTTTCGTTCACCAGGAATACCGAGAAGCGCAAGGAGAAATCAAGAGATGCCGCCCGATGTCGAAGAGGTAAGGAGACGGAAGTCTTCACGGAGCTGGCCAACTGTCTCCCCCTGTCTGAAAGTGTGACCAGCCAGTTGGACAAAGCGTCCATCATGAGGTTGTCCATCAGCATGTTGAAGATATACAACATCCTCAACAAAACTACTGGCAAAAGTGGTAAGTGTCTCGGGACCCTTAGTTCAATTTCCTAGCTATTTCTCGGGATGTGTAGTTAATTTGTTCTACAGTGGAGTGGTTTCGTGGTGGGTTTACATTTAGATAACATTTTAACAGATCTCTCGGGATAAACTGTTTAGCCAATACAATTGCTTCGTGTCAAGTATACATTTAGCCAGCATTTGAAATATTTTGGGAGAGATGTCTTTCTAAAATTTGGTATCGCTTGATGTCTTAACGACCGCGTGCTTCTAGCCTCTAAACCAGTAGGGAGAGGAAATCTGCTGATGTGCCTATTAACCGTATTACTGGCATTAGATTTCTATGATAACGCTTGTTTTATTCACTTTTGAAGTCTATCAACTCGTGACAATGCCTCTCATCCTAATAGAATGAAATGCTCGAAACAATTTACTCAAAGTTCTCTTGAAGTGATTAGAAAATAAATAAAAAATTAAAAGTGTCGCACTAAAACGACCTGAAGGAATAGTTTGTTTTCGTGCAGGGTGGGAAGACTATCTGTGAAACATTGTCGCACGATTTGTTTAGAGCTTCGCGATACACTGGCGCCCCCTATCTACAAACCGATTTAGTTTGATAACAAGTTTGTCTTTTTCTTTCCAACGAGCAAAATTAACGGGTTTGTGTGTACATGGCATCGCCAAAAACTTCTCTGACAGCGGTCGTTTCTGGCATCGATATCAATTTATTATGATCCCTCATGATAGCTGATAGGTGAGTGGCTTAATATCGCCTCCTCCGTCTTCCTGATAATCCAGTTGTAATTTTTATCATCCTTAAACAGCAAATTAAAATTTGCGGATGAACCAGCTTTTCACAAAATAATAATCACTATATAGTTACACAGATATCTTTGTGGACATCAACTTGTTTCCAGGAGACGTGTTACTGCTGTTCACTTTTCAGTCCACCCAACCAGGAAAAATTTTTTATTGAGTTTCTAATATTAAATTAATGGCAATAAGTGATACATGTTCTTATATTTGTATTGTATTTCCCAGTGATTTTATTGTGCGACATTTTATTAACTGAATCCTGAGTCATTCTGTGTGACTCACGGAATATTGCAGAGATTTTCTGTCTTTTCTTCGCCAAAAATGGGGGGAGAGGGATTACATGTGGGTTGCAAGCTGTTAATTTATCCTTTAAATATAAAATGCTAAGAATTACCAAAGTTGAGTTTGTTGTTTTTTTTGTTTTTTTTTTTTTGTTTTTTAATGGTTATTAATTTTTTTTTTAACTTGAAAAATTTTTTTTTTAATGGCTGGTGCGTGCTCATAACGAATTGACAAATTATTTTTAAAAAAATTAACGTGCAGAAGTTTATTGCAAAACTTTTTTTTTTTTTAATGCTTAAATGTAAGATGATAATGAAAGGTTGAACTGCAGTCAATCTGTGTGGAAAGGAAGTTATTGAAAGTGGTTTTGGGTAAGCCTAAAAAAAACAGGCAACGAACGCACCCACAAGAAGCCTTCCTCGGGAGAACAAACAAAAATCATTTTAAAAATTGGAAAATTTAGCTGCAATATGTAACCTAAGGAGAAATAAGTAGATCTTTGTCTATCTAAAGAACTATCCGTGCCCTATTTAACAGCTTCATTTAAGAAACATATGCTTACGTTAATGATTTTTGAAAGGGCTTATTATACTTATTTGAGAATCCAGAGATTTCCAATACTTAAATATTTACAATAGATTCTATGTTGATTAAAAATGCAAACGGTTATATTACACAATTTTATTTTGAATCATATCTCTTAGAGTCAATTTTAGACATGTTACCAATGGGGGAATAGACTGAGGATTGTTAGTATCGGGAGATATCCTCAAACTTAATTTTTGAACTATTGTTCTTTTTGTTTTGCACATCAAACCTTTACTCGAATATCCACTGTTGAATGGGACATTCTCTTTAGGAATATCACCTCAAGTAATAGATGTTGCGTTGTGAGTGTGTATGTGTGTGTCATGTGCTTCCATGTTGTTTCCTGTTTGCCATAGATTTGACTGCAGGCGGCCATGTCAATTCTGATACGACTGGCAACGTTGGAAAATAACCGAGGTGCGGGATGCACCAGAGGGGAAAATGGAAAAGATCCTGGGCAATTTTTGTGTTTATGATAAGGATTTAAAAAACAGGAGCAAACGGCTTGCACTTTTTTTTTTAAAGGGAAAAAAACTGATTTCTAATATTCTGAACTGGTATTGTTTACACGCAGCTTTTAGAAGGCTTCGTTTGAAGCTTTACTGTGGTCGCCATAGTAACGTCTGTTTGTAACCTCGGCTTCTTATGCAATTTTATGGCGTCGCTGCGAATACCCAATGACCAATGCCATCTATAAATATATATAGCGAGGGTCTGAAAGATGATAGCAATAGAGGTTCTCATGTTTTGTGTGGTCAATCAAATGGTAGTATATTTTAGCAGAAAACAATGTTGATTTGAAGTTAACCACTTATTGCCATGTATGAAAAGGATGGCACTTTAAAATGATGTGAACACCAACGTAACGTTTAGACTCTGAATATGTTTTCAAAAATACACAAAATACAACCGTCTGTGTCTCCCGGTTTAAAATTGAAAACCATCATTCCGAAATAACATTGAATTTTTAAAAGCCTGCTCAAATTCATCTTCCTGTGATTTTTTAAAATTTGTAATTTGTCATTGGTTTTTATTTTTATTAGAATTTTCGGGTTTTGACATTTTAAAAATGCATGGTTTCTCTCCCACTCCTTTTTGAAGTAGCTTAAAATCGTGTTAGAAAATAGTTCTTTTTTTTTTTTTTTTTTTTTAGTATTAAAACTGTGCATTTGTTTTGATTCTCGTAACGCTTCTTTTGTAATATTTTTTTAGTAATTAAAATATTATTATTATTTATTATAAAATAAAAATTGCTTTTAAATAATATTTTTTAAAGTTTCATCTCTGGATTAACTTGTCCGTTAAATTTAAAAAAAAAAAGAAATTTGATATTTACAACAACAACAAAAATCAGAAGACGCTGGTAAAATATAGGGTTCAAATTTGTGAAATATTAAATCTTTGACATTAAAGATTTGCTTGTAGGTCAGTCAAATCATGCGTCATTAAAAGACGTTTATGACAATAATCTCCTATGTGTGTTTCTTGAAACCTACATTTAATGTTATGTGACCGGTTTTCATAAATATTTTGATTGCTCTCACACAATATAGAGTCGTGGCCTTGGTTAGGCTAATTGCTCTTGTCCAATTAAGAAGTTTGGTTTCATAATTAATCATTTTTAAAAGAGCATCGCCCATTATGGGCCGGATAATCTAGCTGGGAGGTGTCCATTACCTTGTGTATCTAAGCCCAGCCCAGTAAAAATATCAAATTGTGCTAAATTGTGTTGCATGGCGTAGCCAGGTAGAGATAGCAGCACCACGTAGACACGCAGCCCAGTCAAGTTTTCAAACTAGGCCGATTACGCTCAGCCTCACACTCCTCCATGGCAGTCCAAGATATGGCGCTGCATTATGAGTATTTTCCCCTCTCTTTAAAAAATACCAACCCCTTCCAAATACAAGCGTGTATACATACACACACATGTAAATTGTGGTTAAATGTTTCTCGTATATACGCAATAGTTAGAGACAATAAATGGTGAGGAGGGGCGTAGTTTTGTTAAGGGGGGGGGGCTGCTTCGTTGAATGGATTATGTGGACTTTGAATATTTTGGAATTATAACAGTAGAAAATATAGTTTTGAATGTTTTTACTTTGAAATACGCATCATGAATGTAAATTTGTATTTATTATTAAAAATGCATGGGAAAAAAATAATCAAAAATAAATTATGTAAGTCTCATTAGAGCCATTTTTATTCTGTTGATTTCATATACTACACTAGTCTTGAGTTAAAAATAGCAGGAAAAGACATGTTATATTTTTGTGCGGTTATGCGACTCGCTACTAAATATTTTAGTTCTTGGTGTCCACCGATGTGTAAATATCAGTTTGAAAGCAGCAGCTCCACCCTCAAAAACGCTTCATACAATCATACATCCATCTCTGTGGCGCTACAGCCCATGTAGGGCTTGGGCATTCCTCACAACCTCGTTCCACTCAGGCCTCATCAAATCAACGTCTTTCTTCTCCAACATTGGATGCCCAGTTATTGTAGATCTTTCTCTACATTATCCATCCATCTAAGCCTAGGTCTTCCCTTGAGCCGTTTTCCTCTAGAGATTTGGTGGTGTATCTTCTTTACTCCTCTATCATTGGACATTCTTTCAAGGTGTCCTGCCCAGCGCAGTCTGCCCTTTTTAATTTCTGCAACTATTGTGGTATCCTGTTATAGACTATAGTTCATGGTTGGCTCTTAACCTCCATCCGAACTCATCCTTTGTTGGTCCATGTATTTTCCTGAGAACTTTCCTCTCCCGTGTATTTAATAGGTTTTCTGCAGTTTTCGTTAAAGTCCAAGTTTTATAACGAGTTTTCATTGTTTCCCTTGCGATGTTTTTGTTTTTGAGGATTTTCTGGCTACTAAAGTATGCTCTATTCCCGGCTGATATTCTTTCTTTGATTTCTAAAATTAATGAATTCCTTTCATTTAGTAGCTTCATACAATGCAAACACAACAAACCGTATCTGTTGTTTGTCGTTTTATATTGAATAAAAAACAGATTTTAAAAGATTTAAAATTTTTAAAAAATATAAAAAACAAAACGTTTGGTTTATTTGATTCAATTTGGTCTTTAGGAATACACTGTGATCTATACTCAATGAGCTATTGTTCGTTATCATTTTTAACGTTATGTACGCTTCTCTGAACAAGTGTTGATGAATTTTGTAGAAAATTCATCCAAGTGCCATCTCAATACATGGCACCATAGTATCCGCACGACATTGATTGATAGGGGTAAAGGAGCGTTGTACCTAGTGACTGCATCCTTGTTAATTGAACACATTCCTTGATTGGTGATCAGCTTTAACAACATTTCAGTCTAATAAGGAACTGGCAAATAAGACAGAGAATCTAGCTTCTCGCATCTTTAATTTTTGGATGCGCCCATCACTGACTGACATGTCATCGTCTAGCTCGCTTACTGTTATTTAGGAAGTCCGCAACAAGTTACTCATGGCGATGTGTTCATGTTTATAGCTGTGTATCAAATTAACTGCTCACCTTGACATGAGGAGAGAAAAAAAGGGGGGGGGGTAGTCTTCCATTCTATAGTTAAAGGCAGAGGTCGATTACTCGTCACTCGCGAGGATTATGAAAGGTCGTTTTGATGACTCTGTGTTATGCTTGCTCGCGGCTGTCTTCTCACTGCTCTACATGGATAGTAAAAAAAATCACCCCAAAACTCATTTCAGCCAGTCTGTACTTTTCCATCTTAAACTGAAAAATAATATGACGTTGAAAGCAAAATATTTTTTAAAAATGTTTACATAAAATGACATCGACGCGAACCATCGAGTTCTACTTCTTCAACTCTTCTGACCCATCTCATTTCTGCCCATAATAGTAACTTTAGTTTGGTCTCAGTTGGCAGCTGGGTATCGTTGCCTATAATTGTATTCGGACATTCAAAAGGTCAGAAAACTCTATGATTTGCATTAGTCATGACACAACACACAGTTCATTAAGTTGGGTAAACTGATGAGGACTCGGAACCATTCAATAATAAGCAGCTTGGACTAGTCGCAAAAAAAAATGATTCACAGCGTTTGACACGTTTAGAATAAAACTCGGTAAGTTCACCAACACTTAGAGATCAATCTCACCAAAAAACGTATGCCACGAAAACGCATGTTGTCTTTAACAATAGCAGTAACCTCCCACCCAACAACCAAGCAAGGCAAATTGAGCCACGGCTCTGTAGGTCATAGTTCTCCACAATTTCCGTGCAGGGGTTTCACTTGCAATGAAATGCCCGTTGTGCGTGTCAGGGTTGTTGTGCCAAATTTTTAGACAGTGTTTAGAGTGTAGAGTACGGTAAATAAAGAATGGAATAGTAAACTTAATATATGAGAAATATTTTTAAATGCCGGTTCCACTGGTTTAATGCTCGTCTATAATATTGAAATGTATACATTTAAATCAAGATACCGCCTGGTCACTTGAGGTTTCGCAACAAATCCAGGACTTTACAAAAATATAATTTTGTTATTTCAAGTGACTAGAAAGTCATTTATAATACCACACCGACATAAACTCAAGGCTTAAAATTATGTACGTTAAAAATTTAACTTGTATCATGTAGGCAGCGCACTATCCTGGTCTTTAAAGAACTTTAGATCAAGCCATTAGAAATTCAAATGTTATTTTCTTGACTTTAAGTTTCTTTAAGTATCCATGAAATTTTCAAGAACTCAAGAATGTTAAAAAGTCGATCCTCCATTATGTTACATTTTGATGATTTTAACTTTATTTAAAAAAAAAAAAAAAAAAAACGTTTCTTATAAAACCCTCTTATTTGAACCAATTACTCTGCTTTCTCCCCAACATAAAAAATGTTTCCATTGGCATAGCGACCCGGTCAATGAGATCTTTGTTCGTTCAAATCTGCAAAAGGCTGATATATATGTATATATATTTTTTTTATGTATGCGTGGAGGATATGTATTTATTTATTCCAAGCCTGGGCTAATATGGTCCTAGGATTAATTTCTTTTCAAACTCAGAACGGTTTAGGGATAGGTGGTTGTGCCGCAGCTTATATTTCAAGATTTAAAATAAAACATGGACGTGCTTTAACGCTTGATAACATATATCACTTTATACTTGATGAAAGCTCATATTATACACGTGACAACCGGATGCATGTACGTACATATCAAAAGCTAGACACGGCTTTCATGAAAATGTTCTCATTCTAAATGATGATTCACGGAAAATTTTCATTTTTTGTATCAAAACATGTCATTCACCTCACTCAAGTTATCCAAGATCTAGTTCATAAAATACTGATTTAATAATAAATAACGTGCAACCGTTTTTTAAGAAGGATTTTTTTTCACTATCGTTGATTTAACTAAGATATAATCAGTTTTCATTGTCATTGAAAATAAATAGTTATTTGTTTGTTTTTTTTTTAGAGTATTTATGACAGTTTTCATTGTCATTGGGAATAAATAGTTATTTGGTATTTATTTTAGGGTATTTTATGCCTTTCATACGTTTGAGAACCACTACACTTGAATGTGGTAATCTTTTGTGGTAAGGCCCAGCTTCTCGGCTCTATGGCACAATGCTAAGAGTATTGCACACTTCTCCTGATGCTAAACAGTAAAGTTGGCCCAACAGTTGCCCTTCCGCCCCAAGCACAATGATGTCGTTTATTTACCTTCGTTTTTTTTTTTTATGAACTGACATTTAAAAACAAAATCTATCTTATATGAAGGTATGTCAAAAAAATAAAGTTTTTGTGAAATTGTTTAGCGGGTAATTAATTATTTTATCTACATGCGATAAAAAAAATTGCACGCAAGAGTGCTAATGAAATATATATTTATATCGCATATAGTCTATCATAGGATTAAACAAAGTATGTCAAATTTTCCTTTTGAGAAAAAACTAATGATCTATTATTTTATATATAAATGTATACGGTCTTGTGAACGGTTGCATAATAACGGTTAATGCCACCTGGGGTAGGCCAAGAATTGTGCCGCCCACTTCCAAGGTACCACTGCTGAAAATGTCACCTCTGCATATTAAGTGCATATGCACTCCGCCGTAGACCACCCATCCTACCCAACACTCTCGTGTTTTAGATCAAGGGTGGCCAACCCGCAAGCTCCTAGTGGCCTGGCACGTTAAACAGTTGTGTCAAAATAAGTGACAATTTTTTTTATAACATCAATAAAATATAAAAATTAAGGATACTTAGCATGAATGATAATATTTTTTTTAATTAAAAAGCTTTTGCTTCATTTGATTGTTAAATATTCCATACTATATTATATAAAAAGTAAATTTTTGAGGAAAAAAATAATTTTAAAAAATAGGGATTGCTATAAAAAATATTTTTAAAAAAAAGAGTTTGATAATATCTCTAATAATTGTGTGCTCAATGTTTATTCATGAACTTTTATTTTTCAATGTATTACGTAAATTCCATGTTTTCAAAATTATCCATATTTAAATTTACTTTTTAATAAAATTGCTCAAGAAGCCACAGGGGTTCTCAATTCATTCTTAGTTTACTAATGTCTTCAAATTGCGAAGTCAGAGGATCAGTTTGCAAACACACACACTCACACAAACACACACACACACACAGACACACACACAAACTAGCTAAAATTTGTACAACAAAATCTTATTCTGCATTTCACTTTTAGTCAACAACGTCTTTAAATATTTCAAACTGATAATAGATTCCAGAATATATATATTTATTTAATTGGATGGAAGTTAGAGCATGTTTATTTTACTGTTGACGAATTCCCAGACTTGGATGGGTCATTAGAACTATTTGGTTTTAATCTTGTAGAGAAGAAATCAGCTATCGCAGTTAAGTTTTTACACTTCTTATTAAAATTTAAACATTCTGAACTTTGGTATTTCTCAAACCATTTTGAATATGCGAATAAATAGGTGTTCAGTATTATGGACAAGTAATAAGATTATATTTGTTATATTTAGTCCTTGAAATTTTATCGAATATGAAAATTTAAATTTGCCAACGTGAAGATATTTGAGAATTTAAATAGAATGCATCAGTTTCCCTAAATGTTGCTCACTTCATTGTCCGTTTGACCCAACCAGGAAACTTCTGATTACTGCCCCCCCCCCCTTTTAAACAAAAAAAATATGTTTAAACTTCAACAAAATTGTAGCTCGAATAGAAGAGCAAGAGTCAATGAGCCAGCAGTGTGTGGAAATAGTTAGGTTAGCGTTATCCTGATAACTTAGGGTATAATTTTTGGGTAGTCACGTCCTCTGGACGATTCAAACATGTGACTGAGTTGTGGGAATTTTACCTGCCGTGTTTTGTTTTTATTAGGCTGGGGTAAACGGTGTTTCCCCTTGTCGAATTTTCGCCCCACCCATTGGCAGGCCCTCAATAATACTGCGGTGATAGTTGGGCACTTACGGGCATGTTAACAGGACACCTTATGAATAACATAAGACTGAGCGAGGGGGCACATTTAAAAATACGTGTATATGTTTTGTTCTGAGTTATTTTGTCAGTAGTGATGTTATGCAATTAAGGCAGCTTTAACGCAATTAGCATTTAACACACACACACACACACACACAAAATTAAATATGAGTAATTTTTTTTTTAAATGGTATTGCACTCACCGGGTTATTGTTGCTAGCGATACAGAACTTATTAGCTTTATATTTTCGTCTAGGTGACATTTTAGGAGGGCGGGGGCGTTATCTAGTAGCTAGCGCTGTAAAACGAATTTATCGTTTTCCTTACTATCACATAAGTTTTATTTTCGTCTTCATTAAAAAAAAAGATATGCTTTAAGACTCCATTTTATGAAACACTTATAGCCCATTAATTTCTTATAATTTGTCAGTAAATACTATAACTGTTAATCAATGTCCGCGTTTTACATATCTCGTGTTCTACAAAATTTGATGAGACCTTGCTAATGTGTTTACAATTACACTCCTATCAATGTTCGGATGTGGCAAACGTGAGAAGGATCCCCGATGACACAAGTAGTCACAGAGCTAAATAAAATCATTTTTAAGATTTGTATCTCTTGTGTTCACTGTGAGGGGGTGGGCTATGATTAGGGGCTCCATCTTTTAAGCTGAATCCGGTTGCACCGTAAGTTCAAACCTCGCGACGGTGGGATCCTGGATCCATTTATTTATGACATTAATAAATCTGTTAGTCCTACACTTATTGCATCCTGATTTGTTCTGCGAGAATAAGCTCGGGCGTGATACTTAGTCCTCGAATTTTCCCTTTTTATTTTAAAAACAAATATAAATATTGTTTCCTTCCGATTGCTCAAATTTTCCGTTAACTATTCTCAGACGTTGAATTTTAATAAAAATGTCCCCACGGGCGATAGGAAAGCGGCATTCCGAGCTAAGTTACGTCAGGGGCAGATAAAGGCAAGGAACATGCGGTGCAGGCAAAAGTTGCGTTGGCCTATCATTAGGGCGGCAGGTGACCTGATGGTGAACCCCAGACATACATTAAATCAACCTTAGATATACTGTGGTGGATTTGAATGCCATCTCTATTCATTGCTCTCAACTTTGGCCAACTCTTGTATTCAAATTTAAAAGAAAAATTAAAGAAAGAAAAAACCTGCCGTGTGATGAATTTCTATGTCTAGTTAGCTCTTGGTTCAGAACGTTTTTTTTGTTTGTTTTTTTTTTTGTTTGTTTTTTTTTTAAGTTAAGTGATTTTCTATCCAGACAAATTTGAATTTGAGGGAGAAACAGTTTTAAAATTAATTTGTTTACTGTACACTTTCTCTAATTTTTTGTATGTTTAATGTTAGGTTTTTAAAAAAATGTAAGTGAAGCTTGTATCCACATGTACCCCTCCCCCCCCCTTTACACCTTAGCCCTATACTTCATATGAACCTGTCATTGTAACATGTAAATTTACATTATTCTCGATGACACTTATAGTTCATGCTTTACAGTCCACCTCGTAATAGTCATAACGTTGTAACTGGTATTTGAGAAAAGATCTGATAAGTCATTTATGTATAATGAGTAGATGTTCTTATCCTCTGCCAGTAAGAAACTGTCTATTCTCGTAGTTTTGACGATTGTTGACTAAAACCATGATAGGGACACAATCAAGACGAGAAATCTAGCCTTGACTTGTGCTATGGGAACAGTTGATTCCAACACAAGTTGAACGGGCCTCGTGTTCTTGAATAAAATGACACAGATATTGCTTAACGGCTTAGTTTATTTAAATCCTATTAAAAGTAATAATGTTAGTAATTAATATTTAATGTAAAATTCAGATAGCCTTCTACTAGTGGCATCAATGCGAGAATCCCCTGTATTATATTCACGTTCCAACTGGACCCCCATAGCTACTTATCTTTAGATACATGACTCCACCCTGCTGCCTTTACGTTCTCTTGCTATCTCACAAGCCGTTGGGTTTTCCTGTATCAGGCGTGGGGACCTCCGCCTTCTCTTGCCCTTTTAACTATGTTTCAAGATACATGAGAAGTCTTGAAATAATTCATTTTCGGCGCTCCGTCCCCAAAACGATGTGAACCTTTCATGGCTATCTCACCAGATCATTGCAATTGCAACTAATAGATATAAGCTACGGATTTATATATGCCTCCACAAAAAGAAGGCGCGGGTTATTCTTTTAAAAACAGATTTGATCATGAACTAACAACCGCGAAACAGCAGTGTATTTTGTTGTGCGTGAATATTGGTCATCTATTTTATTAAAAAAATTCAGGGTGGGGCCTTGGACGTCGGAGTTTTAAACAGAATTCCTATCGATGATTGCTAATGAATGCTAACAATTTTTTAAAGCAATACGTTGAGGTCGAGTGGTGGTGCTCCCACATTGATTAATTCTTGTCTATAAGGGTGACAGTTATTGAAGTTATATAACATTAAGCTCTATTCTGTCATTTCCCATGATCGAGGACGGCATGTCTTGAGGTGAAGAAAATTTACGCCTGGGATCTTTTTGTATGTTAAGTTAGAGATAATTTCTACGTTTGACCTTAAGGGTCCTAATTGTAATATGACATTTGGAACATGTGGTCTAATTTTCCATTCACTGAATGACACATAAATTGACAAGATTACCTCGTCGTTGCTCTTGTTGACGTAATCTGTTGAAAGTGGGCTATAAAACTTTAGTGTTCACTTTCGCTTTGTTTCTGTAGCCTTATTACATCGACTTTGGACCATTTCCCATATTGCAAAGTTCTCGTGATAGCGCTCAGCAGATTCGGTAAATGAGACTTGTTAAATTAGATGAATGTTTAGTCTATATAGACCCCATTGTGAACCAGACCATCTCAAAGGTCAAAATAATGTTACACGTTTTTTTTTTGTTGTTGTTGTTGTGTGTGTGTGTGTGGGGGGGGGGGAGCTTTTCTGCTTATTCTTTCAAAATGCTTCCTAGTCATCTGAATCGAAAATTCTTCTAATGTGGCTAGGGAAAAGTTTAGTATATCTCTAGAACACAGTAATAGTACTTAGTTCAATTTAAATTTTAAAAAAAACTCCCCTGGTATAGAAAAGGAAAGACGTACTAGAAATGCGTAGTTGTTCCTTCCGTCTCTTTTGTATGTTAATGATGAGAAATTAGCCTGCGCCGATAGTCATAAGCGTGTCATTGCAATAGAGATCGTCAAATTGGGTATATATTTAAATAGGCTGGAATTCTCGATTTAGTTAGAGTGGAAGTAAATAAAAGTCACTTTTTAAAATAAAATAAAAATAAACAGCTCTAGCAAATTGTAGGAACAAAGATATTTCATGAACGGTTTCTATTTACGTTTCTGTATGTCCAGCATTCAGAGTTCTCTTCAGTGAATTTACCATAAAAGGTTTGAGAATCACTGTCGTAAAGTCCCCTTTTTAAAGGGGGTGCTCTGGGTGGGGAGTAAGCTGGGGTTTAGTTCAAGTGGAACACAATCTAGTCTATTACGGAAAAGACCGTATTTTTAGGCGGGCTCTCTGGTGATAACCAAGAGAGCGGCCCAACAAAGCTATCCTTACGTCTGGCGGCAACCCGAAGGATATCTGATGGTAAACAATCGCGTTAGGCACACGTCTGCTTCTGCTGTAATACTCAACAGCACACAGTTCGTTAATGGACTGGTTAAAACCTTTGCGGTAATTTTGATTCCGCTTTCTCGAATCGTCCTTTCACACTCTTAATGGGCCTTTTCTCCTGTGATGTTAGGAATACTGTCGCTAACTTACGATTGGTGCGTGGGGACACATAACCGAATATATCGATAATATTGTGTGTTTTTTTTTTGTAGAATTTTACATCAACAAGGTCAAATTAATTTCTCTATAAAATAAAAATATAAAAATTAAAACTATTTTTTTTGAAAAGCGATCTTACTATTCTCATGTCCAATTAACAGGCCGGCTTTTAATCGTCCAACTGTTCAACTTGTGGACAACTGTCATTGGTATCTGTAAGGCCCCTTGGCTGACCATTAGTTATTGTATTGCATTATCTAAGGCATTTCTAAGTTAATTGCTAAACGTTCGTTTGATTTTGTTTGAGTCCTTAAGTCAAATGTGTCTGCAGTATTTGCTTAAAAGATCTTCAGAAACAGCTACTTTCCGTGACACACAGACGAAATGCAAAACCATACGCATTTATTTTTCTTTTAAAGAAGACAAAATATTTCACGCGCGGTAT
This sequence comes from Radix auricularia, assembly GCA_002072015.1. Taxonomy (NCBI): domain Eukaryota; kingdom Metazoa; phylum Mollusca; class Gastropoda; family Lymnaeidae; genus Radix; species Radix auricularia. Next base: position 373,415 of record MUZC01004448.1, read on the forward strand.
CGAGATATCAGACTATAAACAAAAATATGGCGGAGAGATAGACTTTATCCAGGGGGGAAAAGAGTTACGGCGTGGTTGGGAGGAGATTTATTGTTAGGGAATAGAGACAGTGGAGAAAGGCGTGCTAAAAGTGCATCGCATGGAAGAAACATAGTGCGCGTGTTTGTACGGGAATGTTTATGAACGTTGTGACATGGTGGCGTTGGCATGTCAATACCTCTTTATTGCGATAAACATTTTATAACAGCAAACAGCGTTGTCGTAATTGATTAGGGGGTGCCCTATCTGTTGCTGGTGTGCATTTCAAGTATATCAGTTCCAATCTCAACTTTATGCTTCGTACCGGGGTGCAAATTGTCTCTATGATTCCTTGCCCCGTCACAAGGGCATATTTTGTCTCTATGATTCCTTGCCCTGTCTCATGACATATTTTGTCTCTATGATTCCTTGCCTTGTCTCATGGCATATGTTGTCTCTATGATTCCTTGCCCTGTCTCATGGCATATGTTGTCTCTATGATTCCTTGCCCTGTCTCATGGCACATTTTGTCTCTATGAATCCTTGCCCCGTCTCATGGCACATTTTGTCTCTATGATTCCTTGCCTCCTCTCAATGACTTAGTGATGCCATTCCAGTTGACCTGGTCATATTGTTCCTTGTCACCCCAAGCATCTGCATTCTTTAACATTACGTAACCAGAGACAACCATGCCCCCTAATTATATTCATATATATTCATACTACCTCACCCCCCCCCCAACATTCTTCATATTAGCCCCTATTTGACCAAATCTACTTTGATTAACATGCAATTAACATTAGTCAAACTCCCTAGTTTTTTTTTAAAGCTTTTATTTACAAACACTTAAGCTGCTGAATCTTACAATAATTTTGATGGTAAATTGGTAATGTCAAAAGATTTACTGAGCATAGGATTGGTCACGGATTCACAGAAGTTAAATAACGATTTTAAAAAAAATTAACTCTAAGGCTGAAAAGTGGGACCCATTGATAAGTGGAGGTGTGGGAGTGCCATCTTGATCTGAAGAAACCATGACAACTTGCTGAAGTTCAGTGGAGTAGTATCAACCCATAGGCATTTCGACATGGCCAGAGGTCAGTCAGTGCCTTACTGCCATACACCAACCATCGACTGAGATCTGTGGGTGGATCGTCTTGACTTTGTCGTAGTCCGTGTGTGGGTTATTGTTACGGAAGGAGGGGTTGTTAGGTGCCACTCCATAACGTCATTGATAGGTCAGGATGACCCGGCACTCCCCCCAGACTGAATGAGATCTGTTTTCTCGCGATGCGCCTGGCCTGCTGAAACTGAAGGCGGTCCGCAGCATTGGCACCGAGTCCACAACATTGGCACCGTGTTTACTGCAGTTGGTATGTTGGAAATAAATAAAACTGAACTATGAACGCACTGGTGGGAAGTTGGGGGAGTACAACTATGTGCTTCTAATTGCTGATGGGCATCTTATTAAAATATAGAATTGGTCCGGTAAACTCCCCCCCCCCCCCCCCAAGGAAACTTAAGGTATATAAAAAAAGAACATTTGGCATAAAGTGGAAACATTTCAGCAACCACCCCTCTTCCCCTCCCACATTTTTAAAGGGGTTATTTAGTTAAAATTTGTATGATAACAAATTAATTTTAAAATTTCACCAAGAATTCTTTGATATTGTACACAACCTTCTACATTTCTAAGACATAGTTCTTGTTTAAGATAGATTCCTTTCCTTGTTGACTCTTTTGCATCTTCTAATAGAATCTCTATGAAGAATTTTGACAAAAACAGTTAAAAAAACAAAAAAAACAACAACAAAATTGATATCCTCCATGTGTATGTATGTATGTGAGAGAGGGAGATGTTTGGTGAGGATCATAATCATAATGGCGGGTGGTGGAGGGGGAGGCACGAAGTATATAATTTCTGTTCATCCCAATTAAAGTTACATAGTTTGTTATTGTGGAACTGAGTGATGGGTGTGCCATCGATGGCAGCCTAATGTGAAGTACAACCTCAATGCCATGACTCACCACACACATAAACACCAGTCCAATGCTCTTTCATCTCTCAATAGTCCAGCATGCACAGGTTCTGGTTACTGTCTGGCACATTTTTGTACTGGAATGCACACTCAAGTACCTCAGCTCACATGGTGGTCTTAAGGAACAGTTAGTTGAATGATATGAGAGGCAATGTGCATCTACTGTATTTAAGATGTCACCCCTTCTTATTACACATTTTGTTGATTTACTTTAATAAATCTCATGAAAAATTAGTGCTTCCCAGGATGGAGGACCCCCTCCCAATTTAGGTGAACACCCCTCCTCGTCCCCCTTCCTTCTCCCTGAGTACAAGTAGTTGGGGAATAGTTTTCCCCTCCATATTGGTTCCACCATCCAATATTTGCCCTAATAAACTGTTGCCTTGTCCTCAGAAGATAACAATGCTGGTGTGGGGAAGAAAAGCAAGTTTGAGAAGCTTGACCAGCTGTACCAAAAAGCTCTGGAAGGGTTTGCATTTATTCTGTCCCAGGAAGGAGATATTGTGTATCTGTCTGAAAATGTGACCAAGTACTTGGGTCTCCAACAGGTAAATAATTTGTTTTGGTGCGCCAGCATGGTGTGGATGAGTCACTGGATATTTTTTCCCCGTTCATAAAATAGATGTGCCAACAAAAGTCATAAAAATAATTTGTCACCTATGGACAGTTCAAATAAATAATCTGTCATTAAGAGTTGAGTTCATGCACTTTATGACATGCCCCTGGGAGCATCAAAGTGAACTTTTGTTCTGTTGGTTTAACAAATTCATTATTTTAATGAATTTTTAAATAAAAGTTGCTTCTTTAAATTAACAAGATTTTATTTTAGTGATTGGTGATTTTTATTACCTGTAGAAGTAAAGAAATAATCACTTTAATTTTTTTTATTCGCCCTTTAAATCTTCTAGAATATGAGATAAGCAGACGAAAGAAGAATGATTTACTACTGAAAAGAAGCAAGACAATATTAAAAGAGTTTTCTTAAAATGTTTCTTTGATTGAACAGATAGAATTAATGGGACAGAGTGTCTATGAGTTCACCCACGCGTGTGACCATGATGAAATTAAAGAGATGCTGACCTGTAAGTCTAGTGGCCAACAAAGAAGCTCAGCTCACTCAGAAAACAGAATCTTCTTCCTTCGCATGAAGTGTACACTCACTGCCAAGGGCAGGAATGTCAACCTTAAATCTGCCACATTTAAGGTATGCTTTCAAATGTCAACCTTGAATATGACCAAGTAAGGTGTGGTTTCAAATGTCAACCTTAAATCTGACCAAGTAAGGTGTGGTTTCAAATGTCAACCTTAAATCTGACCAAGTAAGGTGGGGTTTCAAATCTCAACCCTTAAATCTGACCAAGTAAGGTATCGTTTCAAATCTCAACCTTAAATCTGACGACGTTAGGTATGGTTTCAAATCTCAACCTTAAATTTGACCAAGTAAGGTATCGTTTCAAATCTCAACCTTAAATTTGACCAAGTAAGGTATCGTTTCAAATCTCAACCTTAAATTTGACCAAGTAAGGTGGGGTTTCAAATCTCAACCTTAAATTTGACCAAGTAAGGTATCGTTTCAAATCTCAACCTTAAATTTAACCAAGTAAGGTATCGTTTCAAATCTCAACCTTAAATTTGACCAAGTAAGGTGTGGTTTCGAATCTCAACCTTAACTTAAATCTGACCAAGTAAGGTATGGTTTCAAATCTCAACCTTTAATCTGACCACATTAGGTATGGTTTCAAATCTCAACCTTAACTTAAATCTGACCAAGTTAGGTATAGTTTCAAATCTCAACCTTAAATCTGACCAAGTTAGGTGTGGTTTCAAATATTAAAACCACAATTCAGCCCATTCTTAAGGTTAGGGTTAAAGTTGTATTTTACTTTAAATTGTCTTTTTCCATCAAAGGTTACTGATAGGATATGTATGAATATATAGACTTACATCATTTATTCACACTGCTAAATTTTTCTTTTTATATTCTATCCTGGCATTTGATTAAAAAGAATGGTAAAACAGATCTTCTGATTCCATTTAAAGTCATTGATCTCTAAGAATCTGATTCATTCATTGATTTTAAAATTTGCTGTATATTTTTCATTAGGGATTCATTTACTACAGATTCCTCTCCAACCAGAATATTAATTGAATTTAACCTTTGGCAGTGTTTATTTATTTAACCATATATTTGTTAAGCAAATAAGGGTAAAGAACTTATTATAGCTTCTTCATGGTATAGAGTAGCAGTAACACTAAATTTTCCTTCAGGCGATGAAATGCTCTGGTCGCCTGGTCACCAAAGATGTGTCAGAGGACGAAGATGTACCCAATGAGAATTGTGTGTCCTTTCCTTACCTTGTGGCAATAGCTGAGCCTATCCCTCATCCAGTCAATATAGAAGTGCCCTTGGACAGCAAGACTTTCCTGTCTAAACACAGTATGGATATGCATTTTACCTTTTGTGATGAAAGGTTGGTGATTTATATTTTTTTACTTATAATTTATATTAATATTTATAAACCTACACTATACTATTATTTTTTTTTATTCATAAAGTGTTATAAGAATTATATGTAGATAATATTTCAAAGTGTTTAGATTTTTTAAAACAAAATTTTCTTATTCCCAAACCAAAATAAATTCCTTATAATCTTCTTTCATCCAATATCTACTCTCATTTATCCTAATTTATTGTTGTTTTGTGTGGGCACAGGTGGCGCGACTTCATTTTTGTGTCTGCCTTTACCAATTCTCTACCGTACTGTGTCTTCAACATTCTGGTTATTTCTTTTAGAATTGACCTATATTTTTTTATTGGCCTAATGAAATGGCTTCATTCCAACATTCTCCTAGCTATCAAAGAAATAAAAACTGCCATCAACTAACTCATTAACAGACCATATTTCAAGCTGAATGTTGTAAATTACTGGGGGGTTTTCTTGTCTCCTGTACCACACATGCCAAAGCTTTCTCTAGTTGATTCGAATAGGTTTAACATTAACAAGTGTAGTATAAGCCAAGAAATTTTTTTTTAATAATTTTTTTTTAAATCATACTTCAAACACATATAAATAATGTAAAACTACAATTTGCCTTCACAAAATTACTGTCCACTGGCCATAGATAATTTAGTTGCATTGAACCCATTTCATCAAGTATTGCTAATCAATTCAAACTCCACGCTCTGCTTAGCTTGTGAAGTTTTATGTTGGTGACATTTCATAAGGTCTTTGAAAATCTCTTTAGCTTTATATGGAAAGTTGTTGCACACACACAAAGAAAAAAACCTCTGTCTGAAACAGTTTGGAATAAAAAAGATGAAAACTTTTCGTGCATTGATTAGATACTTAATAGTTTGTTGCCCAGAGCTTACATTGATCAATACAGTAAATTCAAGCCTCTGGATAAACAATCACCATGGTTACTTTTCCCTCACTCCTCTTTTTACCTTCAAATAATTTTGGTGATTTCTCTTTCTATTTGTATTTTAATTAAAAGAATAATCAAGTGGAATATTTTCTTTCTTTTTTCTAAAAATTTATTACAAAGAAAAGTCATTGATTATTCCTTTTGAAATAGTTTGTGATAATTATCACATTATGTAATTGTAATTTTTTTAAACTATCTCTGAAGCATTTAAATGTTGTTGTTGTTTTTTTCAAATACTTAATAACCTATCATATGATTGTTTCTAAATGAACTGAAAAAGTGGGGAAAGCATAAACAATTTCTGATGATTATTGATTAGGTAATTATGGCATGAAAGGAAATGGAAAATCTAAAGTATTTAAGTGATATTACTTTTTAAAATAAAAAATATAAATGGATTAGTGGAAGAAATAACATTTTCTTTTTAAGGTTTATTCTGGTCAGTTATTTTTGTGTAATAAACACAGACACACACACACAAATGAAATGAAAGGTAATCATTGCCTAGTAGAGGGCATAATGGGAACAAATTTAAATTTTGTGTAGAATGATCATTTTTTCTCACTCCACCTGATTATTATTAAAGATTCTTACGTTAAATTTGTATCTCAGAAATTGTAGATATTAACAAACCTGGCTTCATAAATTCTTGGCGAAAGGTCATTCTCTTTTTGTGCAGTCAAACAATGGAATTCTCTTCCATTACACATCTGTAGCATTTCAACTGCTAAGTCATTCAAGACTGCACTTAAGACACATCTTTTTAAAATTTATTTTCAAAATTAATAAAACAACATTTCTTTAAATGATTAACGTAGCTGATGTATTGAGTATAGCGTATTGTCATTTATGTAGTTAATATGATATGAATGTTTCTTTTTATTGATATATGTATTGTTATTTCCATGTAAAGCGCTGTGAGCCTGGCTCCTTGCTGGGATACAGCGCTATATAAATTATCATTTTATTATTATTATTATTATTATTGGCTTTTTATTTCCTAATGTAATTGTTTGATTCTTATTTGAAGTTTTAGGTTTTAAAAAAAATATTTCTAGAATTATCCTTCCATTAGTTGGAGCTATTTTCAGTTCATATGTCATTTTAGCTTTCTTTCACATCAATTTTTACCAAATTAACTCAATACATTAGCCTCCAACTTTGATCCAAAAGGATTTTGATGAGTGGAAATTCTATCGATACCATTTATGTTAATAAAAATATTTTAAAAAAAGTTTTAAAGATACCACGTTTTGTGAACTAAAAAGAAGAAAATAAACTAAAAACGTCAGGCGCATTCGGCTGAAATTTGGTCTATTAATGCTATTACATTAAACTTTTCAGTTTCAAATTCCTCCACAGTCTATATATGATACTTCATTTAATTTCAGCCGAATGCGCCCCACGTTTTTAGTTTATTTTCTTCTTTTTAGTTCACAAAACGTGGTATCTTTAAAACTTTTTTTAAAATATTTTTATTTTATACTTTTTAGTTTTCATTTAAGTAGAATTGAGTACTATAATTAATGAAATATTAAATTGTCATGTGAATCAAGTATGCATGCAAAATTTCATCAAAATTGGATGATCAGAAGTGGTTCAAAAAAGGAATTCAATTTTTGCCCCGGAAAGACAGACAAGAAAGCAAACTAAGAAAAACGTGGTAAAAAATCACAGAACATAAGCAATGAGGTTTCAAGCCAGTAACCTTTCATAGTATTTACTGTTATTATCTTGTATAGATACTGAAAATATACAACACCTCAGATAAACATTAATTGTCCTTTAAAAAAAATGAAAAAAATGTCTCATTAAAAATCATAGATAACATTGTTTTCTTTGCTATCTATGATTTCTGGTGGAATTTTTTTTTCTTTCTAAGAAAACTTTTAACTGGTTTATGAAAAGCAATGTACATAAAACAAATATTGAGTTGTTCAGTTTATTTTTCAATTCACATTTTTAAATAACATTTTTTAGTTAAAAATTATTAAGTTTATTAGACTGTGTGATTACAAAGGCTCCGTGATTTTATGCTTATGATTGTCCAACTTTATTTTTTAATATCTGTTATTCCATGAACTCAGAATACAAGATTTGGCTGGCTTTAACTGTGAAGAGATGATAGGACAGTCCCTTTATGATTTTCACCATGCACTTGACTCTGATGTCATTGACAAAGCTTTTAAAGACCGTAAGTAGTCATCAATGGCAGCACCATTATCCAGTAATTGCTGGGTTTTCTTTTCTTACCATTAAATTTTTAAAAATAACTTATGAAGAAAAGGTTTTTCCAGTAATTATAATTTGACATGATTTTTTAAAGCAATTTAAATATTGATAGATATTTTTAATGACAATGTCAAATAGAAGTAATTGAAAAAGTTTTTATTTTGGCAATAAATTTCACTTATTTATCAAAATTGTTGCTTAATAAGATACTAAATAGAAATATTAGATTTTTTTTTTAATTTTCTAAATTCAAAATTGATATTTCAAAATTAAAGTCACTATCATTTTAAACAAACAAGATATTGTTCTGAAATAATAACTTGTAAAATTAATTTACTTTTCTTGTTTGTATGAAATGGCGATCACTGACTAACAGGTTATGATTTTTTAAGCACCTTATGTACTAGATATATAGAAATTCATGTACCTTTAATCTGTTTTTATATTTCATCTGAAAGACATGTTATCATTTTATGTAATGTGAGTGATTAATAAGCTCTCATTGGGAGTCATCTATACATATAAAAATTAAAGTATGTCTGTGTGTGTGTATGTGTGCTTGTCTTTTATAGCTGACTAAACCATTCAACTGATAGTCATGAAAATTTTTGAGACTGTAGAGTATGCTTCCGGGATGATAACTGGCAACTTTTTTTTGGTCAATTTAACTCTTATGGGGCACCATATTGTCATTTTTTTATATGAGATATATAAAAATATATTTTTCTTATTACGTTTAAGATTGTTTTCCCCGTTCAGTTTTAACCATCTTGAAAAATAATAATAGATTATAATCCATCTGTAATGAACAGTTTTTTTTAAACTTTATATCTTGCACTGAATGGCCCCTGGGGCCCTTAATGTTGTTTTTTTGGGTGCTTATTTAAGAGCTATATAAAAATTACTTTATGCGTTAGCTACTGAGTAAATAAATGGATCTTAACCAAACTTTGTCTATAACAACATTTTAACTTTATATCTTGATTGGGCACGGAGGCCCCTTAATGTTGTTTTCTTCTCTATATTAGCTATATAAAAATTTGTGAAAGTTTTAAATATTGAGAAATAACTGGATTTTGACCGAAATTTGTATACAAAAACTTGAGAGCCTAAATTAAATTACTATAGGGATTAAATTCCAAATGTCAATTCCCTTGCCCAATGTCTTTTTAACTAAACGTTAATAATGTAATTACCCATTCAATTTTACACGATATTGAAAAAAATTGCTTGAGTACAATGGCGATAAAAATATAAGTTATCACTCATTTTAGGGCCGCGGCCCTGAATATCGTTTCTTCTTCTGTAAACTTTTGAACAATTTATTTATTTATCCGTTTGCTATGAAACTTGGACTTTTATTTTTGCAAACTTTTGTGAAGACTTCTGGTATAACCGTTTTTAAAATATGTCACTCATTGGTTTCTTTAAATTTATTCAGTTTTACTTAGATCATTGCAACGCACAATGGGTCTGCTAGTTTAACATAAAAAATTTTAATCCCCCCTCTATATATTTCTCGTAGTTTTCGCTAAAGGACAGACTATGACAGGAGCTTACCGATTTTTGGCCAAACAAGGTGGATACATGTGGGTTATCACCCAGGCAACAGTTATCAACAATAGCCGTACTCAGAAGCCCCAATGGGTCGTTTGTGTACATTATGTACTGAGGTAAGACACTAAACGGCTTTGCAAATTTGCACCAAAACTTTTTCTGTGGTTTACGTGTCAAACTAGAGGCTTGAAATTGATTTTATCTTTAGAGCAGCACATTAAGGATTCTTATTATTTTTAAAAGATTCAGTTTTTCCTAAAAGTTATCCCATAAAAATCCTAAGCAACTCATGAGTTTAGAATACCAAAAAATTAATGTTTTTATAACTCAATAAATGTTCTGTTTTAAATACATCATTGGGGCAGCGGTGGTCGAGTGGCAAATCCATGGGAAGCCATGGACTTGTTCCCGGGGCCCAGGGCGTCCCCGAGTCTCACATAGCTCAAAATGGGTAAAAAGCGGCGGGGCAATGCATGGAACCCTTAGCCGTGGCATGTGAACGCTGCATCACTTTCCAAAAACAACTGCTTCCTTGCAGATGGTCTTGGCTGACCAAAGGCTATGGAAGTAAATCCAGAAAATACAGCAGGCTGAAGTCGGAGGCCACAGGCCTATTGGCGCTAAATCAAGGGCACGCAAAACTCAAGATTCAATATTGAGAATGAAGAAGAAGAAATACACCATTATAAAATACAAAATAAACACTTAAATTTATTAAACATTAAATTTTAAATAAAAATTGCATTAACGCTGTATGAGTTTCAATTTTTTTTAATATCACCAGTATGTAAGCATAAACTTGATACTGATATAACGCTGTATGAGTTTCCATTTTTTTTTAATATCACCAGTATGTAAGCATAAACTTGATACTGATATAATTTCCAGCCAAGTAGAAGACAGTGGAATAATCCTGTCCCATGTACAACAAGCTTCAACTGTCAAAACTCTGTCTGATTTGCTGCCACCTAAAGTAGAGCTCAGCACTGAAAACATTTTCGCACCCAAGACTAAAGATATGGATACTGGTTATTTCATACCTCCAGAGCTGAAGAGCACTATCACCTGTAAATATCTTCTGTGTATTCGTTTATATAGATTAAGCTTATGAATGGGTGAAAGAAGTGACTTAACAGTCATTAATTTCCTCCAAAACATTTTTGTTATTCACTGCAATCGACCCTCATTTTTTTATGGTAGGTGAATTTTTACCAAGTCTAATTCTTTATTCAAAATTTGAATCTTTTTCTTTGTTAGAGGCTTATAAACCAAATTACGATCTGATTGGTTTGGTTTCACCTCACCTAACAACAAAGCGTGCACTGAATCATTTGTTGTCTTGATCAACTTTTTAATGAATTAACAGTAAATTTTAAAAAACTATGCTAGAGTAAAGCCACCAAAGCTCAAAGTGGCTAACGATGAAGTATTCATTTAGGCATGTTGGTGAATTTATTTTTCATTAATCTGCCATGGATTGAGCATCAGCAAAACTTAAATTTAAGTTTTCCTTGACTTTATTGTTATTATACTAATCTCTAAGTTTTTGTCACCATTTGAAAACAACTTTAATTATATTTGTTTTGCTGGAAGACACAGGCCCTTATGGCCACTGGAAGGTGATGTAAATGTTTATTGAAACTATTGTGTAACAACATAAGAACCTTTTTTTTAATATATATTGAACTACTATTAAATTTACAGAATTCAATGGAAAAGACGTAAACAAGGTATGGGTTAGCCTGACCGGACGTAACAAAACAGCGAACGTTTCGGCAAAGAGCCTTTATCAACGAATATACAAGACACAAACAAAACGAAAATAAAAATAAAAAATGAAAAATGAAGGAACTTAGCTGTGGTGGAATCCGAAGTATCCAAAGACTTTTTCTTTGGATACTTCGGATTCCACCACAGCTAAGTTCCTTCATTTTTCATTTTTTATTTTTATTTTCGTTTTGTTTGTGTCTTGTATGTTCGTTGATAAAGGCTCTTTGCCGAAACGTTCGCTGTTTTGTTACGTCCGGTCAGGCTAACCCATACCTTGTTTACGTCTTTTCCATTGAATTCTGTATAAGCCTGATTGCAGTCCTACCCCTCATTTTATTAAATTTACAGGAGTTTAAGTTCAAAAAACGCTAAACTATACTGCTTTACAGGCACATCACTTGTGTTGTGTCTCTGAGTTATGCCAGAATGGCTTGAGAATCAATTTTTCAACTCTGATTATTCTGAGGTTTTTTTTTATGAAATAGAACTCTAAACATTGAAGGTTATCTTTGCCATCATTATTATTGTTTATACTTCAAATTTGATCAGTTAGTCCACTAGGCTCAAGTGCAGCCATATAATAGTACAAAGACTATATATGAATGGGAGAATTAGCTTAGTGCCCCTAATTTGACTGAACCCAATGCCCCAAAAAATGCTTTCAATAATGATGATAATAATAAGTTGATAATTTATATAGCGCTTTACCCCAGTAAGGAACTGGACCCACAGCACTTTACTTTACATAAAAATAACTTACTAATAAGTATTAAATAAACTTTCATATCCAACAGCCTCATACTTTCATATCCAACAGCCTCATACTTTTATATCCAACAGCCTCATAAATGACAGTACTTTATATATAGCTTGTTTATCATTAGAAAAAATTTTGTTCAATATTTTTTCATCATACCCCAAAAAATTACAACACAAAATATTTGTTTAAGTCATTAACGCTTTGTGGACTCTCTAGAGGACGTAACAAAACCATCTCTTTTGGGGGACTAAAATCAGAAGAGGTATAAATAAAATTATTAAAATCCAGTATGATCAATACATTTACGGTAAGCTCTTAAGATAAAATAAGGAGACAAGATTTATTGACCATAGACCAAAAAGAAACTGAATTTCACATAATATACATAAAAACAACACAGCATTTTATTAAATCGCCTAACTACTAAATGTCTGTTTCTGGCATGGTAACTCCTAATCTGAATTTTCTTATTTTAAAAAAAACATTCAACTGTGTTATTTTCATTTTGTTTTTCATTTATTTTTAGTTACCAGAAATTTAAACTAAACTATACTATTTTTAAGATCCCAAAGTGTCATTCATTAAGCTAGATATTTGATGTCACCACTAAGTGATCAAAAGAAGTTATTACCTTTGACTGCTGTCTTGGCTGTTTTTTCCCACTTCAACATATCTATTTAACTGGATCAGAATATTTCTGGGGGGGGGGGACAATTTTTTTAAAGCTTTGTGTCTTTAAACCCTTTATTTGATTTTTGTTTTCTTGAAGAAGATGCTCCTCACACCTCCTTATATAGAAAAAGCCCCTCCCCTCTCCCCCCAATCCCAAAACATCACTGTTTTCCTATACGAACGAGTAAGGTACATGGCTTGATGTATCTGTGATTCATCTAGATAATAAATGGTTGAAATTAAAGAAGCATATGATATGGTGTTTGCTTAAGCCTTGTATTACAAATGTTTACACTGAATTTCAGTCTTAAACGATGAACCCGAAGACTTGTCTTACCTGGCACCAAATGCTGGAGATGAAAGTGTCCCCCTCAGTTTCCCATATCGACATGACAGTAAGTACAACACACAAAGATTTTCAACAACAGTAGTATAGTATACAATTTTAAATGCTATAGCAGTTTTTAAAATATTTAAAAATTGTGATTTGTTAATACTTAATAGTGTTCCTCATGTGGTTAGATTTTGTTTGATACAATGATAGGGCAATGCTATTCTGACATTGTATGTATTGATTTTCATTTCATATTTTTAAAAAACATTAACCAAGTGAAATTTTTATTATAAGAATAACCTAAAAAAAAAAGACAAAATATCTCTCCCTTCTTCTCCTATTTAAAAATGGCCGACCATTTACACTCTGATCATTATGCTCCTTTGGACATTGAGTTTTTATAAATATTCCATGAAGATGGTACATTGTAGGACTTTTCACCAGTAAATGGAGGTTTGGGAACTGGAGGCAATGGCATGAACTGTTGCCACCTCAACTGATCGCTTTGGCAGTCTGTACCAGTTACTAATTTTCATTGGAAGGAACGAGCAGCTCCTATTTGTTCCAGTCACTAATTTTCATTGTATAGATTTCTTCTTTTTATTAGCCTGAATTGCCTATCATGGCCTCTTGGCTAGTGTGAATATCTGCTTAAGCAGACATGCTTTTTCTCTTTGCAGTTTTACCATCTCCTAGCCCAGTTTTGAAAAAAGAGCCAGGAACTTCAAGTCCAGACATGTGTTACCGCAGCAAGGATTCTTCCCCTTCCTCTGCCATGTCCTCCAACTCATCATCAAGAGTGAGTATAAGAGTCAAAATAACCACAGCATGGTTGCCTATTCTCTTCCATAGCTTTAGGTTCTTGTGTGTTTGTCGGGCTGATTTTTTTGTCAAGGTTATCAAAATGTTCCGTATCTCACCATGGCTCATGTATAACAATACTAAGATAGGAAAAAAAGACTCATAAAAATTAATAGCGGTGATGTTTTCTTGAAGATTCCGTCAATTGCCTTTTTTTATAAAAATAGTTATTGTTTTGAAGCTTCCCTAATAATGCTTAAAATGGTTGACCCTGAAATATAAAAAAAGATATAATCAATCCTATTTGAATTTTTTTTTTTTTACAGTTTTGCACAATAAATATCATTCTAATGTTAATTAGGACCTATTTAGGCTTCTAAACCTCTGCAATCAAGAAAAGTTTATTTCAGCTTAATCAAAACATTTCAAGAATGATTATGCTAATCAGGATCTCTTGCATAATTTTCAAAAGATTGCATTCATCTATAAAGATCATTCATCAAATCCCTGGCAATAATGCATATATGATAAGTTTTCTAAATTATATTTTTTTCATGAACTCTTTTTGCATTTATCTTTTTTTTAAAAATGAAGCTAGGAAGTTGTTAAAAGGGCTCTAACTTTGACAAAAGTTGTCTAAAAAAAACTTCTTCTTAAGAGGATTTTTCTTTTAAAATAGGCTAAAATAAGATGAGAACACAAGTCCCTTTGCTTAAAAATAATTGTAACTTATGTTGATCTAAGATATAGTATGTACTTGCTTATGTCAACGATAACAAAATGTTTAAAATGAAAATAATTTTAGTTATTTTAGTACTTAATTGCCTGAATTACATGCTTTTAGCAAATGAATTCAGAGTGACTTAATAAATTTAATATTCTTCTGAAGATTGCTAGCCCCAGCGACTACCTGAGCTTTGCTGTACCAGGTGATGTTGAGGCCATGGACCAATTCTTCCAGTCTATCAAAGCTGGAGAGCAGGAGACAGATGTAGAGGATATAGACTTTGACATGAGGGCACCTTATATACCAATGGATGGGGATGAGGACCTGGGTCTCATGGCACCATCATCAAGTGTTCTCTTTAACCTTTCGACAGAAATTAACCCAGGGTAAGTTTTTATCAACCCCAATACTTAGAAGTTATGGTTTATAATTAACTTTTAAAGTCGCAAAGCGTTGTAATGCGCTCTGACCGCTGTTCCCTAATCGTCGTAAAGCGTCCCTAGATACCACTCTCGTTAGAAATGAGATCTCGGAAAGTAAAAACTCTTCAATGCTTGAAAAATGATGTATGCTATTGTTATCGCTCGATTCGCAAAGTTTTTTGGTAGTTTTTACTTTTTTTTTTTCAAAGATGCGATTTTGCTATACTTTATTACTAAAATAATAGTACTAAACTACAGGTAAAAATAGTTTTAAACTCAAAACGGTCTTTCGGATAAATAAAATAGCCATTCTTAGCCTAAATATTGAAGTCAGTATGACAATAATAATACGCAATTTTTTAAATTTCATAACAACTTGATCACAATATGGGAAATTTTTACAGGAATGAGGCAGAAGATTATTGAAAACCTTATGGGGCTTTAAGAGTTAATCTTTTCAAAGATTTTGAGCAGTGTAAGACTAAGCCCAACATTAAAATCATGTGTCAAAATACAAATCTAACTCATAATATAAAATTTTGAAACATTTAGCTTTCGTTAAAACTTTTTTAAAAAATTATTTATTTCACTCCAGTGACATAGTTAGCACATTTGCCGCCCGGGGCGGTCTCCAAATTTGCCGCCCTTTAGAGGCCAACCTTAAAGGACGTCAAGTGGGGGGGGGGGGGGGGAATTCCCACATTTTTAACGAGGGAGAGTGTTTAATAAATCTGACGTCACATCAAAAATGCGTAACTTTAAATAAAAGTTCAACTTAAATATTTTATTAATGACTCTTTATTTAATGACGTTTTACATGTCTTCACGTGAGTTATATATAGTGCAGGCTAACACTAAAACATATCCAATTGATAGGAAATTGATTTGAAACATGCTCATTTTCAAATTGAAAATACGTTTTTATGGTAGCGGGATGGCCAAAGTTTTGTGACGTCAGATGGAAAAACGGGTCTAAGTTTTTATGACGACGTGTGACGAGGGGGTTCAAAATATGCCAAATTGCGTGATATCATTTATTGACGGTCCTTAGGTCGATCATATAACGGATTTTTATAAATTAATAAACATGAACAAATAATTGTAATTGAAACGAAAAAATGTTGGGAGACATTTTCCCATATCATGCAATATTTATGTAATAAACAGTAATAAAAGAGGCTGCATGACATGATATACCAATAAATACACACTTATAAATATACAAGATAATTTTTTAAAGACCACAAGAAAGTTACGGTGGTCGATGTTTCACCCCCACCCCATGAGGCAACACATATTCCAAAAAACATTACCAATTAACATGCTTTAATTTTGTATTTATAGATAAATGATTTTTTTTTAAAAGAAATTTGTATATATTAGAATTTAAACATATTTATACATTTACTTATCAAAATTTCAAATTATTTGTAACATCTTGTTCCATGGTCAATATTGCAAGATTTTATGGTCTTAAATCATTCATTGTAGAAGGAAGGTATATTTTTAATCACCTTCGGTTAGCAGAAGCTTGCAACACTGATAATTGTTGAGAAAATTCTTAGCAAAATTACAATTTTTCTGTTGGGTGCATAATTTTCCAATCTATAGATCTACTGTTGAATAATTTTAATTAATAAAAAGGTCTTTCCCCTCGTTTTTCCGTTTTTCCAACGTAATGCCTTTTCTAGTAGTGTAGGTACAGCTATAAAAAGCGGGATACTTTATCTTTCAATATTTAAATTTTCTTTATCAATGTTAAACTAGTAATTATTATTTATTTGATTAGCAAATTCTTCATTTAGTAGATTGCATTGTATTATATGGTATTATATACAAATATTTTCTTGCAAGGATATGCACCTGGAACCTGATGAAAGCTTTCTTTTATTTTCTTTTTCATTCTATCCATTGATAAAAATAATTATCGTTGCACTTCTTCTTTAAAGATATAACCACGTCTTCTGAATTTTCACCACTTATATTTCTTCACAAATTCTTATGGCTGATAAAACAGCGTTTTGTATTAGCATATCGCTTTGTTCCATGAAATGGGTTTGTATTAATTTAAAAAACAAAACAATAAAAAGCAACAACAACACACAAAAAACAACGAGTTCCCATTAACTGAGATAACAGAAAACATACAAAAGAAAAAGGTTGCATTGAATCAAGTAGAGTTTCAGCATCTCATATCGTTTTACTAGTTATTTCTTCAGATTAAAAGTTTAATTATTTATACCTATTTTGGCTTTAATGAAAGGAGAAATTTGAATATTTTCATATTCTTGTCATAATTGAAATAATTTGCATATTACTTCAATAGGATAGGCATAACATTTTAATAAAACCGTATTTTAATTTATTCTACTTTAATCCAATAAAAACTATATAAATTTAATTTTTAATTATCCCCTTACAATACTTTTATGAAAAATAAACAGAAACATAAATTACTACTTGCAATTTAAACACAATATTTGAACCACCATTTCATATATTCTAGATCTAGGTACTTATTCACGAATCATTTTGCACATGTGGAAATCTACACAAAAGCCGATATTAATAGCACTTATTTTTCGGCCTAGCGGTGATGTGTTTCTGTGTGTAGTTTTCATATATTTGTTATGTACACCGATTGATTTTCCAAACAAATCGATACCATTTTTGAACGATCTAATTTTTTTAAACGAGTTTGCGTAAAACAACCAATATGTAATCAAACAAATATTGTGCAACCCGTTAATTAAGATTCGAAATTATGACTATGTTTGTTTCACCTTCGTTTTACCCTTCAAAATATGGAAGGGCGGTTGTTGGAAATGGTTGTTTCTTTAAACTGCCCACAAATGTCGCCCTCAAAATGTCTGCCGCCACCGCCCCCCTCTAGCTACGCCACTGTTTCACTCTATTACTAAATTTTAATCAATAAATTTTATTTTAGTTTGTGAAAGAAATAGTATTGTACGATTGTATTTTTAACATTTCTATTTATTCAACCGCAGACTCTTTGGTAGAACCGAGTCTGTGTTTGGACCCAAGCATACTTTGTTTGAGGAGCCCCCTCAGCCGCCAAAGCAGAGTGTAAGAGATATGCTGAGTGGGAGCACCGCTGTGGCCAGCATTGAGCAGCCACCTGACACAATGTATCTGCAGCTCAAGAGACCACTAGACATGAACAGCCTTGAGAATGGCCCTCCAAGAAACAAGGTTATACGACTAGAGGCCACCGGTGGTAAGACCAGTCAAGCCGATGTCCAGTCCAGTCCCAGCTCAGTTTCTCTACAGTCTGGTGAGCTCACCTTTTTATTTTTTTAATTCCATTGCAGGATACTTTTATGCGGTGTAGCCAAATAATCAATTATTATCTGATCAGTTATCAATCAATTATCTTTTTTTTTTTTCAAACTCAAACAAGTTTTTGAAATAAATGGAATTTAGTGTTAAATATTCAAATTTGACAGCTTAAAGAAAATGAAAACAATTTACCAGTAAATTATTGTATTTTTTATAAAAGATTAGTTTCTGTTGCTAGATGTTTAATCAAATGTTTTAAAGTTTTAAAATTTGAGAAAAACTTATTTTCATTCTATCCTGTTTAGACCATTAAGCTATTGGCAAATTAGTACAAATAAATGTGATCTTTTATTTCTTATTCCTCCAGGTACGGACAGTGGAGGGACATGCAAGGACAGCGTGCTGCTAAATCTGCTACTTAGTGGGGAAGATCGAGTTTATGGGTACAAAGTCAACACCATGATAGCCAACTCAAAGCAGAATCATTTTGTGAGTATTGAAGATTTAAGCCATTTTTACAATGTGAAGGAAGAGGACTAATATAAAATTGATATCATGGCTCTGCAAATCAATTTTTATGGTTCTTGATCTGCCTTTTTGGTTAGAGTTCAAGAAGTAATACTAAAATACATAAAAAATGTTAAATAACTGATGTCGTATTTAATAAGAATTCAACCTAATGTAACACTGATCATGGTTTAAGTTATATCTAAACCTAATTGGCCAAAGTTTTACTGACAGCAGCTAATAGATTAAATAGACATCTTTTGAAATCTTGATTTTTTATTTTTTTAAATTTGCTAACCATTTTTATGTGAATTATATTAAAGCTCTTCTTTTATTTTATTTTTTAAACTAAAACTTTGAATTCACCTTTAATTTTAAAAAGCTGCCTTGAAAAGTTTTTGATTTACAGTAAGGAAATCGTGGTTTAAATCCAAACAGATTTATTTTTCTTTCTTTTTTTTTTATCTTCCAATGGTTATTACCTATCATTATTGAGAGATATGTATTACCTATGATTTTGTAGAGGAATATATTTGGCTTTTTACTAATTTGAAACTGATAATTTCTGGTAGTTGATGCTGCCTAACCTGACCCGACAAGATTGTGAAGTTAATGCACCCACCCCTGCCAATCATCTTCTTCAAGGGAGAGAACTGCTTCATGCTCTTGAGGGAATCAACTCTAAAATGGGGCCAAGAATTATCCGCCCCCATCTCTGAGGTCAACCTCAAAGGAGAAGCTTCCAGATTATTTTTTTTTACTTACTTGCCCCCCATCAATAACACTATGAAGAAGACATTATTGTGTCCACTCTTATCACATCATAAGGAAGATGCTATACACATTCTTTTGGGTCGGCTTAGCCCTGTCCTTTGCCACATGGTGCCAAATTTACGACAGAGGTATTTCCCTTGAAATAATGTTATCACTTATAGAAGCGTGTCAGTTGGCCTGAGGTTGAAATTAAAAACAAACTATGAAGTGATGAGAATTTCTTTAAAATAAACAATAGAAATAGTGATCTGAGATCTTCAAGCTTTCTTTTCAGCTCTGCTTATGCAAATGTGGTGGAAATAACTTCATTGTGGTCTGTCGCGAAGAAAACTTAAGTTTTTGCACAGCTTCCATATAGATCTAGATTTTTAAGTTCTAGAGCAGAATTTAAAATTTAAAAAAAAAGGTTATCATGTTTGTAAGAAACAGGCTTGAACTTCTTAGCCGACCAGGTAAGACTCAATTTATTGATAGCACATTGACTGTTTTTTTATAATAAATAATCAAATCCTTGTATATTGTTAGTTGGAGGAAAAGCAAAAATTCATTTCTTAAAATATGATTTAGATGTTTACCAACTGATGGATTAAGAAAATTACTTTGAGCATAAAAGCCCCCCCCCCCTCCCCCACACACACACACTCTAGTAGTATATTTATTGTTATTACATTTTTTAAGTTATGCAAACTCTGATCTTTTTACACAAATATATAGGAATTATGAACTTGAAGGTTATGCCAGGGCAAGATAAGGCTTCTTTAGATTTATCACAAATAGATTTTTATTTGGTTCCCTTTTTATTCTTTTGGTTTTGCTGGATTTGTATTTTGTTTGATTCTACCAAGAAAATTAAGGTATTGTTTTAAATATGATTGTATCTTTCCAATGTTGAAGGTATGCTCCTTGTTAAGCTTTTACTCATGACATTTACTCCATTTTTATGTCTTATAGATGTTTTAGCTTCATGGAACTTTTCATTAGTTTCATTTCAACATGCACATCATTTCTTGTTCTTATGTAAATTCTAATAGAAATGTATTGTAATTTAACAAAAAAAACTCCACTTTTTTCATTGTGGACAACAACAAAAAAACAACTGCATAAGTGTTTACCCCCTTTACATTGCATGTTAGCTGTTTTAACTTTTTTTAATATATATTTATAACATAAAAAATGTTAACAAAAAAACAAAAAAAAAAACAAAAAAAAAAAAAAGTTTTTGTGCTTAACTGGGGAAAAAAAAAGTAAAAAGAAGGAAAAAAAATTAAAAAGAGAGGGGAAAAAAAAAAAAGAAGAAGAAGCCAAAATTATTAAATGGCATTCTTTTCAACCCTTATTCCCATTAAATGTTTTCTTTAAGATCTTTTACATGTTTTTGTTTAAAATTGTAATCAGTTTAACTGACAATAATTAGATTTTTATTAGTTATGTCATAATATTACATACAAACATATTTGTCTGATATTAAAACATTTAAATGTCAATAACAAAATCAGTTTGATTATTATTTTACATACCTTGATTTGTTGACCATAGATGCTGGACTCGGCCTTTCTAATGGATGATTTAGATGAAAACCTTTAAAAGATCTTTTCCAAGCAACAGAAAAACATGAGTTACAACTGTGGCTTTATTATTAGATCTTCATTCAATTAATATTTGCTTTAATAGCTTTTCTTTATGAGGAAAGGGATTGGATTTGTATCATATGCAAAAATAAATAAGCCATTTCAGTTAAATGTAAATATTTTTTGTGTAAAATTATCGTAGATACTAGTTCTAAAGCCAAGCTTTTTTCGACAAAATCTAGGGGGAAAAGTTAGGGGGTCGGCTCATGAGTGGGTCATAGGGGATTTCTGCATGGATATTGAATAATATTGTCAAAATTGAATTTCGGTGTTATTATTGTAGCTCCTTAAGGTCCTTTTCTACAATCTTTAAGATTTGACTGCTCTACCAGAAGCTATAATATATTTTTAAACATCTGCACTTACCTTATTTAATCGTTTTATTTATTTTTGTAAATATTTTAATAAATTTTTTTTTTAAATGCTGATAACTCTTGCCTAAAAAAGAGCACAAAGACAAAAATCAGCAGTAAAAAGTAAACAATCACAGTGACCGCTTTAGCTTGTAGTTTTAATAAAATGTGTAACATTTTGTTTAAGCTGTCCAATAATTTTTGGGGGGGTCGGCGTGTGAGCGAGCTATATACTTTTCTCTTCCAAAGAGGGGGGGGTCAGCTTATGAACGAACTGGCTATAGAATAAGTATATATGGTAGTTACCGAGTTACTGCCACTAAATTGTTATTGTACCAAATAAGTTAACAACTGCTCAATGGCTTATAAACAAAAATTCAAAGTCACAGCTTAGCCTTTAAAAATTGAGTTTTATGTGAATAGCCTTGGATTCATCAACTCAGATCAAACTTGATTGCTGTAAAAAAGAATACAATTTTTTTGTTGGATTTTCAAACGTTTTTTTTTTGTGTGTGTATTGCATGTGGATATTCTGCAGGTGTAGTTGAAATCTACTTTGACTTCAGTAGGCCAATATGCTTTCCTTGTTGTCATAAGGTAAGTTCCACAATTGTGCAATCTTGAAGATTTAAGCTGGTCTTCAAAATCTTAACTATTTATTAAGAAGTAGTTGTAACTAGAGTAACAATTATTAATAATTAATTTCAGTTTCCCTAACTTGAAAATTATACGAAGCTGAATTAACTGTATATTACTTGACTTAAAAATGACCATTTTCATAGCTATTAAAGAAAAACTTTCCAAAAAATGTTACTCCATCATTGGCCATATCTCCCTCACTTTTCTAATTCTGAAAGTGGTTGCAGCTTTGTTGGTGTTTGTTGAAATTTTCAAACAATCCATGGGCAGTGATGCCTTATCTTCTAGAAGACATATAAGCTTTGCTTTTTGTAAGTTTTATAATGAATCTTTCTTTTAAGAAATTTATAAAACTAGTACATGCACGTGAAATAAATCATTATAGGAGTTTGTTGTCTTTAAAGAGTTTTAAAGGCTAAGAAAATTAGGTGTTAGAGCTCTAAGGCATTTTTTAATTATTTTTTCAGGTAATTTTTTAATTACAAAAGAGTGGTTTAAAAGTAAATGCTCAATCTTTAAAAGCGATAGTTTAAACATCTGGAATGTACATAAAATTGTGTCATTTTGTGCAATTTTTTCGCTATTTCGCATTGCGCTTAAAGACACTTAACAATGCCCTAAAATTTTCTAATTTGGAAAACTCATTGAATTTAAGATCCATTTTTTTAAAAATTGGATTACTACAATTATATCTTAAATTCTGGTCATTAAAATTTGCCTGAATATTTGTCAAACTTTGTAAACTGGAAAGTTGTCCTATTTAAAATAACTATGGCAATTTCATTTTCAAATATAATGAAAGTATAAATATGAGATTCGTTTTCCTTTTCATTTTAGAAAACAATTATCTAATTAACTTTGTTTCATATCATTAGATTTTCTGAGGACCCACAGCAATCGGAGCGTCATTGTTTATAACTGTATTTGAAACAGAGTTTGATATGTTAGTATTAGAAGCATGCTCAGTTCTTCCTATCGAACCTTTTAATTTTTTAAAAACTTAACCTCTTGTTGTGTAATATACAAAAATTAAAACATTTCGAACAAACTGTGATTAAAATTTTGTATTGTAGAATAATTGTATGACTTTTTTAGTAAATCACCCTTAATTTTTTTTTAATACCAAGTTTCTTTATATTTTTTAAAATAGAGGGATTGTTATAAAGAGTCAGATGTCAGGCTTATAAAGATTAGATCAACTAAATCATCCTCTAAAATATTTAAATGTTTAATATTAAAAAGTTACATTTTTTAAAAAAAACTTTTTATACCAATTCATTTAATTAAGAGCAACACATAAAAGGGTGTGCATTGATTTGGTTCAATTATACTGTTTATTATGACATTAAATGTCTTGCAGTCATTCTTCCCTCTGAAAAAATAATTTTATTTTATATATATATATATTCAAGTTATTGCAATTGTATTTTTAGGGGAAGGAAGGTTATTCTTACAAACAAGATAAAAAAATATTCCTGTAATAATTTATTTGGTTTTTGGTAGAGAGAGTTATTCAAGCACTTATGATTTGTAGGGTGAAGATAACATTGATCTTCATAACATCTTTGGTTTGATCTACACTGCCAACTTAATATATATTTTTAAAATTTAGAACAGTCTTGGCTTTTTACAAATAACTAATTACAAAAATATAAGTCTACATTTTCAACGGGCTGCATCATTTTAACTAAGTATATATTAGTATATATTCTTCAAAATAAAATGTCTATAAACTGAATAATGAAATATCATAACATAATATACCATAAGGTATTTAATACACTTTTCATGTCATGGGATTACAACCATGAAATGGTTTGCATGGTTTTGTTACAATTAATTTACTTTTAAATATGATTATATAATAAGTCATAGTGTTTATTTTTTCATTGATAAAGGTTCACCTTGAACTGTACTGTGATTAGTTTCTTCATATAACATCATGTGAAAGTTTTGCTATAGTCAGTAAAAATCATGTAGTCTCATTTATTGTATTTGTTGTGCTGCTTTGTATAAAATCTACATGTGTATTTAACTAAAAATTTACATGATATTTACCAATTGTTCTTTTCTTTTAATTCTGTTATGACTATATTTTATTGTGTTTAACAACTTTTAAACTTTAACCAAACCTGTTTTTCTTTTTAATCATTATAAATAAATATATAACTTACTTTTTAGTTGGGAAAGGAAGGGGCTGTAAGATAAGTAAGCAAGAAAAAAACAATACATTTAACTGCTTTGTTTTAAATTGGTTATAAAAACTATTTAATTTTACATTGTTAATAGCCCCGCTACTAAAAGATCTATAGGCTCTTTAAATAATATTGTTTACAGGCCTGATTCCTTGGCGGCTTCAAACTTTGTTTTTCATTGGCCTAAAACTTGATGAATCATATTATTTTTGGAAGTATTGAAGAAGCATTAAACCATCTATGAACTGTAAATATGTAAACTGTTCTTGATTTGGCTTTGTAAAATAGTCCTTGTCATCTTCAAATCATTTCTAATGCTTTATTTATATTTGTAATGGAATTGCATGATTTTTTTTTAAAAATGTATATGAGACTGTTTTGTTCAATCCATTTTTTGTATCATGTACAATTCAATTCTTTTCAAAAAGACTTGGTGGTAGATTTATTAATCATGAAAACAATTTTTGTGTTAAGAGTGGACAACCAGCCATATCCAATGTTTGTATCATTTTTGTATGAGGACATGCACACTGCCAAATCAAATGTACATATTGTTCTGTTATTCACTTGAGTGATTGTCATGTGCCTTCAACGTTGTTCAAGTAGAATTTTAGTTCTTCAGCAAAAATATATTAAATCTTTATTAAAAAAAAAAAAAGTATAAAAAGATGAACAATAAGTTTGTATTCTATTTTCCTTTTTATGAGTTCCATCAAAAAAAATAAATAATTACAAAATTATATTTTTCTACTTTAAAAAAAAAATTATTTTATGTTTGTGATAAATTTCACTATTAGTATTAGTTATAAAATGGAATTAATCACTTTCCAGTGAAATTGTGTAGAATTTGTTGCAGTGTTGACTTATAAGAATATTTTTACTGCAGTTTTTTGTGTCATTTAGACCTATTGCAGTATTCAGAGCTGCCAAGGTCGCCAAATATTTCTATTACTACTGGCACTATTCAAGGACCCTATGAACAATACTTAAAGACTGATATGTTTTTAAAATAAATAAGACAAGCTATGTTTTAATTTAAACAATTTTACTTGATGTTATTATCGCAGAAATACAAATACAAAAAACAAAGGTATGTGTAGTTAAGACAAATATAAAAAAAGCCATGCTATTGTGAAAAGAGCATGCCTCTGGAATTATTCTTAAGGTCTATAATCACATTTTGTCTACTCATTGTGAATAAATATTAATTTTCTGGCTTTAAAAGCATGTCATCCAAAAAATTGATGTTATGTTAATGATTATAATTGTTTTCAACAGAATATTTTATATTTTACATCCAATAATTATCTAAATGTTTTAGTATACCAAATGGTTCAAAGAAAATAATATAATTTGCAAAGTATTAAGGAGCTTTTTTTTTTTCAAATATTAGAAAAGGAAATCAAAATCTTTTTTTTAAAAGGGAAAAAAGGAACAAATGTCTTTTTTGAAAAATTATTTACATAGAAGATGTACAACTAAGAACAGTAGAAAATAACATTTCAGTTATACAGTAAATTTTAAATCACTAAAGATATACAACTGAGAACTATAGAAAATAACAATTCAAGCTTGATGTAAATTTTAAAACATTGAAAAGGACCCATGCAGAAAGTAAGAAATACAGATCAAGGCAGACATTTTTAAATGTTACAATTATTTAAAAAATAACTTTATTCATTTATTCTGTTTTTACATCTTGAGATGATAGTGATAGCAAAAAAAAAAGGAAAGAAAATCATTGGATTGATAATTATTAGACTAGCTGCCTTTCATTTAAGAAAAAAATTTATAATATTGCCAGCTTAAAAAAGAAAATAAAGAATTCAAAACTGTTCTCTTAAGACTAAACAATAATAGAAGATTCACAGGTGAGATTCCTCATTCAAAATGATTTTAAAATGAATTTAATTATAAAGGGAAATTCATGGTGGCACATGGAATGGCTGAAATATAAATATGCAGAACAGGTGATAAGGCCACAGTTTATTTCTTTTACAAAGTTATCCCATTTATACAATATCTAGCATTTTAAATAATTAAGTTAATTAACATTGCATATGTAGAAAAAAAAGGATCTTTACAGGTGTTCCTGTTGTGTTTATTTGTCTTGCATTAGCTGGTAATTGTAGCAGGAATCAGAGCACAGAAAACATCTTGCCCTGCTTTGTTTTGTAGCTCCCACTTGACAATGACATTAACCTGGCAGAAAAAAAACCCCATAATAATAAATATCACTCATAAATCTCACTCTAACTTCATCTCACTATTTAGACTTATCAGACACTCAATAACAGCCATGTTTGTGTATGTATAAATAGAGAGAGTGAGAGAGAAGAAATTTAAAAAAAGACTAGTGCTGTTCATTACTTACAGATGGGTAGGCCTTGAGAATTGACAAAGTTGGTGTATAATCCTGAACATCAGCTGCTTTGATAGGACATTTAAGTCCAGAAGAGACACAAGCATTGGGATTGTCCAATGGAAACTTAACAAACGGTAGTTCACCAATTTTGCCATAAACTGTCGAGGTTAACTGCTCTTCATCTGAATCTTTAAAATAACATACATTTGATAATCATTAATATTTTTTTATTTCATTCCTGTGCCGTGAAGGTTAAGAAAACTCAATTTTTATTCTTATCCTTAATTTTCCATGATAGATTTATAAACAACAAATCAAGCAATTTCAAATTTCCCAACAAACATACTTACTAGAAGAAAATGAAAAATCAATGCTAACGGTGGTCCCTTTTTGAAGAATCGCTTTACCTCCATTACATGTCCCATTGAAATTAACACTTTTAAGAGCTCCAGCTGTAGAGCCTAATAGGAAATAAAGATTGAAAAAAAAAGTTAGAATAAAGATTTGGCCACTTTATGTAATTGTGATGACAAAATTAAACAGCAACATTAATCAAAGTTCAGATTAACTAAAATAAAATAGTTTTATGTTAAACCTAACGATAGAATATAAGTTTAAAATGACATGTCCTTAGACTTGGATTAAAGTGGGAATAGCAAAAATCTCAACCAACCACACCAATTCAACTCAAATACAAAATACACAATGAAAACAATTTTATTAAACTAACATGACAGAATACATTTTGGCTAATGCCTTCATCAGGTCTAATAACTTAGAGAACCTATGTACATAAGTAATAAAATTATATTTAAATTCTTATGACATACCATATCATAAAATAGTTATGTAAAATGAAAGAAAGGAAAAACGACACAGGATATAAGGTACAGGAGGAAGTATCAAAAGTTACAGTGAAAACCACAACGGGAAAAAGATTATACCGTTAGGTGAAATTGTGAATTTGATTTATTCCATAAGGAACCAACGTACCAAATCATTTTATAAATCTATATTCCATGTAGATCCTATAATGGGTATTGCTCTCATATAAAATCTGAAATGCCGTCAAAGTCAACACTTCAAAAGTTTAGACACAATATTTGTTCCTGTTTAGTTATATTATAATTATACAGATATTCTTTAAACCAATCTCTAAGACAACTACCTATCTCACCCATGTAAATTTTATCAGAATTGCATAAATCACATTGCAACTAGTGCAAGGGAATCCATCTTTTATTTTGAATTTTTCAAGAGGGAAAGAAATGTTGTCAATTTCAATCACAGATGGACGAGTATTGTAATGTTACGGTTGCAACCTTTTGTTCCTATATATATGTGCTTTCACTGTGAGAAGATGACTTCTTGTAAGTATATCTTTGAGGCTTCTATCTCTTTGGAAAGCAAAAAGGGAAGGTATTTTGAAGACCTGCTGGGTCTGCCATGAGGATTGGTCGGTTTTTGAGAATCACCTGGCAAGCTTTAAAGTTATGGGGATGAAAAGTTAAATTAAATTCAGATCAATCACAGTGATATTTTAGTATTTTTAATTTGTAAAAGTGACTTTTGTTGGGCGATTTTTTATACTGTAAATATCTCACTCAATCAACAGAATCTACTAAAGTTGGATAGATAATGGTAAAATTATAGAATAAAGAAATATTTTTTTATTAAGGATCTTAAAATAAATGAAATATGTTGAAATAAAACTAGAGCTGAAAATTGTGTATCAAAAATTGGAATATAAAATCTATCTTAAAATGTTAATTACACCCACGTGACGTTCATTTCATTTTCTCATTTTCCAAGTTGGTGAAACATTATGTCATTGACTTTTGCCATTGGACGTCAACAAATTTCATATGCCTAACGTAACTTCATCGGCCATTTGTAATCAATATCCATGGTGGTAAATATAAAACATCTATTTTTTAAAATCATTTAACATCAATGTATATTGTACTAAAAAAACAGCACATAATTCCGGCTTCTCTTATTGTGTCATAAAAGTAAAAGAAAAAACCAAGAGTCAATAATTATTTAAGCTGAGGCTTAAGCCTGCTGGCCTGACTTTGGAACCTTCTTTGTCTTAAGTCTAAGAAATGATTAGTTAATTAATATAATAGGCGTATTGTATAATTTGTTCACTATAACATTATTATAGTTAAAGTATAATTAATAGTATAGTTAAAAATAGTAATAAAAAAACATCCTCCTACCATCCATTGAACCCCCACCATTAGGCACGGAGAGGATCATCACCCTATGCCTCAGAACAGCTGTGGGCCTTGCAATCATTCATTCCTAGTGTGTACGTCCCAACTCTCTGTTCAACCCCAGAAAAGAAGGACCAATTCTATGGAGCTTTAGACCAAGCAATATATCTAATTGGAGATTTCAATGCTAGAGTGGGGAGCAACCACATGTCCTCGTGCCTTGGTCATTTTGGAAGGGGAAAGATGAATGAGAATGGACAGAGGCTGCTAGAACTGTGCTGCTCACGAGGCTTGTGTGTAACCAACATTTTCTTAAAGTGCAAAGTTATACACCAAGAATCTTGGAGACACCCCCCCTTGCGCGAAAATGGGACCATCTTGACCTCATCATCACCAGACACAATCTATACATCAGCATTAAATGCCTTTGGCAAAAAAATCCCACAAAAACACGGACTGGTTTGATGCAGATTGGGCGAGATGAAACCTGTCACTGAAGATAAAAGGAAAGCTCTTATGGCCTACAAGAAAAAGCCTACACCCACAGGATGCATGCCTTATAGACAGCCAAGTTTGCATGCCCGAAAATTCCCATGTCACTCTACTGGCCTTTTCTCTGCTCAAGCATACAGTCATCTGCAGACATGAGCAATGCCAAAGCCATGTATGAAAATATTAATAAACACTGATAAACCAGAACAAATTCAAAAAAGAGCTGCCAGATTCATTACTGGAGAATATTCAAAACTGACAAGAGTAACACCATTAGTTAAATTATTAAACCTTGAAACACTAGAGGATAGAAGAACCAAGAAGTAGTAATAATACATAAACCAATTAATTCTAATTTAGAAATACAACACAAAGATAACTTAATATAACCCTCAGATAGACATAAGGATAAAAACACCTTTCTTATTCCATATGCCAGAAAAAACACATACAAATTTTTGTTCTTCCCATCCGCAATTCGGGCGTGGAATGGGTGGCCTGAATAAACCAGGAAAACAAACCAACACTTTAAGAACATTTAAAACTCTAATGAGAATGCAGGAGTAGGCACAAACCATAGAAGGGGGTGCCTGTTACAGATAAGATAATATTTAAAAAAAGGTACTGCCCCCCCCCCACAAAACTAAAGAAATTATCAAAGAACAGGCAGCGCAGCTAAAACCATTATCTTAGACCACAATCCCGGTCCCAAATTATTTTTCATTTATCGATTACTATTTAGTTAATCAGTACATAGTCATAATTTTAAAGTACGTGCCAAAACAACGAAGATGGCCGCCAATAATAAGCCGTGACGTCACGGTCGAGATTCTTAGAATTAACCCATTTTTTTACGGTAACTCCGGTATCAGAGTCAGAGTGGTTCAAGTTGAACTCTGTTACTCTGTTTGCAAGCTACTTGTCGGCCTTTCAGTGGCGCAAGTCACAAGCAGAATTTTTCGGCAGCTGTTTGGAAATGCTGTGTGACAATTACAATAATTACTATTTAATGAGAATGAGCAG
Organism: Radix auricularia; assembly: GCA_002072015.1. Classification (NCBI taxonomy): domain Eukaryota; kingdom Metazoa; phylum Mollusca; class Gastropoda; family Lymnaeidae; genus Radix; species Radix auricularia. Next base: position 403,671 of record MUZC01004448.1, read on the forward strand.
TTATTTGGTTATTGGACAATATAATTTTTTATATATATCACTTGTCTATTTTTTATCAATAAATAACAATAAATAACAATAACATACTTGCATGATGTACTATAACTTATAGCTATCCCTTATAAATGTACTTCTCCTTATTATTTATTAGCGTAAAAATAGATTTAGTTAGTTTAGTTGGCAGTGGCTATTGAGACGCTAACGTCTTAATAGCCCACAGGGGTGACCGTCAAAACGGCCCCTGACAAAACGGCCCCGACATAACTTTTAATTAAGGAGATTTTTTATGTGCAATTTCTGAGCATTGGGGGCATTTTTTAACAATGTTTTTATTTTCTAACCTATTTGTATGTTTATATACTACAAACTAAGATCGGACATTTTCAAGAAACCATGATGTACGTACAATAAGCACTTATGGCCGGCCGGTTGTGGTCGGACAAATAAAGACGGTTGAGACTGCGTAACATTGTATGCCAGTACGTGCCCCAGGGCATGGGGAAAACAATGGGTTTAAAGTCTCACGAGCTCCGTCAGATTTCACTCGCTCCGTCTTATCTCTTCCTTTGTCCTAGGCGCTATGGTGTGGGCCTGTCCATGGACGGACATCAAAAAGGGTAAATATAAAGGTGGTGTGGTACTTTTATGGTCAAGACTGGCCCTCGTCACATCAATAAAAACAAATTTAAAAAGGAGCAGCATCTCTAAATCTAAAACACTTAACGGTCGATGAACAAAGAGTGGAGTTGTAATACTACAACTAACAATGCCATTAAATTTTAACTTGGAAATACAATAAACTAATAACCTTATTCAACCATCACAGACATTTAAAATCATTTTGCCAATTTAAAATAAACGCATTTTAAAAAGTGCCCTTTCTTCTCTTCTGGAAATTGTGTATGAAATGGCTTGATCAAAATTGGAAAAAAAATATTTAAAACTTTAAAATCCTAATAAAAATGGGGCCGTTTTGTCTGGGGCCATTTTGACCGGGGCCGTTTTGTCCGGGGCCGTTTTGTCGGTGAACCGCCCACAGGCTATCGAGACGCTAGCGTCTTAATAACCCACAGGCTATTGAGACTGAGACGCAAACAAAATAAGCCAATGAAAATTAAGTATTTAAGGTTGGCGTGTTTAAGGGTTGTATTAGTTTAGTTAGTATAGTCATAGTCATAGTCATAGTAAATTTAGTGATTTAGAAGAATAGTATAGAAATGTCAAAAGAGTTCGGCTAAAACCTATATCTCCGACCGGAGCGTCGCGTCTCTTCCGATTTTTTAGGGTTTGGGTTAGGTTTAGCTTTAGAATTTCGAAAAATTGATGATTTTTAGGGTTTGGGTTAGGTATAGCTTTAGAATTTATGAAAATTGAAGATTTTAGGGTTTGGATGGCCGCCGATAAGGTCGGCCCGGTCGGAGATATAGGTTTTAACCAAGAGTTCAATTTAATTTTATTATTATTCTTCCTGTTTCTTCATTCATACTACTTGATTCATACAATATACTTAATACTATACCATAATTAGTTAATTAGTAGTAGACTATACTATACAACACTGAACAACAGTGAACAGGCACTAGAACGGTACTTTACTTACCGCAGTCATGAAAATCAAGCGCACATAATTGTTGGTGCATTTTTATAGGTTTGTAACATGTGACAACTGTAAGCAGGGCCAGACAAGTGATGAGTTTAATAACATACATTTTACTCGATGTAGTAGACCTGTAGTAATCTGAGCAATTAAGATTAGTTTGCCGAAATTCCGTCTTGATAAAAACCTTTGTGTCACGTGATTTTTAAAAAGCATGTGATTTGTTGTGTTGCTTAGTTTACAAGGACATGAGCGTATCTGTAAATGTAGTTATGTCGTTTCGCTTATAATTTATAACTTATGTCATTTGAGAAATGTATGGCTAGAAATTAAAATAAACATTTAGCCCAATACCATTTTGCCAGTTTATTTGTTCGTATTTAAACTCACTTGAGTAATTTTCTTTTTTATCCTAAAAGTATATTTTAAATATGTTTTAACTTTTTTTTTTGTTACCTCATGCCCGATGATTGAAATATAAAAATATAAATTAAAATGTAAAAAAACACGAACTTTTAAAAAGGTATTTAGCGTTAAATTTTTAACTGCTTACGACTGTTATAGTTACAATACTATAACCAAGAATGTGCAAGTACATGGATAGTATAGACCAGAAGTAAAGATTTGAAAAAGTATCAGTATTATCGACTCGGTTGGTTATTTAGTCAATTAAACCGGTTCATCACTTGAACCAAATAATGTCAACACACTTGTCGACTTGTGTAGTTTGTTGAAACGGAGTGTCTACTGCTACGACAAAGTAACGGCAGACAACCCGCGCGGATGTGTCTGGTGCTACGACATGTCGTAACGCCAGCAACATTCGCCCGGGGTGTCTGCCGTTACGACATGTCGTAAACAATTTTCTGTATTTTCAATTATGCCATTACTATTACTAATACTTAAATACTAAACTGTAGTTCTCATAATGAAATATCATGATCACTAGATAAGCTTATTAATGAATTTTAAAGGATTTTTAAAAATATAGATTGAGCCATTAAATGAAAAACAGTTATGAATTAAAAAAATTACACTTTCTCAACAGCTTCGCTAGATCAAATGATAGTACGGTTACTTCGGAGATGATATAATACTATCGATAGTGGGATCGAATCCCGCTGCCGTCTTGTTTTTTTTTTAAATCATGAGTATGCTGATTATTTTTGTTATTATTCTGAAAAGCAGATACGTTGAATATATCTGTTAAAATAATTTTTTTTAGATTTTAGACATGTAACGCTAGCAACATCCGACCGGGTCGTCTGCTGCTACGACAGTCGTAAAAAAATGTGATATGTGCTTACTTACAGTTACGACAAAAGCTGTATTTAATTATGCTAATACAATTTTTTTTTTTCTTATTTTGATTCGTGAGTTGACACTCACTTGGCATCATCAACGAAAAAGGTGAGGCGTGAGTTTAAAAAATGACTATAAACCATCACTGTTACTTAATTGTTTGGAAGGTATTTTTGAAACATTCTCTGAATTAAAGGCATCGCGAAAAAGTGCTGAACGCAAGCGGGGGGGGGGAGCATGATTTGAAGCCATTGTCAGACGAAGGAGGCAAGTGCATCGTACCCCGCAGACTTGCTCGTCATAAAAAGTGCAAAGAGAGGTGGAGGGGGGTGTGCTGAGAAAGCGGACACAAACAGCAGCACGAAGTATTAGGGGGGGGGAGGCGAGTAATCGAGGAGTCCTGTGCGGTTATTATTACATGCCCCCCCTCCTTAATAGTAATAGTATTAGTAATAGAGTGAAAATTATAGTGTATTACGAAATGTAATTATGCGAATGAAGAGTCGCACTTCCGGGATTACACAAGTAAACAATAAAGATGGCGTTCAAGGTTAAAAGCTAACGTCTTGCTTGTATTCTAAATATCTGATATATCAACTATAATGATTAAATAAGTTACTGAACCCACTCAGTACACCACAAAAATGAGTTAGAAAGATGAATGGAATGGTTTCCTGTGACAAGTCTGCACACGGCACATTTTATTATTCCACACGAAACGAATTATTTTAGGCCTACATTCTTGTGATTGTGCGCAAATCGTTGCTTGAGGATTTTCATTTACGGCTTTAGGCTTTACGATATACTAAATTTTAATGGATCGGCATCACTTACACAAGTATACTATAGTATAGCCTATAACTATAGCAAAATCGGCTGATATATTTATAATCGCTAGACCAATATTATATTAACTCTTAAAGCCCCAGAAGGTTTTCAATAAACTTCCGCCTCAGTCCCGTAAGGATTTCCCGTATTACGATCAACCGGTTATGAAATTAAAAAATTTGCGTAAAATCCATTTATAATATTATTGTCATACTGACTTCATTTTTAAGGCTAAGAATGGTTATTTTACGCATCCAAAAGACCTTACTGAGTTCGAAACAATATTTACCTGTACTTTAGTACTATTATTTTAGTAATAAAGTATAACGAAAACGTATCTTCGAAAAAAAACCCGTTAAAAATACCAAAAAACATCGCGAATCGAGAGATAACACTAGTGCAGGCAACGGCCACCATTGCCGGAAGTCGAATACATCGTTTTTCAAGCATTGAAGAGTTTTTACTTTCCGAGATCTCATTTCTAACGAGATTTGTATCTAGGGACGCATTACGACGCTTTAGGGATAGCGGGAAGAGACGCATTACGACGCTTTGTGACTTTAAGAGTTAAAATTAAATCTATTTAAATAATTTATTTAAATAAATTTAGATTTTAGAATTAATGCACACACAAATATTATATATGCGTATACAATATAAAGAAGAGTTTGTTAAGATTTAATTCTTTCCAGGTGTCTACTGCAAAAAGTGACTATAACTAGTCGTAGCAGAAGTTGCGTATGTCGTAGCACTAGTTTCCTGACTAGCGCTACGACATGTCGTAACGCTAGCAACATCCGACCGGATCGTCTGCTGTTACGACATGTCGTAGCACTATTTCCTGACTAGCATTACGATCCGACCGGGTCGTCTGCTGCAATGCGCTAGCCACATCCTTGTTGAAAGATAACATTTAAAAGAGACATTTCAGTGTTATTAAGTTTTTTAACAAAAAGTCAAAAAGTGTTACTTATGGCATCATAATTTTTTTTTTCTTTAATTTAAATTAATCAATAACAGCCCTAGTATATATAACTTATAATTATATATAAAACTAATTAATACGTCCCTTAGTGGGAATGACAGATATTCCTACAGAAAACTGCACTGGATATTGTCAAACACCTTCAGAAGATATGAATACTGAGGAAAGTACTGGAAGCTTTACCATTAGCCCAGAACTTATTCAAATTAAGGCAATCAGTGAGGATGAGGTTTGTTGATGCCATGTACTTGTATTTCAGATATTTTGTATTTGTACATTTATTAATTTAATATTTTTACAGTAACAAGACTAGCATTGTGAGAAAAATCTAAAGTGATATTTTATTATTTTCTTATAATTCAGGTGAGAAGAAGAATTGATGCATTTATCAAAAGCAAGAGATGTGAAGTAGATGAGAGAAATATTCGAGAATTCATTTCTCCTGTCTTAGCAGGTGTTGTATTGGTTGAAAATGATCTTTTGCTATTATTTCTTACTCTAGAAAAATGTTGATGGAAATTTTTAAAATTTTAAATCTTGGCTAATCAATTAATAATTTTATACTCCATAAAAATGTTCATTTTTCACATTAAATTCACATCTTGTTAGAACTGCTATAAATTATCTAATTTTCACATCTTGTACATGTAGAATCTGAAACAAGCTGTGCCAGAACAGAGGCTGTTTACATACACAGAGAAGGAGAAAAAAGTCACATAAGTTTAAAAAGGGTGGAAAACAATAATGGCCCCCAAACCCGTCTGTCAGCAAATGAAGATTCTGCTTTTGCAAAAGGTCTTCGAGTTCCTCTAGATGTTCATAGAGCAGAAGCAGTGGAAGAGCGATTGGCCAACATGGAAGCACACTTGAATATTAAAAGCGGTGACAACCATTTTTTGTATTTTTATCACATTAATTTTATTGATTTGTCAGGAGAAGCTGAGAATCTAAGAAAATACTTAACATTTGTAGCGTGGAAAATGTATTTAGAGAAATTGAATATCGAATGAATATGCCTTTTTTAAAAATAAAAAATTGTGTGATCTTGGATCCTTATTATGATTGATTAACTACATGGCAGCCATTACTGAAAACTTATAATTGCAATTTTTTTTTATAATTTCAAAGCTCCATGAAAATACATAACATAGCATATTCCTTCGTCCGATTTACATGTTTTTGTGTGTAGTAAGATACTAAATTAAATTCATCAATGTAGCAGAGTTGAAATTTCTTATTAACATTTTCTAAAACTAAAACATGTGTGATATTCTTTTATGTACATGTTCGGGGTAAGTAGAGCTGACATCAGTAAATTGGGACATTGTGTTCCTTTTTTATTTCTTTTGTGCTGTAGATTCCATTAATTTTGTCTAGCCTATTTTTTAGTATGAAAAAAATAAAGCTTTGAATTAAGAACCGTCAGGGCAAGTTGCTCACTTCAATTCATCAATCTCATTACCTCATGCGAATTGAAAAGACGTTTAGCTCTTGCGTTAGGCTTCTTTGATGTGGAAACACAATTAAAATAGTTAGCGCCATGAAACTTTCAAATGTCAACTGTTTTTCAGGCTATAGAATTAATAACTCAAATTCTACCACTATTTTAACCTTAGCAAGAGATCTTAAAAATTTTGCAATCACTTTTATTTTACTGTGCAAAATTAAGTTTTCTTTTCAATTTTTACTGTTTTTTTTTTAAATTTGTAATTTTGAACTTTATTTGTTCTGCAAATGCTTTTTATCCTTATCCAGAATCCTAGACACACATTTTTAGAAAATAATGCACTCAATTCTCATTCACAAGCTTCAGAAATGTCATTGTAAAATATAGATGTGGTTAAGCCCCGAACATGTCAGTTTGAATTTTAGAAAAACTTCTTTTAATGAGTTAAAATCAAATGCTCAAGAAAAAGAAACATTTCTTAAATTATTATGCCCCATTTGCATGTACTAATTTTTTTTCAGAGACCAATGAAATTTTTGCTAGAATAAAATCATTGGAGCAAAGGATAAGCTTTTTAGAAGGTGTATCTCCAGAATATTTTAAAAATGGGGTAAGTTATCAGCAGAAGTATATTATTTAAACCGATTAACTAAAAAATAAACTAAAACAGGGAGCTGTTATTGTATTTTAACATCTATGTATAATTATCAACAGTATTGGCCATTTGAAAAGTTTTATTTTTTTAGCAATTGAAAAAGGCAATTTCATTTATAACTAAATTATACCACTTTCTGTCATAAATTCTAACAGTAACACTACCCCCAAAAGCACTTATGTAACAAAGAAACAAGAGAAAACTTTTGAATCATTTAGCTTGTAAATTTTAAGAGTTAACTTTTACTTCAAAAGTTGTTTAAACCTTTACTGGGTGTAGCGGCCAAAACCGTCTTATCCCCTAAATGGCCAAAATGGCCGGTATTACCATCAGTCAAAATCTCGCGTTTTTTTAAAATCCCGAGACTTCCTGCATATGATTTCTTGTTTCTTCTGTTGTAGATAGATTTCACTACATTTCCACAGGTGTTCTCTTTGTTGTGTTTGTTTTTATCAATTTTTTTTCTATTTTGTTTGTGTGAGTGTTCAAAATTGATGGATTAGATTCTTGAAGTGATGAAGTGGAGTTTACAGGCTTAAATTTAACAGAAATTGTGTTGAGAAAAATATACTTTGAGTTGGATGAAAAGATCGATAGTGAAAAAGTGGCATTAGTGTTAGTATAGTGTAAAAATCTGATCTTTCAGTTAGACTGAAGATTTTTGCTTGTAAATAGTATCAATAGTGCTTGTTTGGACTTCTTAAAAATGTTATTGGAAATTATTTTTTGGAAAGAGATGGATTTAAAAAAAACAAGACTTGACGGGTGGAAAGGTAAACAATCAAAGAGAATTCATTTTTGTTTATTGTGCATTTTATTTCATTTAAATATTTTCAATTATACTTAAGAGATGGTGTTTTTACAGATGTACCCCTAAATATCTCTAAAATCCTGCCCATTTGGGAGATGGAAATCGTAAAACTCTGCCCAGTAAAGGGTTATTTATGAAAGCTTTGACCTGGCTGACATATTAAATTTCACTGCATACCTTTTATGGCATGCATGGCTGTAAAATTGACAAATTCAGAAAAAAATTTTTTTTCAAAGAATTGTTAATATAATTCAACTTTGTGCTCTATTCAGATTTAAAACCTGAACTCTTTTTTTTTCTCCTTCATTTTAATGTTGTGAAAGTATTCATTAGTCACTAAGAGGCATTTCATCTCTTATCAGAGAAACCAATTAATTGTCCTAACCCTTTGAAATCATTCCCCGCCTCAAAATCTTGCATTAAGTTCACAAGGCAGCCCCATTTTAAAATAATTTAGTATTTAGTTACAAACCCAAGAGGTTTTTATTTTATATATTAATAAAAGACCCCTGAGAGTAATAATTTCATATTTTGCAGATTCCTAAAACCAATCAGCCATCAAAGTTGAGTGCATTAAATTGTGATCGTCAGTTTGGAGAAAATCAAAAAGATGTATGCTTCTTTAATATTTTTTTCCTTTAAATTTCTTTAATTATTCAAATTTTTTAACGTATAGAAAAAGTAATCTAAGTTTATGCAATATTTTCCAATAGCAACAAACACTATATAAATTCATTCTAGTTTGTTTATGACCACAAAGACATATAAAATCAGTCATGCCTATTTTGATACACCAGTTTAGACCAGCCTGAACTGTTTTTATCCATGTTTTATGAATATGTATTCCAATAAAATTTAAAACTTAAGTGGCAAATTTAAAAAGTAAACTAAATTTTTTTCCTTCTTTTTACAAAGCATGACAGCTTGTCAGACATAGATAATAGGATTCTTCAACTGAAACAGGCTCTAAGACAGAAAGCCCAATTTAACAATGGGTATCCTGGTTGACAGGTAATTAAAGTTTTCTTTATATAAAATTTAGTAGAAAGAGATACAAGCTTTAATCATTAAAGATAGCATAATAGAAACTACTTTCTAGCAGTTTTGAATAAAATATTAAGAACATAATCTTAGAGCTTCAACTTCAAGAGCTGATTCTATTTTTACTATTTGAAAAATAAAGATTATAATAACAAATTACTTCATCATCGTCAATGGCACTACAGCCCATGCAGGGCCCTCGTCGTTCTACCACATGACGGTGCCATATAATACAACATAAATGTAGTGGTTCTGCCATGTCTTGAATGTTTTATCACATAAATATGTGCTCCAATGTATGTTTAGTCATTTATTTGTGTTTTTTTTTTTTGTTGTTTTTTTTTTTTTTGTAAAATATGCTTTAGAATCTAATCAGCAGAGATTTTTGTTGTAAATATTTGTTTTAATAAAATAAAAGAACACTGATTAACCTTGGTTATGCAAAGACTCACATTCCTTATGATTTAGTATGGTTTTCTTAAAATATATGTCATTAAAAACTGGCAGTGAGACGAGAATTGCTTTTCTATTGAGTTATAATTCTGGTCTACTGAAACATTGATAAACTTGACCTGTTGTCACAAAGAGATATATATGCTTCACTAGTACTGTGTGCTATATTATTCAAGTGGATATAATGAAGAATTCCAGAAAATAGTAAGAATTTTTAAAGACAGTTTACTAATTAATACCAAAAAAAAAGATGCACAATATACTGAATTGTTATCATTTTTATTGATGAATGTTTTCATGGTTCATTGACAAGCAACAACATAACAAATAACTAAAAGTATTGTACACGATCACAGCATTACTATTTTGAGTTAATGAATGTATATATTTGTATTAATATCATGTTATCACAGTTACTATGATCTTTCCCATCTTATAAACAAAATATTTTTGATTTTAAAGAGTAATTTTAACAAGCTATGTGTAATTTTTAAACTTCCAATGTAATACCTTAAGTTATACCTCTGTCACTGTTTCATAGAGCTAAGGATTAATTTACTGAGTTTTACATAAAGAAACATGATGTTATATCTCATGTTAAATGATCTATGTCAATATGAACTCAAGACAACAGTAGGTAAGGTTTTATTCTTCAACATGTGGCCACACATCATCTTCAATTTTTGGCAAGTTTCTTTTCATATCTGAAATTTCAACAAAAAAGAAAAGTGTACATTAAACTTCAGTTTATTCCTCTTTTTGTGTGTGTTAAATTCTTATGTTTTAAAGATAACAATATCTGATGGTGAAATTTATGATACAATATATTTTTTTTTACTTTGTCAAGCTTTTCAATTATGTTGCAGATATTTTTAAAAATGTCTGCCTTGGGGAAAAGTTTCATTTCATTATCCATGTTATTTAAAAATATATTATTTTATCCAATGTAAACGTTAGGGACAACATAAGGTTTTATTATTATTAGTACAAAATTATTATTGCCCTCTTGTCTTTTCACAGCAGGACTGACCTGACATGTGAAAATGAGAGCCTGACTCAGTTGTTTTCTGCGTACCCCCATTAACAGGAGATGAATCCCTTGAAGAAATGTACCAAGATGTACTAGCAGGACTTGCTGAATTGTACTGACTGTCTGAAGCATCACACTCGGCACAATAATTGGGACTGGCATTAGGACCTCGAGGAAAACCATCATCTTCTGGGTCTTTCATGTAGTGTCGTATGGCCCCACCATGATGTGTCTGCCTTTCCCTTTTCCATAATGTGTTATTTGGCTCTATCGCCATGATCTTTTTTTTTTTTTTTTTTTTTTTAAGATTAAAAAAAATGGTTTAACATCCAATTTAGAAAAATTTCAGTCAAAGAAGCAGTAAATAAATAAGTTCCTTTGTACATCTGATTACATCTTTGCTAAAATTTTAAGAAAAATTCACAATCAAGTGCAACTTTGTTATTATAGTGTGTAAATAAAATTTGTAATTAAATTCAAATGACAGTTTCATTTTTATACTTTTTATTATGATTAATATAAAATTAAATGTTTTGGTTTTAGAGTGTCTTTTATGCAATGTAATGTAATAAATATATTAAGTATAAGCATAATAGTAAAGGTATTCAGTACTTATTCATCTTTAACTTAACTGACCTCATCACAGCATCGTCTACTGATGATGGCCTTATAGTCAATCTTTTTTAAAAGATAGTCTCTCATCTTTAAAAAGTTTGAATATTTATTTCTCCAATTTTTCCCTAATACCCAAGGGAAAATCTCATACTTGATTTCCTCCTCATCCTCTTCAACATCATTGGCCAAATATCTGTTAGATTTTTATTAATTAAAATGTTAATCAGAAATTTATTAACATGCATAAAGTAAATTGCTATTTAAATACAAATGCAGGAGTTTATCTTAAAGAACTCTATGTAATTGCTCCTATTATAACTAAGATTTTTTTTAAACTGATATGGTCTTGCAAGTTCCATCTTAGTCAAATGGGGTAGAAAATATATTTAGACTTACAAAGCAATGAAAAAATTCATTCGTGTGTAGTCTCTGAGAGAAAAGTCAGCTCTCTTGAAATAAGCAAACACCATGGCAATGAGATACTGAAACAAATCTTGAGGTTATTAGTCTTTTGTTGCCCAGTATCTAAGAAATACATATTATGGTTCAGCATCCCATGACACATTATAAAAAGCAGTACAAAATAATGGATAATGAATACATCAGTAAAATAAACATGCTTAGCAAGAGTAATTTGGAGATTTAAAAAAATGAGTGATTCTAAGTTACTTAAAAAATAAAAGAGATATTAGAAATTAGTAGTTAAATCAAAGTTTTCATAAATACCTTGTCAGCAATTCTTTTGCAACTGTCCCTTTGCAGGAAACTTTGTATAACAGTGTCATCTGAAGAAAAAATAAAACCTAATAACATTTGAAACATTTTTTAAATAATAAAAAAAATTTTAAACTCTCCCAAAATAACACTCAGTAATCAAAATTATATTTTCATCATTTTTCTTAACACAAAGAAATTACCTGTTAATTTGAAAAAATCTTTCATTTCTTTTGTCTTGACTACAAAACGAGATTTATCACATTTAGACTTGTTTGGAATGCTGTCCAGTTGCTGTTTATTCATACTATAAAAAAAAACATCACGGGGAATTTTAGTCGCTTCAAGTCCATTAAAATTTTTTGCCATTGGAAAGATGGCTTTAAATGGTTGATAACGTTTGTCTTTTCTTCCTTTGCTGTTTCTTGGGTAAACTTGAGCAGTTGTACCATCTCCATAATCTCCACACACGTCTCTAAAAGTGTGCAATCCAAAATAAGTTTTCCCCTCTATTTCATTTAGGTTTTCCTTGCCAGAGTGAGTTTGTTCTGCAATAGGATCTTCAAAACTGAAGTACGAAAGGGACACCATATTTGACCTGTTTTTGTTGTTGGAAATTCAAAAAATTAAGGTTACAAAACTAAAACATAAGACATCGTGGTATAAATATTTTTACCATCCATCATTTACTTCAGTGAACAGTAGTAGAGTAAAATGAATCTTTTGAATCCAGAAAGTAAAATGGTCCTACAATAATTGAAATCAAAACTGATAATATTAAAAACTAATAACAGATATTGTAACTATTCAAAATCAAGTCCTTTGCCTTTGCTACATCTAGTTTTTTCTTATGTCCTTAGTTACTTAATAAGTTGTCATTTAAAAAAATTACTGCTGCCATGCCATAATTAAAATTACTCAAATATGTTTATGGCTTTATAGTAAATTATAGTTCAGAAAAGTTTTTAAATATTGATTTTTTAATTAATATCACAGAAAAATACTCTGGACAAATTATATATATATTGAATCATATTGTATTACTAAATTACTATTACTATTACCAAACTTACTTACTTAGAAATTACTATGAAGCTACACCAACATATTATGCTTAAATTCTTTAATTATTAATTTATATAATTTATTATAATAGTATTAATAGACGAAGTAAGAGCACAGTACTTGACTGACTTGTGACTTAGTAAAAAGTAAACTGAAACTGAATCCAAGAGTATAAGTATTAAGTATTAATCCTATGCTGTACACTGAAACTGTACTTACGATTTATTAAGTTACAAGTGAGTTTAAATAAACATAAAATAGTTACTCTAAAAATATGTTACAGATGACTGAATGATTAATCATAATCTTAGTCGGCATTTTCATTCAATTTTAATTTTTAATTATGTAAAATTAATTATTTTTATTTTTTGCGGGTTGTTTACAACAGACATTATCATTTTAATTTAATTAATTTGACCTATTTAATTAATTTAATAATAAATATAATAATGGTTATAGATTTAAACTTTGCGGCGAGTTGATATCACTAATTTTATGCATAAAAATTACTAACTTCTATACAAAGTTCAAATTATATGTCTGCAAAAACTTTTTATTCCTGCCAGACTGAACGCAAGTCAGTGTAAATTACTCCGGAACTGTGTATCTGACGAATCTTGCTAAATGCTTTTACTCACACAGCTGACTGTTTTTCAAAAACTCAGACCAAATTGTAGTTTTAAAAGTACTAATAGTAGTGATCCAAATAAAAACTTATACAGTGTCTTAAGTTTCTTGTTGTTTTGTTGTTGTTGTTTTTTTTTTAAGTTTACGGGAAGAAGCATACAAATGCTGACCATCAATATATAGAAAAAGTGCCATCCGGGGCGAAGCTGTAATAAAAACAATTTTAGCGCCTATCTCGTATGGTGTACCGGTATGAATAAATATGCTACTACTTAGGCGAAAATATGCGGCCGTGGAAATCTGTTTAAATTATAATAACTTGCGGCCGTCAAATATTTGCTATTTGGCAATATATTATGTAAGCTTGTATAGAAAGTATCAAATATTCATTTACACTATTAAGCACACCCAGTGGCGTCGTGAGGGGGGGGCGGGCCGCCCCGGGTGACACCATCAGGGGGGTGACACCAAAGCCTAAAATTTAACTGTTCGATTTTATGTCAGAAAAACAAAGAATACACATTTCTTTCAACTAGAAAGAAAGTAAGAAATACGATGATATACATTAAACCCTAAGATTTTAATTTTTTAAAATCAGTTAACTTGGAATAATAAAAAAATCCCAGCACACAAACAACATTATAACCAATAAGAAAAAAAAAGAAACAGTCGCAGCAGAGAGATCTTTAAAAAGGTTGGACATAAAGCCATTTAGGCTTTGACACACTAACAGCATGAATGAATCATAGCTCCCAACATCCTCCAACTTATTGGGGTGGGGGGTACAATTTTTCTTAAGTTTTCTCTTTTGTTTTGTAAGAAGAAAATTTTGAATTCAATGTCTTTTAGTCAATATTTTGTTATATTTATTAAAGACGAGCAAGCATGGATATGCATGTTTGTATATAAATAGTCCCCCGGTTACGACGGTTCCATCCCAACTTACGCTGTTTCATGGTTACAAACGAGCCCATATAAAGAATCATATTACGCGTAATTCTGTATTTTTTAATGTTTTTTT
>MUZC01004448.1:418006-429208 GCA_002072015.1 Radix auricularia
TTGCAACATGCTATCGGCCGGGGGGAGGAACTGCATAGAGATGAATGAGACCGTGTTTGGTATTGTTAATAAAAACATCCCTGCTTTAAACATTAAAGTTACTTTGAAATACGCCGACATAGGATTTCCGATGGTAGACGTTGTTTATCTCCCCCCTCCCCCATTCGATTGTGTTTTGCGTGTTCGTTTCCACGAGTGCCTCATTTTTAAAAAAAATATTAATACACCAAAATTTGTAATTTTTAAAAATTCAATAAATTAGTTACCAACAGTCTAATAAAATAAAATGACGCTTAGCACCTACGGAGAAGGCGATCGTACATTTGTGACGAAGGGGGTGTGTGTTTTAGAAATGTGACATCACATCAAAACGTGCAACTTAAAATGAAAGTTCCACTTAAAGTCTTGAATGCTTACAATTTATTTATTGACTATTTACATGAATTTTCACGTGTATCGATTTAATAGAGTTCAACTTCACATTAAATACAAACTTAAGTGACAATAAAGTTATTTCACAAATGCTCCTATTAAATGGGATGTACAGATATTATGGGGGAGGGGGGCGCGGCTGCAAATCTTTGTTCTAAGGGGGTTCTAAGTTTTTGTGACAATGGCGGGGAGGGGGTATAAATCAGCCACAATCACGTGACGTCACTTTTAGACGTCGGCCGTGTGGTTACTGAGAAATAAGGGGCATGGAAGGTGGCTAGGTTGCATAGTATAGTTGTATGACGGTGAAAATTATGCTATGTTTGGAACGGGTGACCCGGGTACCCGTTCGAAATTTGGACGGGTACCCGAGCAGCATTTTTCAAAAAATTGACAGCCCTAAGACGAGCCCATATAAAAAATCATTTTACGCGTAATTCGGTATTTTTTAATGTTTTTTTTTTTCAATGTTTGTTTTTCATGGGGTAACGAATTGTTTTCTATATTTGAAATAAAAAAGTTTGCGATTTTTTTCATGGCGAAGTTTTCAATTAAGTCGGTCAAGCTAAATAAGCTTACAAGTTCCTTTTCAATACTCATTAGAGAGAGAGCATATTCAGTCTTGGTTGTCCAATACAAATTTTAACTCATTTTTGTATTCTTTTCAACTTTGAAAAAGTCGCTCTGCTGCAGTTTGAAGTCATCATTGAGAAGTTCGATGCTACATTTGTAAATAACTGAAATTTAGCTTATTCAATTTTGTTTCCCAAATTCAACATAGCAACTTTAATTTGTTTACGTTCCTTCTGAAATCTTTCTGCTTCAAGTCAACACACATGGGGCTGATTTTCGTTACTTATTAGTTCTTTCAGTGCTGCAATATTTGTGAGAGACGTGTTGTGTTGTTGTATTGACATGGTATGAACGTGCGAGTTGACTGAGTATGAAACACGTGTTTTGTGCTGTGATCGAAAAATAGTGTGTGGTCGTGAATGCAGAGGATGGATGACTATTAATGTAAGGTTCGCTATGTAACAGAGGTTGATTCTAAGATTCATTTAAAATACTTGTTAACCAGACCACAATGAGTTGAAGTTGTGTTTCTTAACTTGCAAGTTGTTTTACAATATTCTCATAGTATGAGTTATAAACACACTTTACAGCAGGGACAGCTTTAGGCATAAGCAAACCGGCAACCACCTATGGCCTCCGATTAGTCTCATTATTAATGGGGGCCTCCCACAAGAATATTTCAATATTTTTAAAAATAATTTTCTGTTACATTTTAAGCCACCAAATTCACTTCGATTAGGGCCTCCAATTCCCATAGGCCGGCCCTGCTTACACTGACTTACAGCATTATGTCGGGCTGACCATCTTGTGTCAGACAAGGCTTTGTTAACATGTATCACTTTTATGTGTTTTGGAAGTATCTGTCGACGATGAGTAGATGCAGCAAGCCAGGTATAAAGATTTTGCAGAAGACAACTGCTCCACGTTTCCCAACCAAGTGAAGGGAATGAGCTGTACACGGCACAAAATGAGCAGCACTGCACTTCTTACAAAGATTAGCCCAGACTCTGTTATACTTCCTACTTATATTTACAGCATTGACTTATGACTGTCTAATGTATTTTCAGGAATTCATACAAACATTATGATAACATTTAAATTATTGGGGGGCCCCTGTCTTTAGCCCGCTCAATCCCCTCCCTTTAATCAACCATAGGAGGAGGGGTCACGCATCTGTGACCATGTGTGACTAAGGGGTGGGTGTGTTTAAAATGTGACGTCACATAAAAAACTCCGCAACTTTAAATAAAAGTCACCTTAAATATTTGATTTTTTACAATTTATTTAATGACGTTTTCAATGGCTCCCCGCGTGTTACGATACCAGAGTGCATACTTACACTAAATACATATTGAAATGACAAAATACTTATTTGCAACATGCTAATTTTTATTGAGAAAATTATGGCTTTGGAGAGGGATGTCTAAACTTTGTGACGTCATAGCGGAACATGGGGTTGGGGTTTAGGTTTTTGTGACAAATTATGACGCGGTAACCTGACGTGACGTCATTTATGGAAGTCCCCCTTAAATCATGAAGGGGTGACACCATGAGCTACCGCCCCGGGTGACACCAACCCTAGCGACGCCCCTGAGCACACCGGCAGCTGTAGTGTTCAGCAGTTGAAGGATCACGATATTGTCCAGCTCATAAATTTGCACTGCATTTTGTTCCAAATCTGTTGACTTTGATAACATTCTGCATGATGTGAATAGCATTACCCTTTTCATTCACGCGAATGCAATTCACCACCGACATCTCGCCATATTCTGCCGCTACGAAATGAACTACTGGAATTTTATGCCACGAAAACAAGGACTTCTCACTGCAGAACCAGGCCTTCTTCACATCATTAGCCTTCCTTGTAAATTTGTTAATTTATATCAACGTCAACTGCCTCAACGAGTGTCTCTGCAAGGCAAAGGAACAACAGTTTGCCCGCCCATGCACAGTAGAGTACAGGATTTCTGTGACAAATGTTGTCTGCCACAAAGTCATATCCAACAGCTCAATTCTATCCTTTCCCGCAACTCACCGCTCTAATCGTGTGCTATGAACAACAACAAAAAGGAAATTCCGGCAACATCCTCTTTCAGGCGTCTTCGAAGCGCTGTTGTTGGAATTCGCAGAACGTTTTCTGGATCTCGACGAGATCTCAGATTATATGAGACTCGTTGCTTCTCCACATGTGGTTGAGACAGAGAAAGGGCCGTTGGATGTCTAATGGGAACTGATCGAACTAAAAAAAAATAACGGGCAGGACAAATACGATCTACTGGATACATGGAAAGTAGTTGTTGAGTACACCAAGCTTCGCGAAATTGCAAGAAACACCCTAGTACTGTTTGGAAGCACTAACAATTTGAAGCGTCATTTTCACGAATAACATATCTTAATCTTGACAAATATCGAATCTGACTGGTGGACAAAACTTTGCGTCAGGAATACGACTAACGAACCCCAGCGAAGTGCCCGGACTTTGCCCGACTCTCAACAAACATCAAAGAGCATGGCAGCCACCAGGGTTGCCAACCGTCCGTAAATTTACGGACAATCCGCAAAGATTTGTCGTGAAATTGCCTGTCCTTAAAATTCCGTTAAAAAATAAGACGTCCGTTAAAAAAAAATAAGAAGAAAAAAAAACGTGAAATCAAAAACAAAAAAAACCAATAATTAAAAATCAGTAAATCGTGTTTGTGATCTCTATTTTCTTGATTCAAATTTTAATTTTTAAATTGTGTTAGTTGCATCCCTCGCTCTATCAACTTATCAACGTGTAAGAGCTTTCTGGACAGCGAGGCTCGCGCGGCTAGACGCATCGCGGCAAGATCGACCTGTTTAGACATATCGTTAGACGCTACGTCACAATTACATATAAATTATGACGACATAAATCTGTTTTTTAAAATGGTGGACAAGATGAATACAAGCAAAGAAGATAGCCGCAGTGAAAATTGAAATAAACGAAAATGCGGATAAAATTATTGTTAACAAAGCTAAATTGAACAGAAAATGTTATGTTCAACCTACATGGATTACAAACGTCGAATTTAAGGACTGGATATCAACGGATATATTCCAAATATAACGTTGTATGTACGTGCTGTAGAAAGATATTTAGCGTTGCATATGGTGGTGTACGAGACGTTCGCAGCCACAGGTAGAAGCGCAAAACATATTCAGGCAATGTCAACAAGGAAATTTGATGGTGGAATGTTGCAGTTCTGGACAAAGGATTTTTTAAACATTTTATGTAACTGCTAACAACAATATGGTAACAGAATGTGAATTAAAAATGGAAAATTTTGTCGGCAAAAAAAAAAGACAAAAAAAAAACATGCCACTAAGTTTAATAGACGATACCTCGGAAAATGTTGCAGATTGGTTTCCTGATTAAAAAATCGCTAAAGATTTCATCTCTAAACGAACAAAGGGTTCTATGATGATTAAAAATGTTATTGGCAAACTGAACAAAGTTAAGATCCACTAAGTTAAGATTATGTCATTTTACTCTGTTGGTTGACGAATCAACTGACATATCAACCATAGAATAAATGGCCATGGTGGTGATTTACTTCGATATTGAAATTGGTAAGGTTCAATATAAATTGTATCGTTTAGTTGATTTACTCATTCGTGTTATGAGCGTCTGACTACTACGATCAAGTTTCCATCAGGCATCGCTTTTGTCCGGTCGCGGCATTTTCTGGTATACCTTTCTGGCCGTATTCCCATTTGCCCAGCCCTCAAGCCATTTCTCACGGAAATGGTCTTTTAGCCACGACTTGACCCCCAGTTGGGTCAAGGGCTTATCGGGTTGGGGCTGAGCTGCGCCTGCCCTGGCCAGTGCGTCGACCCTGTCTGATTGGGCCATTCCGCAGTGTCCGGCCATGTACTGTAGGACTACTTTGCCGCCACGTGCCAGGAATTCACCTACTGTATCCAGAATGGCACTCACCGTCTTAGCCTCCAGAGAGCTTCGACTCAAGGTTTCGAGCGAAAACCGAGAATCGGTGAAGACCACGACGGTCGGGAAACTCTTTCTCTTCGCTTCCAGTTCGGCTTCATGACTACTGTTAGTAGATCCACACGTTCCGACAGTTCGACGCTGTCGGGTCCTGGTTGGGGGTATTGAATTAGCACACCGTATCCACTTTTGCCATCTCTAAAACGTGAGCCGTCAGTGAAGACTTTTACCACGCTGTCTCCATAGGCCTCGATTGTGCGCAGAGTCTCGTCTCGCAAGAGCTCGACGGGACTGGCCCGTGTCACCGCGGTATTTGCCAGTGTCAAACGTATTTCAGGCGGGTCAAGACTTTCATGTGGTCCTCGAGCAGGGACCAGTTGCATTCGTTCCCTGTGCTTGGACTGATTCATCTAGTTCGTAGACCGCGTCCAGGAAGGAGGGTCGCTTCAGTCTTGTCCGCTTAACCCATCTGTCTTGTAATTGATAGCAGGGTTCGTCATGCTCCAACCTACGGTATCGCTCCGCCGTAGTCATGATTGCCTTTTCTCGCCTTATCGCCAGGGGTTCTACGTTTGACATAATTTCTACCGCGGCGGTGGGTGTGGTACGTAACGCCCCGCAAACGAACCGTAGAGCTTGGTTCTGTAATCGGTCCAGGCCCTCTAGAGCCGTACGGCTCGCAAAGGCCTGGACCGGGAGGCTGTAATCAATAGCACTTCTCACGCTACCAAGATAGAGAGCTCTTAGTAGTCTTGCGGCCGCGCCCCAATTCGTGCTAGCCAGTTGTCCAATACGAAGCTACCTTTACAAGTTTGACAACAGAAGGGAACTGGCCTGTCGGCTGTGTGGCTGTCCCGAGGAGACAGTGGCCTACGTACTAGAATGTTGCCCCGAGTTGGACGGGGTTTTAGGTGGTGAAGTAGCAGTACCTGCTGAGGATTACCTCTATGGCGATGCCCGAATGATGAGGCTCGCCTGCGAAAAATTGAACCGGGTTTTAAGAGCCTAATTGCTCAACCCAAAAGAGAATGTACATTCATTAGTTGATTTACTCCGAAACGACCTTTCGTCCCCCTAAATTAACTAGCAACGCTACTGAGCGGTGCTGGTTTAGGGCCAGGAGCGCCAGTACGGATTAGCAAAAGGTAAGGCGAGGAAACGCTTTGGACGCCAGCTCTGAGGAAACCCTGCGGTGGGGGTAAAACCCTAGGTAGGACAGTGATGATCACCCGCTTTGCGGTGATCCTAACCATTGAGACTCGTAAGCTTTGCCGGGGTGGCGCCAAAGTGATACTATTTTGATAGCGAGTCGTAGTAGGGAATTCCACCCCTCCCTCGGGAGGCTCACTTAGTTGGAGGCGTTTTCGACCTAGTGTCCTGGACGCCCAGGCGGCCGCTTGTAGCAGCGACCGCTCCGGGGGGGAGGGGGTCTTCTCAGCCTTAACGTCCCCTAGGGGGCCAGAGGGCTGAGGGGGTTTTCCGGGAAGCCCCATGAAGAGCTCAGGTTCGGGACTGCTGATTTTCTTCGACATGTAGGATTTTGAGTTGATTTAAAAGAAGCAAACGCAGAGTTCATTTTTGCTGCAATCAAGGCATGTCTGGTCGAAGATAAAATACCACTGGCCAGTGTAATGGCACTTGGAGTTGATGGAGCTAACGTAATGATTGGAGCCGAAAATTTCGTGCTTTTACGTTTCATAAGTGTACAGCCAAATATATTTGGTATAAACTGCACATGCCATATAGCTGCTCTATGTGCCGCTGATGCATGTAATTGTAAATTGTAAGTGACACAGGTCTGTAATTACCGGGGTCTGATTTATTACCTTTCTTAAAGAGTGGAGTAACGTTAGCTAATTACCAATCTTGGTGCACCTTACCCTGGATTAGAGAGGCTTGATAAAGAACTGCAAGGATTGGGGGCAGTTCATTTTCTTTATTATTGAAGATTATTTATTCTTTTTCCCATGGCCTTGTCATTTCCTTTGTCTTTATAGCAGGGATGCCCAAAGTGCGGCCCGCGGGCCAAAACCGGCCCGCGAAGCAATTTTTACTGGCCCGCGACCTCATCTGAAATAATTAATTAACTAACGTATTATTTTTTAGCAACATTAAATATAAGAAAAGTCGACACGTTTTACCGTTTTGATAACGTCAAAGTCAAAGGATGGCAAAAGTCGATAACATTGTATTGTTTACCAATTACTAGACTTCAGTCTTAAACTTAAAGACTGACAAGGGGAACAAATGTATTTGGTTCTGTTTGTTCTGCTGTCTTGCATAATTTGCATTATCGGTTGATGTGAAAAGACATATAAACCTTCTTAACATAATTCTCCAAGGGCACAATGCAGTGGTAAGCCAATTGTATTCACATATCAAGGACTTTGGGAACAAGCTGAAACTTTTTCAAAGGGAACTTTTTCAAATGCAGTCTAATACCACACATTTCCCCTCACTGCAGGAAATCATTACAAGTTTACCAGAAAGAAGCTTCAATTGGCAAATGCATAGGTATGATGCAGATATCTCATCCTTTGCTGATGAATTTCAAAGACGCTTTCATGACTTAATAACTATTGAAAAGATAAACATGGTTGTTGTTGTTGTTGTTGAATCTTCAAATGTCTCTTTAGATTTTGATAATACTGCGGCAATCTGCAGCGGGAATTCATTTAGCTGCAAACTGATGCTGAATGTCGCAGCAGACAATTTCTTCTCTTTGACTTTTAGAGTGAGCTTCATGGTTAAAGAGAGATTAAAAGGAATTCGAACATTTGTTTAAAAAATGCTTAGCTTGTTTGGCTCGACATACTTGTGTGAGCAGACATTTTCAGTTATGAATTTTAACAAGATCTGTGTGAGGACGAGAATAAGTGACTCTCAACTACGTGATATCATACATATCAAAACCATGGCATTGAGCCTGACCTCACCACTTACTGCATTCAAGATGTCAGTTTCACCATTCACATTAAAATTTTACAATAAAAACCCATCATACTATGTCATTTTTATATTATTATTTTAACCCGGCCCGCGAATATCTTTGCATAAAGGAATATGGCCCGCCATGCAAAAAGTTTGGGCATCCCTGCTTTATAGGAATCAAATTAAAAATGTTGTCTTTTAAAAAAAAAAGACTCAAAAAGAGACTTCAAATGCATCGCTGAATTCAAAGATATTCTAGTCTCTTGAATGGTTATTTTCGTTTTCTGAAATCTTTCTAAAATTGTTTCCAAAATTTAAAGTAAAATAGCTACTTCCAATTGTTCAAGTTCCTTCTGAAATCCTTCTGCTTCAATTCAATAGTCACGTGGCTGATTTTCGCTAGTTGGTAATTTTTTTTAGTGCTGCAATATGCTCATGGTATGAATTATTGTGAAATGTGGTTCTTTAGGTGAATGTTAAAATTACCATGAACGGAGAAGAGATGTAACGAAGAAGTTCTGAAGGAAGTAGGCCAGAAAAGAAAAATTATGCCTAACTTTAGAAATAGACAATCTAAATTTTTTGGACTCATCATCAGGTGAGACAAACTTGTTGTTCGTCCGTCGAGTCGACGAGGACCACTCTAGTCATCCGAGAGTTGCATTTGACACAGTAAAAAAGGAAAGATAGAGGACAAAAGTGATCGAGGCATCATCATCATCCCCATTTGTCCTTTTAGTTCCTTGTGGAACATAGGGCCTCTGTCAAAGCTCGCCACTGTGCACAGTCCCTTGCCAGTCGTTTCAATTCTTCCCAGCTCTTTCCATTTCTTCCAGCCTCATCTAACATGCTCCGTCTCCATGTACGCTTGGGTCTTCCTCGCTGGCGTTTGCCCTGGGGGTTCCAATCTAAGGGCTGCCTCACCATGCTGTTATCTTTCCGAAGGGTGTATCCAATCCATCTCCATTTCCTTTCCATGATTTGTTGTTCCACTGTCCTTTGTCCACACCTCTTGGAGTTTTCGACCTTGTCGTACCATTTTATTTTCAGATTATTTCTAAGGCATCTGTTAACAAGTTAACAAAGGTTTGGAGTCTATTTTTTTGTTGTCTCTGTCGTTCGCCATGTTTCGGATCCATAAGTAGGACCGTTTTAACGTTGGTGTTAAAGATTTTTACTTTTGTTTTGACATAGATGTATGTAGATCTCCAGACCTGTTTCAGATTGGCAAATGCCTGTCGTGCCAGATTTATTCTTCGTTCGATGTCCTTATCAGTTCCCCCTGTTACACTAACCACACTCCCAAGATAAACAAAGTTGTTTACTTGTTCCAAGGTACAGTTCGCTACTTGTATGTCTCCATCTTGTTGGTAGTTAACTTTAAAAAATTTTGTTTGATATTAAGCCCTACTCTTTTCCCAGTCTCGCACAATGCTGTGAGTTTGTCTTGCATGTCTTGAAGTCTGTGGGACAGAATGGCCAAGTCATCTGCAAATTCTATTTTTTGCATTAGGTTCCACTGGATTCCTTTTCCTGAGCTTGCATATGCTTCTTTTGTGACCCAGTCTAACACAAGAAGGAACAGAAGTGGTGAAAGGAGGCATCCTTGTTTGACTCCAGTTGTGACATGGAATTCATCTGTTAATCTACCATTATGTACTACTTGGCAAGTGAAGTTTTCGTATAGATTTTGGATGATATTTGTTATTTTGTTTGGTATTCCATAGTGTCTCATTATTGACCATATAGTTTCTCTATTAATGCTATCAAAGGCCTTTTCAAAATCCACAAATGTGGTATAAAGTGGAGACTGCCATTCAATAGACTGCTCAATGATTATCCGAAGTGTTGCTATTTGGTCAATGCATGATCTTCCTTTTCTGAACCCAGCTTGTTCTTCCCTCAGGAGATCATCACAGGCATCTTTTATTCTGTTTAGTATTGTTCTGCTAAAGACCTTGCATGATACTGATTGGAGGGTAATTCCTCGCCATTTCTCACATTGTGACAGATCCCCATTCTTTGGAATTTTAATCAGTAAGCCCTTTTCCCATTCCGCATGAGGAGTTTCAGTTGACCAAATTTTGTTGAAGATACTATGGAGTTGGTTAATGATTTCAGCTCCTCCTTCTTTTGGGATCTCAGGTGGTGTGCAGACAGGGAGAAAAGATGCTGGACGGGCTAGCAAGATGACATGGGGCACAATCACCAGCGGAGCTGATGGGCAATACCAAAGACAGAGAGCTGTGGAGAAGCATGACCGCCTACGCCGATAGGCATGGCGGCTGATGGATGGTGGATGATTTATTGGCAGACCTTACATGTAGCCACTCGTCGGGTTGGCCATCTTGTGTCACACAATGCTCTGATAACAGATATCAATTTCATGTGTTTTTTGAAGTATTTGTTGTTACGTATCTAGGCATTGTTACCTATTTTTTTTTTGTTGTTTTCACTTGACCTGTTGCGGTCGAGAGACGGGTAGAAAATTCCCGAGGTTGTCTGCCCCTTTTGTGTAATGAGTTTTGTTTATGAGCGGCGGCGAGTTCAAGCCACACAGACCGTGTGACCGGTCCTTGACCTGTGTGTTTTCATCTGGTCAAAAATATGAGGTTTTCTTGTTCCGTCTCTTTAGAGAAGGTTCTAGCTCTGTCTTGTTGTTCACTTGTCCTGTTCTCGAATAGTATTCGAGAAACTACTCGAGTTGTCTTGAGCTCGACGCGCGGTGGACTATAAAAAGACCGCCCGTATAACGTTGAGACGGACAAGACATACGGAGACAGCCGTGAGACAGAATAGCGGAGACTTTGCGTGACCCCTGCGTGGTATTGATAGTGTAAGTTGAGATTTTTCCTTTTCAAGGCCTTGCTGGTAATTGTAGTTATCTTTTAAAACTCTTGAAGTGTAATATTTTTACATGCCATTTTTGTAAAAGGGTTTGGTCAACCTCTCAATTCTGTATTGAGTAGATGTTTGTGTTTTTTTTTGCTTGTAACTTAATGTGATTCATTTAAAAGTACTATTTGATTTATATTTTATTAAACATTCAGTTAATATTTTACTTTCCGATTTCTTGTGTTATTCATTGTAAGTCTGTGGTTAAATTCAGACTTAAGATAGTGACACAACGGCTTTTTCTATTGTCACGTTCCCCTAGACAAGCCAATACAAATTAGAATAGATATAATTCAATTCGTAATACGTGACAAAAGAAGATTGGGGCCTTCGTCCGGGATGTTTTTCTGAACCTATTTTCATCTTACTTGAGTAATTTTGTAAAGGCGAAGTTGCCGTTAAAA
>MUZC01004448.1:445301-455519 GCA_002072015.1 Radix auricularia
CCCCCCCCCCCCCGTTTCTTTTTTTTATTTTCGGGAGGGGGTAACCTCCCCAAACCCCACCCTGTTAGTTTATTATTTATTTCAAATTTTAAGGGGAGACGTTCCCCCTCCCCCGATGAGGGAGACAACCGAGGAAATAGAGCAACAAAGGGAGGTAACTACAACATAGCAACCGTAAGTCCTGGACGTGACCAACTTTCTGGCCGCCATCTTGGATCCGTACAACGATAATTAGCCGCAAAAAGTTTTGACGCCCCAACTTTTAGGACTTGAAGGTGGAAATAGGAACAATATCCCGAGTCATCCCCCTTTCAAAATAAAAACGGGGTTGTCGGAAATGTTTTTTTAAAAATCAATTTATCTTAAATACAATGTAATGCATAAATATAATTATTTTGACAAAGATTAAAATTAAAGTAATGAAAATAAATCAATCTAAATAATTAAAATTAAATAAAATTACCAAGTAAAGTAGGCATAGGAATAAGTTACAGAGATAAAAAAATAATATTCCATTGCAGAACTGGCAATATCTTCCAATGCCAGATATTTAATGACAATTTGCAAACAATAATAATAATACAAGTTATTTACTCAGAAATTGACAGGCAAAATGTTCTTATTATCATTTAATGTTTTAATGAAATGAGTTTCTAAAATCTTCACATACTATTTTAATTTAAAATTTCAGTAATCCTGCATCAAAGGTGTGGGGTATTTGCATAAATAATTTGTTGTAACTTGCATTCAGTTTTATTTTAAGAGTCAAATACTTACCATTCAAACATTTAATTATAGTTATTGAATTACATTTACAATATAAATAATTAAAATACGTTAGGCTTGCAACTGTTTGTACTTATTTGAAATTATATGTATAAAAAACAATTTTCGCCCTTGATTTTCTTCCACAAGCCTTCAAATATTTTTTACAAAATTCAAAATCTTGATATAATTTAAACATTCCTCGTTCATTGTTTTGTAAATTGGATTGTGAATTTCTCCTGAACATTTGATATCAATATTTCTAAAATTAAAAAAGTTTTGAGGGAAATAGTACAGAATTTTGAAATTGGGGTCACAAGTTTTTAAATAAATTATATAGGTTATATAAGCGGCCCAAAAAATCGACAAAAAAATTCATAACTCCACTTCTATAAAAGATAGAAAGACAAAACAAGTGTTTTTGAAAAGGTCTTAGCAAGCCCTTTAAAATGATTTATTATTTAAGCCTATTTGACTACATTTAACTTTTCTGTCTAAGTACCTAATATCAAAATTTAGGTAGTTGAAAAAGGAATATGTAAGTACTTTGATAATCGTTTGCGTATCCTTCTGCGCATGTCAAAAAAAAAATCGCAAGTACCGAGTCAGTCCTGTTTGGGCTTAAGCGATGTTTTACAAATTAGGTGGTATATACGGTTTCCAACCTAGCCTTAATACCTTGATGCGGCAGCCATCTTTGATCCGGAAAACAATAATTTATATAATTTGAGGACAACAACTTCAGGAAACGTATTAGTTTCAAGTAACCTATGTAAAATTAATGCAATGATCAAATATTTACTCTTACAGCATATAAGATGACAATCAAGATATTCTTAGGTAACTTGAGTTCAGAAACAACATCTGACAAGATTCGTCCCTTATTTGAAAAATATGGACAAGTAGTGGAATGTGATGTCCTCAAAAACTTTGGATTTGTTGTGAGTATGGGATTAAAATGGAGAAATCTTTCCCCAGTGCTCTTAACAACTACTATTATACCATATGATTTATATAGGCCTTTCTAAATAGAAAACTTTTACTTTTGTGTAAGGTTTTTAAGACAGCTCGTTTTTGAGAACCGTTTAACCATTCAAAGAACCGGTTAACCATCGGTCCTAATTTTGACTATGTTTTGTGAACCAACAGAAAGCATAGAATTTTTGCCCAATGTTGTCAGATTTGACATCCAAGTGCATATTATGTTCCTGCACCAGTGTTCACCTCCGCTGCGTTACCATAAAAACATCGAATTTAAAACTAAATTTTTATTTATTTTTTTACTTTACAAATTCGTACCAGCAAAGAAGCAAACCATGATGATTAAGATTTAATTTTATGTACTCAAACAGCATGTTATCAAAATTAAAGTTAGTGAGGACCGGCTAACCTAATAGTAGTCTTACTGTCTGGTCCATATCTTTCCTTAATGTTTTGAGAATCAAATGTTCGCCTGGCGATGGTGACTTCAAAGGACATGTGACATCACCGCCCGCTTGTGTTATTCTTGTACTATGCTTCGCCTAGGGAATTAAAAAGAAAAAAATAGTTCTCTAGCTGAAATCCAATAACAGTGATGACGTGTATTTTTATATTACGTAAATACTGGAATGTTTACCCTTACTGGATGAAGCGGTCAAACTGTCTTATCCCTTAAACAGGCAAAATGCTGGTAATACCATCAGTTGAAATCTCGCATTTTTAAAGGATTTTATTCTGTTGTGGATAGATTCAACTTAATTTTTTTTTTTTTTTTTTTTTTTGGTGAGTGTTTCAAAAGGGATAGTTTGGACTCTTGAAGCAATGAAGTGGGGGTTTATAGGCTTAAATTTAACAGAAATTAAGTTGAGAAACATGTACTTTGAGCTGGAGGAAGAGATTGATATTGACATTAGTGTTAGTATCATGTAAACATCGGATCTTTCAGTCAGACTGGATATTTGTGCTAGTAATTAGTGTCAAGTGCTTGTTTGGACTTCTTAAAACCGTTATTGGATTTTTTCATTTTTTTTTTTAGAAGACATGGATAAATAAATAAATAAAAAGACTTGACAAGAATAACAATTTCTAGTTCATTTACTTATTTGTACTTATACCTGAGATATAGAGTTTTTACTGACATACCCCCAAATATATCTAAAATTAAAATTGTTTTAAAAATCTGACCTGGTAAAAGTGGAAAAAATTCTGCTCATTAAGGGGTTAAAGACTTGAATGTCACTGTCATTTGCCTGTGGCTTTGGTTTTATGCCACAACACAAAAAATATTTAACTCTGGGCAACCAGCCAATACCAACAAATTGAAGTTATGGCTAACCAGTCCTGACCTGAGGGGAGGTTATTAAGCGTTAACCATAAAAAAAACCTTAACTTAGATTTAAAGTCTGATAATATTATGTAATCTATTGTTTACTTATAAAAAATTTTTATGCTGAGAACAGCTTTAAATGTTATTCTGAACAGAAAATATTTCTTTAATTCAGCACATGGTAAACAAGAATGAAGCCAATAAAGCCATTGCTCAGCTGGATGGATACAGTGTGGATGGAAACAATATTCGTGTAGAGGTAAGTGCTACATATTTAGTTTTCAAATATGATCTTTTCGCTGGAATTATAGTCACTATCAATTTCAGCGATAATCTTTTAAATGGGGGAAAATTGAACAGCGTTTTGTTCCACCCTTTGTTCGATTTATGAGCTGTTCGACCATCAAATAATGCGATATAAATATTCCAATAGTGCAAAATATCGCCAATTTTCCGCATTTAATGTATGTTTATTTACTTGTAACAGCATGATACGATATGCTCTTCATAATTTATGCGCCAATGAAACCTGTCAGTAAACGTAGCCGATTTCCTATTGGTCTCTACTGTTGTTTTTTCCTTAAAATTAATTTTAACTTTAAAAAACAGATAGGTATTACCCTTTGTCAAACCGAACTATCGACAGGTTTCATTGCCACGGCGTTTTCATTTATCTGTGAGGACAATACAATTTTAATTTTTTTTAATCTTGCAGCTATCGACCGGAAAGAAAGGTGGCGGCGGCGGTGGCGGAAAATTCGACAAGAAAGGGTTAGAAAAAAATTTATTGCGCAAGCTCGTAGACCGTTTTAGTACTTCTGTCCGCTGAACCCTGGTTGTGCCGTGCCGATGCCGTCTGCGATTGTCATCCATAGAATACAAATCCAGATCGGTATTATCGAGCAGCCTATCAGCCGTATTGAGTATCGAAACGGTTTGACTGAGTGACATCTGTGCAAGTTCCAGACATGGTTACTTGTAATCTGGAATGAGGCATTATGTTTGATTTACTTTTTTTTTAAAAAAAATAATTAAAAATACCTTATGGAAGCAGAGTAGTTAAATTTTATGCACTTCTGTACACGAGTCAAAAGCTATTTTTTAGCATTAATTTTGGTAAGTGATGTTTTTTAAAAAAAAGAGAGAAAGTAAACCCTTTGGAGACGTCTTTTGGGGAAGTCGGTGACCTGTACATGAAAAGATTGCCTGCATATCCCTCTTGATATCCAACGTGACTTAATTGTTTCTAATCGAAATTTATAAATTCAAGTGTTTGAGTTGTTCAGTTAACTTAAAATAATAATTTTTTTACTTAATAAGTTTTCTTCTTGCTTTATGGTTTGACTTTTCTTGTATTGTAAGTTAGCTATAATGTCGGTTATTTAAAACAATTGTCATAAATATTGTGTTTTCCTCAGATTCGGTGGTGGAAATCGTACACGACCATATGGACTTCCACCTGGCAGAGGAGATCCTCGAGAATTTGACCGTTACCCATACCCTCCTCCACCACCTGTGCCATATGATAGGTATGATCCTTATTATCGGTACTACATGGAGAGAGAGGCTTATTATGCACGCATGGCCCCATTATCAGGTGACAGAGGTTATCCCCCTGCAGGAGCTCGTGATCGATACCTTCCTGTTCCACCACCTCGTGATCGTCTAGCTGATAGATATGCTCCAGACCCACGTGATAGGTTAATGCCACCAAGATCTTACCTTGATGAACGTGCCAGAGGGATTCCCCCTGATGCATATATGAGGGACAGGGATCCTTTAGCTGCCAGACCACCCCCAGAATATTATGACAGGTAATTTTAATATAAGATATTTAAATTTTAACTTGCATTTTCAATCTGTTTAAAGGTTCTTTGTTTAAATGTGCGAGAAGTTGATAGAATCAGTCATTTATTTAATTTTGAGGATATGGTTGTTCGGCTCTTGGGGTGCAGTTTCAAGTTAAGCCTTCAATTACGTTTGTTTAACTCTTAATGTTCCATGAGGTTTTCCGAAAACCTCAGTGCTGTAAGAAATTCTTAAATTGTGATCAACGCTTATTAAATTTAAAAAATTGCGTAAAATCATACTGACTTCATCTTTTAGGATAATGATTATTTTATGTCTCCGAAAGACCGTTTTGAGTTTTAACTCTTAAAGCCCCAGAAGGTTTTCAATAAACCTCCGCCTCAGTCCCTTAAGGATTTCCCGTATTACGATCAACCGGTTAAACTTTTTCCCCCGTAGTTAAGTACTATTATTTTGGTAATAAAGTATAGTAAAATCGTATTTACGAGGAAAAAAAAAAGAGTAAAAAAAATACAAAAAAAATTTGCGAATCGAACTATAACACTTGCGAGGGGAAAGGCAGTTATTGCCGGAAGTCGTAAACATCGTTTTTCACGCACTGAAGAGTTATTTTCTGTAATTTTTTTTTAAAAAGAGTTCTATGGAGTTGCACATTATAGCGCTTTGGTAAAAAAAAACGTGCTTTGACACATTAAGCGTTAAAATTATTATTTACCTTTCATTAGGGCTGCTATCTTTTTTGCCAGATTTTAAATAGACACATTGTCGGTTGCATCCATTTATCTATTTGACCTTGATCTTCATTCAATTAGATGTTGAAGATCTTATCCAGTTTCCATAATATAGTAAACTTTTGTTTGATTAATACAGAAATTATTTTTGAATAGACCGCCTGTACCAGATTAGATATCCCAACGAGAACTCTTTCAGTTGCATTGGTAACTTGTTTTGGTTGGATGTGTGGAATGTCTGGTGGTGGCCCTTAAGCGCTCTATTTATTGACCCAACTTTTCCAGGAAACCTCAGGGTGCAGGTCGTGGTGCAGAGCAGTCAGGTGCTGCAGCAGGCAGAGGAGTTGGCACACCTGGTGCTTATGGAAATGGAGTCGGTGGAGATTTTTATCGTAACATGGACAGGCCTGGAGTGGGCATGGGAGGTGCTGCTGGTGGCGCGGGTGACTTTTTCCGCCAAGGTGGCGGAGTTGGTCAGCAAAACAGTTATGGACGTCCGGGAATGGGTGGATCAGGTGGGAAGCCTGGAGACAGCCAGTCAGCTTTTGCTCAAGACGCTATCTTTTTTTAGGCAAGTGTTTTTCAACTCAGTGCTTTAGGGATTTATCTAAACATTGAAGTTTTAAATTTCTACGTGACAAGTTAGAATTAAGGTCCTTCTTATTCCAAAGTAAAATAAATTTGGTGAATTAAATATTTATAAATGGGTAATTTTATTAAAGGCACTGAAGTTTTGGAAGGGTTAAGAAAAACAAACCGATAGCAAGGTGATGTCTTGAGCCATGACTTTGGGTCTCGTAAATAGTAACATTGTTGTCCAATTAACTATTAACACTACTAGATTGCATGCTCATAGTGTCACGTGACTAATTTCTAACTCAATGTTAATTTTTTAACATATCAGTCTGGTATAGTGTCCGTTTCATTATGACTGATTTTATCAATTAAACATTTTTAAAAACTTTCCTATTTTAAAAAAAAAAATTTTGGAGGGGTTTGTTTCATTCTGGAAATTGCCTCCTTTATATTTCCTTTTTTACCAATCTTATTTTCAACGTTCCAAATTAAATTTTGATATGGTGTTTCTGACAATTTATTTAATGTATAAACCACAAATGTTGCACAAATTTATCAATCTCATGTCTTCTTAAAATTTCTAGTGCTGAATTCTATTTTATCCAACTGGGAAGGAATAGCACATAATTTCTCATGTAAGGATAGTGTGCATTGTTAATTTATAACACCGGATAAACTTGTTAACAATGTCATGATTATAATTTTCCCATGCTAACATTTTTGGTTTTCATTCTTGAAATTTTATCATACTCCAGTGAGTGTGTATTGTAGTTATTATAATAATTTTATGTTGGTAAACTTATTGCATGATGCATGATAACCTACTTTACCCTCCAAATCTATGTCAGTTATTTTAAAGTAAATTTTTTGTATTTTTTTCCCCTTCAAAATATTTGTATGACTGTCGGTCGTAATATTGTTTTTTTACAATTTATTTTTAATTTTCTATATATCATGGTAGTGTTTAGATTATTCTAAAGTGGGAATATCTTAGTGGGCATCAGTCTAATAAATGTAAGTTTTTTTTTAAAAGTCAATAGATCTATTAAATATTTTACTCATCCTCCTGAGGCAATAACTCGTGCTTGCTAATTTTCTTCTTTATAATATTGGTTCATCTTAGAAATGATAAAGATAAATGTAGCATCCATTAAATTTTAATGCCAGCATGCTTGATAAATTTGTATCTTGCAAACTAGATAAAAATTTCAGTTTTTTACATTGAAAGCATGCCATTGCCAGAATTTATTGAAGAAAGTCAGACTTCGGTATTGTATCAGAGGTGTGAGAATGCATTAAGAGAGAGAGAGAATCCAGAAATTCTAATTCAAGAATACTATCTGCAGTTTTTAAAAAATTTATCTTTCTTTTTACAGGTAGGGGTTTGAATTTTGCTGGAAGATTTGATGGAGTAAGCTGAGACCAACTAACTGACCCAAGTAAATATGATTGACTCTCTTTGAGCATCTTTCCATATTTATATATAGTTTTAAATTTTAAAAAAAAAAGTAAATTATTGTACTTAAAGTGAAAGGGACTAGTGAAAAAAATATTTGAAAATTGTCTCATAATTTGTCAGTCTCCTCATTTTAGTAAGTCTTCCTTTGGTGTTGATTTTTACACAATGAGGTCTAGTTACTTTCGTTTTACTCCTTCGTTTAGCTTCTTCAATGTAACTAGGGTCGCTTTTTTTAATTAATTCCACATTTTGATGTAATATAGATTTTAAAAAGGAATGTTGTCTTAGATGTAAAGCACCAATTTTATGCTGTTCATGTGTTCTCATCATGCATTTTCATTTGTTTACATCCATCATTTGTGGCATTTTTTGGTAACCTCATTTGTTGTAATTTTATTGTCATCAGACTTCCTCCACAAAAAAATCATGGTTTTTAAAACATTAAATGATCACTTTTGTAATAAACTTTTGTAATTTAATTCTTTTCTGTTTGTAATTTGGCAACCTTGAATAAATGCTGTTGTCTTGGGTCCTGGCAAATTTGCAAACATTGAGTGGTCATCTTGGAGCTAAATATGAAGTAGAAAAGTAGCTTGTAAATTGTATACCTTGCTAGGACCCAAGTTGTATGTGACTGAGTGTGACTTACTTTTAAAATCTAAAATTATGCATAAAATGTAGGTAATGACAGGTACAATGTTTCCTTGGTGTTAATATTAAGACCTGGTATTTAAAAATACTGTTACATATAGGATATTAACCAGACTAAACAAGGTCAAAAGCTTCATCCTTTAGTCATGGAATCGTGTACTGATACTTTTTTAAGCTAGACTGAGACAAATATTACATTATCTCCGTGTACTTCATGTAGAGTAAACTTTACCGTTCTGTGTTGTGGTTTAAGTTGAATCCAAATTTTTTAATGGTATATATATTAATATTATGACTGCAGAAATTAACTATTTATTTCTCAATTGTTAATTTTGTTAATCGACCTGTCACAAATTATTGAAAGTCAGAAATCAAAAAGTAAAACAATAAATAGCGACAGATAAATATTTCCTGACAATTGCAGGAACATTTTGGGTTTTAAACTATTGTCTGATTGAAAATATTGAAAATGTTGATATAGTTTTCCTACCTACTACTAGGTATTCTAAATGAAAATTTCAAAATATAACTACATTCAATTTGAATATTCCCATCTATAATGCTTATCTTCATTTGAACAGAACAACAAAAATTATTATTCTACCACTAATAGTAGTAGTTTTTATATATATGAATTTTTGAAAATTCAAAAATGGCCGCTGACACTTTGTGTGCAAAAGTGTGTTTTCGGCACCCTACAACTACAACTTTAAAAAAATTTTGTTGTTAGCTTTCAAACTTCCCTCCCTCACAGTAAAGTATACATTTAACAAGCTCAATTTTTTTCAGGTCACATTGTTATAAATTAACATTTAATTCATTCCAAAGTGAGCTGAATCACGATTTGACAAAAATTAAAAAGGGAGACAAACAAAAGTCAATTTTACTCATTTTTTAAAAAAATCATAAAAAATTAACGGCTAAAAATATAAATTTACCATCATGCCAAAGACAATTTAAAGCTCTTTATAAAGAAACTGACAGGCCCATGATAAATTTACAGTAATATAAACTAGTGTATGGTCACAAAATTTAAGAAATTTGATGAACTTAAAAAAAAATCTGAGTATAAATAATTTCATGTACCCAGGCCCAGTTATTTTGGTCCTTATCCACTGAAATAATATTTAAAATGAATTACAATTTAAGGCAATATAAATATAGCTATTTATTTTACAAATAATAGGCTTTGGGCCTTCATTTATTGATATATTTTAACAACTAAAACTAAAAAATTAAACTACTACCATGGTTATAATGCTAACAGCAGTAATGACGACATCTCTTCTGATAAATTACTAATTTACAAAGAGGCAAGTTCCTGAATTCATCCACATAATACTAATACGTACGCAAGGGGGGGGGTCTTAAGTTGAAGGCATTTTGAGACTGAAGTCAAGACTAATCATGGATATGGAATGCTTTAAAATAATTTCTACATAATGCGAACTAAATTCTGAGCTTTTAATTACTGCGAATAAACATTTGATTCACACCAAACGTTCACATTTCTAAATTATAATATATCCGTCTGATTTATATATCCATTTCTCGAAATACAGAAGTTTCTCCTTCGCCCACCGGTGCCATTAAATAGCCGTTACAAATACCGGCATTTTCATTGCTTATATTTATACGAGCAAAATACCCGTGCTACGCTACGGGGTAGGCACAATAGGAATAACTTTATTTTGGTTTTGGGTCTCAAATTCAACTTTAAAATGAATGTAAACGCATCTGGAAAGTAGGGTAGTGATAAATCGAACCCATTTTTAATAAAAACAACGTTATGTGTGTCGAAAAAAAATAAAAATATTATTAATTTAAATATTACCCATCAATTTTGGTATATCTGCTTTAATATAGCATCATTATTATCATCCGTGGCTTGCTCCACCACATCCTTCCAGCTACAGCCC
>MUZC01004449.1:0-23498 GCA_002072015.1 Radix auricularia
ATTGTTGAAAACCCACCGGACCTGTATACATTGTCAAAATGTCTTGACAGCGAATGAACCGTAGTCGAACAAAATAATAAATATATTTATTTATTTATAATCGCTTTGCACGACCGATTTATTTTACTGTATTTATGAATGGGACGTATTGGGAGCCGTAACCGGGTTTGAAAAAATGGCCGGATTTCGGATTACCGGAGCTGAAATCTGGTATACAACTACTCTCAACAAATTTACAGCGTAGGA
The DNA here is from genome assembly GCA_002072015.1 of Radix auricularia. Taxonomy (NCBI): domain Eukaryota; kingdom Metazoa; phylum Mollusca; class Gastropoda; family Lymnaeidae; genus Radix; species Radix auricularia. Next base: position 247 of record MUZC01004449.1, read on the forward strand.
CATCTAACAGTGTCTTCCAGTGCACACAGCCACAGTCAGCTATATAGATGTAGTCTATTGTAAAGATCTAGCCGAAGTTAGCTATATGGATGTATTCTATTGTAAAGATCTAGCCAGAGTCAGCTATATAGATGCAGTCTATTGTAAAGATCTAGCAAAAGTCAGCTATATGGATGTAGTATATTGTAAAGATCTAGCCAAAGTCAGCTATATAGAGTCTATAGTAAAGATCTAGCAAAAGTCAGCTTTATGGATGTAGTATATTGTAAAGATCTAGCAAAAGTCAGCTATATGGATGTAGTCTATTGTAAAGATCTAGCCAGAGTCAGCTATATAGATGTAGTCTATTGTAAAGATCTAGCAAAAGTCAACTATATGAATGAAGTTTATTGTAAAGATCTAGCCAAAGTCAGCTATATTGATGTAGTCTATTATAAAGATCTAGCCAATTCAGCTATATGGATGAAGTGTATTGTAAAGATATAGCCAAAGTCATATATATGAATGTAGTCTATTGTAATAATCTAGCCAAAGTCAGCTATATGGATGTAGTCTATTGTAAAGATCCTGTCAAAGTCAGTTATTGGGATGTGTAAGTTATCAAGTTGTCATCACAAACCTTTGCATAATTATAACTTTCATAAAATGGATAAAAACGTCCTATTCTGTTTCACGGGTTTCTCTTTTTTCAATTATGGATCCTAAAAATGACTTATATTTGTTGGGGAGGGGGGTTTAAAAGACATATTAATATCAAAGTAAACACAACAACTAATATGATACCTATATTTTTTACAAGTAAGTTTTACAGATTTTATGCGAGTATTTCTTTTGACGAGTGTGAAGTAAGGAGAAAATTGACAAAATCTGGTGTTACCTTATACTTTTTAAAAGTAAACTACTTGTAGGTCTTATACTTTAGTGTATTTTGTTTGTGTATGTATGCATAGGCGGCATTTGCTTTGGTGTTACCCAGTGTGTTAGCTCATGGTGATATACCTTCCCGACTTACCCAGTGCTGTAGCCCATGCTGTTATACCATCACGACTTACCCAGTGCAGTAGCTTATATTGTTTTACCCTCACGAAATACTTAGTGCTGTAGCTCATGTTGTTATACCCTAACAACTTACCCAGTGTTGTTCGTTCGTTCGTTCGTCCGTCGAATCGAGGAGGACCACTTTAGTCATCCGAGGGTTGCTGGGACTTGTTTTGCCTATGTGTGCGCAGATGGCTGACAAGGCCGATCCTGGCGCGGAAAGTTCGGGAACAGAAGGGACATTGGGTGAGTTGATTGTCTCCTGGAGGGTTGACAGCACGGGCCTTTCGGGCTTGCCTCTTCTTTTCTGCGGCGTTAATCCTTTTTGCCTCGCATGTCCTGGCACCTTCATGGATGGATTGGCGCCAGGTGGACCGGTCCAACGCAGCTTCCTCCCACGTGTCTGGGTTTATTGCAAACGCTTTCAGAGACGCTTTCAATGTGTCTTTAAAGCGTTTCTTTTGTCCACCATGGGACCGCTGGCCATCCTGGGGCTCGCCATAGAAGAGTCTCTTTGGTAGTCTCTCATTTGGCATTCGGGTTAGGTGCCCTGCCCAGCGAAGCTGTGACTGCATCAGTAGGGTGAAGATGCTGGGGAGGCCAGCTCTGGTTAGTACCGTGGTGTCTGGAGTTTTGTCCTGCCACTTTATGCCCAGAATCTTCCTGAGGCTTGTTGTGTGAAAGTGGTTCAGCTTTTTAGCATGGCGTTGATATACGGTCCAAGTTTCGCATGCATAAAGCAGTGTAGGGAGCACAACTGCCCTATATACTTTCACTTTGGTCTGGATGGTAATGCCTCTTCTGTTCCAGACATTCGGGTACAACCTGCCAAAAGTGGAGCTGGCCCTGGCAATTCTGACATTCACTTCGTCATCGATGGTGACATTTTGTGACAGTGTGCTGCCTAGGTAAGTGAAGCGTTTCACTGCGTTGAGTTTCTGGTTGTTGACAGTGATGATGGGCTCAACATAAGGTTTTCCAGGCGCGGGTTGATAAAGGACTTCAGTGTTGTAGCTCATAGTGGTATACCCTAACAACTTACCCAGTGTTGTAGCTCATAGTGGTATACCCTAACAACTTACCCAGTGTTGTAGCTCATAGTAGTATACCCTAACTAGTTACCCAGTTTGTCCTAACTTGCATCCTTAGGATTTGTTATAAAATCAGTTGTGGTCCCCTAAGAACTACCCTCTGAAAGCTAAAGTGACCATAAAGATATAGTGATCATCACTACTGTAAGACCCAGAGCTAACCAACAAGGTACAGGGACAAACATACAAGCCTCTGTTGTACCGAGATAAATCAGCTCGTATTTCACAACGTGTAAACACTGTTATTTATAGACGTTTCTAGAAGTAGAACACGAACACATGTGTGAGTGACGATTGATACTTGTACTTAGATTTACTCTTTAAATATATTTTTCTAGTTATAGCATATTGGTTATGTTTAAAAGCCTCGGTTAATCTACTTTAATGAAATGTCACCTGTCTGAGTAATTAACCACAATCTTTGGTTTATACAAATCTTAAAGTTTAGTTTGTATTTGAAGTGTGATATTTTATAATTTTCTTTTGTCATCATCTTTTGAGATTCTTTTATCTTGATAAGAGTTCTTAGAACTCATCTCTCTAGTCAACTTAACTCTAAGTGTCATGCAAGTTTCTATCATATTTTAACACTAAGAGAACTGGCATATGCTGACTTCGTGTAGTAATGTCAGCTTATATCATATTTTAACACTGAGAAAACTGACTTTTGATGTCTTGGGGTAGTATTGTAAGCTTATATAATATTTTAGAACTATGAGAACTTGCTTATAATGGCTTGGGGTGAATTTAGTAATGTAAGCTCATATCATATTTTAGAACTATGAGAACTGGCTTTTAATGGCTTGGGGTGAGTTTAGTAATGTAAGCTCATATTATATTTAAAATCTAAAAGAACTGTCTTATAATTAGGTACCACAAGCTGAATTTCAAATAGGCCCACAGGTTTTTTAATTATTTCATTTTAAAGTACTAGCATTTCTAAGACTAGGGACACTAAATTCGTTCATATATCTTCATAAATGATAAAGTTTTGAACATTTAAATTTCTGTTTTTTTTTCGTTTTTTTCACAACCCTAAAAATTGCCATTTTTGAAAGGCCATATCTGAAAAATAATTACATTACGTAAACCCTTTTAGTCACTTTCATTACAACCATATGTACATATAAAATAAACTCAATTTTTTCATGGATATAAAATAGTTCCCTCGTTAAAATTTATTGACATGAAAATGGCTTGGCATCGTTTTTTTGAAAAAAATAAAAACATTAGGAAAAAATCATGAATTTTGTTACTTTTGAAAAATTTGACAAAAATTAGCCATTTACCTTAGAAGACAAATATTGATATGAAAATTTAGTTTAGTTAAGGATTTATGAAATTAAATAGAATATGCACTGTTAAACTAAATATCAACAATATATGTTAAGTTTGAAATGTGCAAGGGTTATCAAATAGTGAAATTTTTTTCATTTTTAAAAAATTTGTTAAAAAAACAACATTTGTCCCACAGTTGAAATATTTACATTACAATAAACATAAACCATGGCTTTCAACTGTGCACAGAGTTAATTAGTCCAATCCATTTATATGTAAAATATAATCATGTAGGAAAAGTGCAATGCTTTATATGGACTTAATATAGCAAAAAACTTGTGCTATTACTAAAGTAAGTAGTTACAAATGTTATTTCAACCATGATAAGAGGAGAATGTTATTAATATACCTAATATATGAGCTCTAAATACATTTTACTTCTAACATTTTTAATATAACATACCTTTAAATTTCACAATCACACTATAGATCTATATGCTTAAAATGCATTAATTTCCAAACGTTTAAAAATTTGTTTAAATGAATCTAAAATATCTACACACTATTGGTTGGTAGATGAGTAGTCAACAAAAATCTTGAATGTCTACATCAAATTTCAAATTTAAATGTGAATACTTTGAAACAAACTGGTGGAGTGTATTTGATTTCTCTATATATTCCAAAGGATGTTAGGGTAGGAATAATTGAATCAAAACCCAACATTTTAACCAATAAAAATTCATAGTCCACTGAAAAGAGGCAGACCAAGGAAGAGTTGGGAGGACAACATCAAAGAGTGGACCGGCCTTTCATTTAGCGATTCCCCGAAGGCAGCTCAGAACCGTGACACTTGGCATGAGTTAGTGCGCAGCTCAAAATGGTGCCCAAACGACCCAGCGTCGAGTTAAGGGATAGTTCAAGTTCAAGTTCAAGTCCACGGTTGAATTAGAACAGTCCATTAACTTTTCCACTTGATTCCGAATTGAAAAGCTGCCACCAGGTTTCAGCAGTTAGATCCAGGTTTCAAGCTGAAAATTACAATTTATTTGAGTTTAATTTTAAATTTACTAGTAGTAGAAAACAAAATATATTTTAATAAACATTTATTATAATAAAGTCATTAAAATAATTAATTACATTCGTCTTAGTTTTAAAGCTACCTGATCCCATGTCTTGCTATTTTCCTCTTTTAAAACATAGAGTTGCAGTAGTGGTTTGTAGTTTGTTGGTAATGGCATGAGTGGGCAGTGATGGTCTTCTATTTTATCATTTTCACTGGCCAGAAAAGTCCTCTTAAGTGCACCATAATCCATATTGTTCACCATCATCTAACAAAATTAAACACATATTTCCCAGTATATAAATCATATTATAGAAATTATTCTAACTTTATGCTGAAATACTTATATTTCTTTATAATTGCTTTATAATTGAAACAAAAACCTCCCTAATTATTAAATTTTTGACTTCAACTTAATCATTGTTTACATTGACAACCAATGTTATGATCACGTGACCTTCAATATAAATAACAATTTAGAACTAATAACATCAATTTATTACTATGAAATATATTTATTCTTACTCATAAAAATAATATATTTTAGGGGAAATACATCACTTTTATGTAAACAGTCAGAACAAAAATAGATTTCAAAGTTGGAATTGTGGTTTACGTTAGTAACGAACCTTAAATGTGAACGTTACTTATTACTGTACAAGTACAATGAATCGTAAAACTAACTAGGGAAAACAACACATTTGCCAATAAATAAATAATTAATAGACATTTTAAACTATCGATATGATTAATTTTAATAATACTACTTACCAACTAAGCCTTTCAGATCGACTACTGTCAATTTTTTTGTCCCTACTTGAGCGCTCGCATCAAGGGACTCCGCTATTTCCTTATCTGGCGAAACGTTTTTCTAAACGAAAATATAGGGGTTTTCTGTTCGTTTCGTCGAATTGGGCCATGTTAATAAATGAACATTTGTTTACATATTCATATTGGAAAATGAACAAGCTTTAAAGTAATGTTAACAAATTGGTCAAAATGTGTTAAAAACTTATAATTATATAGATTTTTTGTAGTGGAATTTTAATAATTTTGTACATTTTAAATAAAATTTTAAAATTTTGTTTTATACAAAACTAAAGCTTATTCAATTCTACATACGATTCATTACTTTTTAACGTAATTGCATCTATCGCCCGGCAAAGGCGTTTAATGAGAGAGGGTAAAAAACCATCGCTCGGCTGACGCTAAAAAATCGTAACGGTGATTGTTTTCCAGCAACAAATTTAATATTTTTTATTCGGTTAACATCAAACACAATAACATATCATTAAAGGGCTTAAAATAAACTTTTAAATGGTATAATTATAATTTGCTTACCATCTTATTTTATTATAGAAAAGAGTGAGTGAAAAGTAGCTAATTTGTTGCTTCATTTCGAAAAAAAGCAATTTTCCGCAAATTTGTGGTACCTATTAAAATGGCTTGGGTTGTAAATATTGTTTTGTATTTTCACATTATATTTCACCACTAAGAGAAATGGCTTATAATGGATTGGCATGAATGTAGTTATATAAGCTTATATCATATTGATACACTAAGAGAACTTATAATTGCTTGGGTTGAATGTGGCAATGTAAGCTCATATCATATTTTTCCACTAAGAGAACTCACTTACAATGGCTTGGGATAGTGATGTAAGCTCATATCATATTTAACCACTAACAGAACTCACTTACAATGGCTTGGGATAGTGATGTAAGCTCATATCATATTTTACCACTAAGAGAACTCACTTACAATGGCTTGGGATAGTGATGTAGGCACATATCATATTTTACCACTAAGAGAACTCACTTTCAATGGCTTGGGATAGTGATGTAAGCTCATATCATATTTTACCACTAAGAGAACTAACTTACAATGGCTTGGGATAGTGATGTAAGCTCATATCATATTTTACCACTAAGAGAACTCACTTACAATGGCTTGGGATAGTGATGTAAGCTCATATCATATTTTACCACTAAGAGAACTCACCTATGTCTTGGGGTGCATTTAGTAATGACCGGCATAAGGGAATTAGATGCAATGTCATCGATAGCGAGCGGGCCGCCCTGGACGACACCATTAGGGTGGTGACATCAACCCTAAAAGTTTACTGTGTTTGATTTTATGTCAGAAAAAAATAACCCGTAAATATTTGTAAAAATATTGTCAATATAATGGGGACCTTATTGAGCGGTTCAGGACGCCACAAGTTAATATATAAGGAATTTAATTTTTCAAGGATAGGACTGCACAGCCACTCGAGAAAATGCAACCCAACCTAACGGTGATGCACCATCGTCTCGCGAGACGGAAGGATGCCGACTATAATTTTTTAAAACCCTTTAAGAAACCAAGTTTGTCCCTATAAATCCTTTACATACAATACATAACTATCATAAGATGAAGGGCAAAACAATCCCAAAATAAGAAAATTCTAGTAATGTCTCGTAAAACGTGTATGATATAATGCGCACCGGTCATGAATATATATTTTTTAAAGTTATGTCAATGTAATGCGCACCTCAATGCGTGACATGAAATTTTGTTGAACTTATTACGCTCCACTAAACTCTATCTGAAAATTAACTTGTTATATTGAGATAAATAGAATAATTTTAAAATGCAATAACCCAATTACTGTCTATTCGATCTATCTGAAATTTTAATACCCCTTTTTTATCATTAGCATGAGTGTGCCTGCAAAATTTCTGCTCGCTTGCTTAGGAGAAATTTTTTAAAAAATCGATCTTAAGTTTTTAGACACCGCAAGTTAATATAAAGGATTTAAAAAGATATATAGTGTCATATCTGGCGTGCACTAATGTTATATCAGTGCCGTACTAAAAAGCACCGGTCTTAATGTATGATTTCCCTACGAGACCCATCTTTTGTGGCTAGACGTTAAATAATAACTTTAAGTTGCAACTTTAAATTAAGTTCTTATTTTTAATTAATGAGATCTAGTCTTAAGGACATTAGTTACTAAAATGTTCAATGTTAAGTTTACTAAATTGATGTCTTTAAAAATTTTATTTAGAGATAATATTCGTTTTAAAATTGAGTTATTATAAAATTAAAAACTATAAGACTTTAGGTATTATTTTCATATAAATGGATGTCTTTCTGACGAGTCTATGTCCTCACTCTATGGCGAATATGCGTATTGCTTATTATTTTCCAAAAGTGGCACGCCACTTGATTTCGCCTCATTTATTTGGGGACATAATGCCAATAAATTGCTCTATTTCTCTTACCCAGGTTATTGACTGAGTTAGATTAAAACTATCTTATGAACGTAGTCCATTATTATATATTTCAAATATTTTATGTACAATAGTTAATTGATCTGAGCAATAAAATCAAATCAATTTAATTTGTTATTATTGCAGCTTCTCTAAACTTTCATGATGACTTAATGCTTAGTTTAAAATCTAAACTTCCTCGACTTTAATAAAAAATCAATGACCAAGCTAAAGAATTGTTAAAATCTCATCAAATTTTTCATTGATAAAGACTAACGTTATCTATTGTTCTAGAAAGAAAATAATATAAAATATTAAAGCAAAGACTGTAGACATTTATTTTATAACAGCTGTTGAATCTACACATTTATAAACGTTCTGTTAATACCAGGAAAATGGACACAATCATTTATAACAACTGTGTTAGTAAGGAAGAAATTTGACTCTTAACATTTTATAAACTTTGTGTTAACAACAAGAGAGTGGATATTTTAGATATTTTTAACAACGGATAAAGTCATATACTGTGTGATGAGTAAAGCCTTGACGTTTTTCTTTATATAAATACTTTTTGTACATTATATAACTGTATGTATTTTATATGTTGTAGGCGTTTACTTTAAATGATTGGGACATCAATAATTCTAGGAATCGCTTTAAAAGAAAAACTAAATTCTCAGATCTATACCGTGTTTAAGCGGGCCTAACAGATAGACACAAAATGTCAATAGGATTCAATATAGTCCCGGAGATTTAACTTTTACAAATTACTTCTAACTAGATTCTGGCCTCGGGGTAACATAGTGTTCAAGAATATAGCAAATAACCGGGGGAAATAACGGAACTAACAGCAGAAAGTAGAAAAGAAAAGAATGCGAGTGAACGTTGGGAATGTGGGGAACACACGACGCATTGTTGTTCTCGAGACACCAACCATATACCCAACTTGTTTGCCAATCATAGACTGTGATTGTCTGACTCTATCAACAACCGACTTATCAAAAAACTCTTTTCAACCGCAACAACACAATATTGGGGTGGCTTATCTTATTGATTGATTCTTATTCACTATTGACCACACAAGATTGGGGTGCCATATATTTCGAGAAGTCGAAATGCGTTATTTTATCCGTTTTGTCCGTCTGTCTGTCCGTCCGTCCGTCTGTCATCACCCTAGATCTCAGCATCCATAAGTCCTAGACCCATGATGTATATATGTATTTGTATGTCCTGACCTGCCCTTTGTGCATCAACACACAGTTACTCGATCCGACCTCTTGTAGTGGCAGTAGAGCTCCTGGAAGTTCCGTAGGACTTTAAGTCATTGTAACTTAATGGAACTTGTGAGTTGCACACGGTGGTGTGTTTGGTGTTAAAATTATTGGTTAGTGGTGCGAAAGCGTGCAAAAGTATTAGGTTTTTTTTGTTGCCGTTATTAGAATATGTGTAAAAGTTTAGAGAGTTTTACGTCATAATTTGTTGTGACTTCAATCAAGATCTTAGCGGCCCAGGGTCAGAAATTGAAAAAAATTTTCGAAACAAGCTTCAACATTCAACTACTTTCAACAAGATTGGCAACCACGATCTATCAAACAACAATTGACGGTGTATTTGTGCGATAAGCTGATTACAATTTAGAATGTTTCATTAATGAGTCCTATTTCAGTGACCACAAGAGCCTTGTAGTTAGATTAAAGAGAAAATAAAATCTTTTAAAATGTAAAGAAACTAATTCTAAATAATTTTTCTTTCAGGTATATTCATTACACAAGAAAATTCATTAAAATATGTCTAAAATCTAAACAAAATTACTGATAACTACATAATGCTGATATCTAACATAAGTACTGATACATAATACGAAAATGCGCTAACGCGTCCTGAGTCCAAAAAGGGACCAGGCTTAACATGATTTTTTTAAAGTGTTTTTTATTGCGTGGAACTATAGTGACCATATGTATGGGTATATTTAAAATGTAAGGAGTTTACAGACTGGGTTGTCAGCGGGAAACATATTTACTGCCTGGGTTGTAGGCGGAGAGCTTATTTACTGCCTGGGTTGTAGGCGGAGAACTTATTTACTGCAAGGGTTGTAAGTGGGGAGCTAATTTACAGCCACGGTTATTAAATGGGAGCTTATTTATAGCCAAGTTTGTTAGTGGGAGCTTATTTATAACCAAGGTTTTAAATGGGGAGCTTATTTATAGCCAAGGTTGTAAATATGGAGCTGATTTGTACCCAAAGTTGTAAATGTGGAGCTGACTTGTAGCCAAGGATGTAAATGTTGAGCTTATTTACAGTCAGTGTTATAAGTGGGAAGCTTTTTTTTTATAGCAGGGGTTATGAGCGGAGAGTTAATTCAAAATCAAGGTTGTCAAGGGAGAGCTAATGTACAGCCAGGGTTAAAGATAGGGTGGTTATTTACAGCTAGGGTTGTAAATGGGGAGGTTATTTACAATTACGTTTGTAGGGGGGTAGGTTATTTACAGCTACGGTTGTAAGCTAAGAGCTCATTTGCAGCCAGTATTACAAGTTGGAAGCTTATTTACATCAAACACTAACTTCACATCCTTCGGGATTACATCAACCTTAGTGATTGTATCATACTTCAATATTGTATTATTCTTCATAATTGTATCATCTTTCGCTGTGTTATCATCTCTGGATGTTGTATCAACCCCTATCCCTTGACGTTTTGTTATCTCTTGTAATGGAATCACCTCTCGTATTTGTATCACCTCTCGTATTTGTTTCTCCATTCCCGTAATGGTATCACCTCGTGTGGTTGTATCATCCCTGGTGATGTTATCACCTCTCGTGGTTGTATCATACCTCGTGGTTGTATCATCCCTCGTGATGGTATTACCTCTCGTGATGATGTCACAAGGTTCGGTCCACACCCAAACAACCCCATAGTGACGTCTTTTATGACGGTTTTTTTGTTGAAGTCTGTGGGAATAAAAGATTTTTAAAAATAATATCCGAGTAATGAACAATGAAAAAAAAATTGGAAGCATGAACTTTAAGATATTGATAAAAGTTTAATTTCTTATAGGATGTAATTCGATATTAAATATCATTGAGTTTTTTTTTAAAAAAAACATATTTTATTATATCGTAGTTGTATCTTCCGATACTACCCTCGTGGTTGTATCATCCCTCGTGGTTGCATCATCCCTCGTAGTTGTATCATTCATCGTGTTTGTATCATCCGTAGTTGTAGTATCATCAGTAGTGGTTGAAATAACCCTCGTAGTTGTATCATTCCATCATCCCTCATAGTTGTAATACCTCTTTTGGTTGTATAATTCGTCGTTGTATCCCTCCATCATTCCTCGTTGTTGTATCATCCCTCGGGTTTCTATCATCCCTCGGGTTTCTATCATCCCTCGGGTTTCTATCATCCCTCGGGTTTCTATCATCCCTCGGGTTTCCATCATTCCTCGAGGTTTTCTCATTTTCGTATTGGTATTATCTCTCATTGTTGTTTGGACCCTTTTAGTTATATTTTTACACGTGGTTGTATCATCCCTCAAGGTTGTATCATCCATTGAGGTTGTATCACTAATTGTATTGCTATATCCTCTCGTTGTAGTATCATCCCTAGTTGTATCATCTCTCGCTGTTGTATCATCCAATGTGTTTACATAATCCATTGAGGAAAGTAAGGGTTTAATATCATAGAATTATAAACATATAAATGTAGAACAAATAATTATGTGTTCACAATGTTAGTTTGAATTATACATATTTTTGTTCTGATAATAAAAAACCCCAGTAAAATTCATTTTTCTTTTACTATAAATCTTTATTTGGGAGACATAAATATAATGATGTTCAATATATTACAATTCGAAATTACTAAATTTTAATTATGTCTAGTAAAACATGTTTAATATAATGCGCACTGATCGTGCATTAACTTTCCTTTAGCGCCGCACTAAAAAGTATGGTTCCTTATATATGATATTTTTACGAGAGACATTTTAGGTGGCTAGATTTAAGTTAGTAATTTTTGTTTAAAAATTAAATTAATTTACATTTTATTTTTTATTTGAGATGTAGTATTATTTAAATGAATTGCTAAAATGTTAAATATTTTTTTTACTAAAAATTATTTTTCTGTGAACTTTTATTTAAAGAACAGATTTCTGTAAAAACTGAATTTTAACAGAAAAATGAACACTTTTCAACGTTAAGTTATAACTTTTATATGAATTGATGTTAAGCTGATCATATAGTCTAGTGTATAAACCTATGTTTGAAGTTTTCCATCTTTATTTTTTTAAAGTGGCACGCCACTTTAATTCGCCCCCTTTTTAATTGGGGGACATTATGACAACGATTTTTTCCCCTCATACTCAGTTTACAGATTTGAGTCAAATTAAAACAAATTTATAAAATCAGTTCATTATTTTATATTTTAAAATATTTCATTAAAAAGTATTAATTTGATCTGAGCAATGAAATTAATTTTATTCACTATGTTTGTACACTTGACTAATACTTATATATGATTGTGCTGTTGGTTAAAACTCTCAGCTATTTCTTTTTAAAATTATAGTAAAAAGTTGCACGAGACTAAAATAAAACAATTCTTAAAATCTCATCAAATGTTCATTGCTAAGGACTGAACTCATCATTTATTCTAGAATGAAAAAAATAGTAAATCCTAAAGTAAAGACTGTCGAAAGGGTCAAAACGTCCGCGGTCAAAACTCTTTGGGGTCAAACCCTCTTGTGTCGAATCGTCACTGCATAGATTTATGTCTCTTTATCTGGGTATGTTGTTGGTGACGTCACCTGTCTACCGTATCTTTGTGTTGTTGTTGCTGCTGGTGGCCCTTTCGCTTACTGAGTGGCGATGCTTGATGATGACGCTGGAAGCGTGTACGTCTTGTTGTTTCTGGTGTGTCCAAAACAAAAATCTGACGCACCAATCCTTCAACTAAACATTTAGTTGCTACGTGTGTACGTCATACCATCGAAAGGTATCATGGGATCTTTCTGATGTGATCTCTGATACTCATTACATACTACAAAGTTAGACACCATGTCTTTGATCTCTGATACTCATTACATACTGCAAAGCTAGACACCATGTCTTTGATCTCTGATACTCATTACATACTACAAAGCTAGACAACATGTCTTTGATCTCTGATACTCATTACATACAACAAAACTAGACACCATGTCTTTGATCTGTAATACAAAATGTTTTATAAGAGCTATCATTATCTTACATTTTTAAAAATCCACTCTTTCTTAAAAAAAATATTAAACGTATATAATGTGAGCTAATATTAAAATATTTAGACAGCACATCACTATGTTCAGAATACTTATAAAGGACAAGCATTACTTACAGTACATATAGACCGGATAGAAATATAAAATTGTACAGTGTACGTATTATAGAATTTTTTTCTATTTTCCCCCATATTAATATGTTTTCTAAAAGTGGTTTATTAAATATTGATTTTTTATTTTCCTCATAAAAATTTAGATTTGAATGTAATTTAGCCGGTCTAACTTTGTAAATGTAATCGTTACATTTGAAATATTAGTAATAATAATAATAATTTAAATAAATAAATTTTAATATATACAATAAATATATTTACACCAATGTACATCTGTATATAACTATTTAAACACAATAAAAGTCAGGATTAAATTGCCTTTATTCAAGTGACAATTTACTTAACATCTAACCTTTTTATGATGCATTATTAATAGTTTTTTTCAGAATTCTTATATTCTTTATAAACTTTATTCCTATTCTAACAAACACATTTCACTGGTTTGTGTTACAAGCCTTTATAATAATAATGACTTAGATTGTTGCAAAGATCTCAGTAACAATAAATAAATTTAAAGAAATCAATGACTGATGTGTTTTAAAAATATTTTGTGCTATCTGCAAAAAAGCCTAAGTTCCATAGAAAACGTATAAATAAATAAATGTTTAATTGAATAACTTAGAAAAGAACTAACAATATTAAGCCCCCCACCCCCTCGAATATTAGTTATGATTTAATTTTTCCTGCCAATGTGCTGACACTATATTGCTCATTATCGTTTATACTTGATTAGGGATTTAAATTATTAAGGTGCAGTAAAAAAAATTCATTTGGTACCCATGCTCCGAGGGAATGAACATTAGGAATTCAGTAACCGATAGTAATGAGATATAGACTCTTGAGTTTTTATATACTAAGATGGTTGCTGAATAGTTAATAGGGGGCTCTCCCCGCAAGCTATGGGGTCGGGATTTAGCACACGGGATAATATTTGAATTGTTGAATGATTTTCATTTTAATAACAAAAATAAATGCTTTTGAAAGGGTCCGTCGATTCAGTAGGCAGTAGGACACAAATGAGAACCCAAGACCGATATCTAGGAAGGGCTAGATGACTTTGGCTTTGCCTTTAAAATAAGCCGCACATCTTTGTAACCGATTGCAACGCGCCAAAGTTTTTTTTTAATCTACCCCCCCCCTCAAACTCACATATGTCTCCGATCCCATATCAAACATACTGTTAAAATAATTAACACCTGCTATATATGGATGTAGCAGGTGTTAAAATATTTTAATCATTAAACGATCTTCACTATATTACAAAAAAAAAACTGTCCACTAAGTAGGAGCAAGTCCTGAACACTTAATTACAGCAGATGTCAGCTACAAAATAGAAACAAATCGCCATATCATCATACGATTACCGCTGTTTATCTTTATAATACCGTTTAGCCCCGCACCCAACCCCCCCTCCCCCCAAAAAAATCACTTCAGCATCCCTATGTTCATTGTTTTTACACCACTGTACTATAATAGTATTTCAATGTCATCATATTCACATCGTTGAATCATTACATCTAAATTTCCTTTTTAATAATAAACAAAGAAGTAAAAGGCTAATAGTATTAATAGCGCGCATAATGACCAACATTTTGAGGCATTTTGAACAGGTAACCTGGGTACCCCTTCGAAGTTTGAACAGGTAACTCGGGTACGCCTTGGAATTTTGGACAAGTACCGGGGAGCACATTTTTTTAACAATACTGACAGTCCTGCTCGTAAAACGTGTTTTAAAAAAATTCGCACCGAACGTGAATATATGTTTAAAAAGTATTGTCAAAGTAATGCGCACCTCATTGCACGACATAAAATTTGTTGAACTTATTACGCACCACAACACTATCTAAAAAAATTAACTTGATGTATTGAGATGAAAAGAATAATTTTAAAATGTAATAATTTAATTACAGCCCATTCGATCGATTTGAAATTTTTATACATTTTTTGTATCATAAGCATGAGTGTGCATGCTAAACTTCAGCTCGCTACCTTACTAGATAATGGATTAAAATCGATACAAATTTTTTAGACACCTCAAGTTAATATAAAGGATTGTACAAGTTTAGCGTCATATCTGGCGTGCACTAATATCTTATCTTAGATAAACAGACGCTCCTTCTATGCAGAAGATAATCGCGTCCACAGACCATGAGAGATGATCTGTTGGCAAGTGATGCAGCGGTCACAGGCCACGGCTATAGGGGTTCCACGCATTGCCCCAGCCGCCTAACTATTGTCTAGTTAGGTACCCATTCGGAGCTGGTTGACTCGGGGACTCCTCAGGCCGCGAGAACAAATCCACACCTTCGTGTGGATTCGAACCCGTGACCATCGCTATGACAGTCGAGAGCGCTACCTCTCGACCACCACGTCCCACCGCACTAAAATGCACCGGTCTTTAAGTATGAATTTTTTACGAGACCCATCTTAGGTTGCTAGAATTTAAAAGTTAACTTTAAGTTGAAACTTTAAATTAATTTCTTATTTTTAATTAATGAAACATTAGTTACTCAAATGTTCAATGTTCAGTTTAATAAAGGGATGTCTAGAAATCTTTTTTTTTAAAGATAAAATTCGTTTTAAATTGCTTCTTAAAATATTAAAAACTATAAGACTTTAATTATTAAATTCATATAAATTGATCTCTTGCTGATGATAATAATTGAAAGCCAACCTTGCTAAAAGTGGTCTAATATTTTCCAATAGTGGCACGCCACTTGACTTCGCCCCATTTATTTGGGGAAAAAATGCAAATAAATTGCTCTCTTTCTCTTACCCAGGTTATTGACTGAATTAGATTAAAACTATCTTATGAACTTAGTCAATTCTTTATTTTTTCAAATATTTTATGTACAATAGTTAATTGATCTAAGCAACAAAATCAAATCAATTTAGATCTAATTCGTTTTTATTGCACGCTTGACTAAAACTTTAATGATGATTTTATGCTTAGTTTAAAATATAACTTAACACGACTTTAATAAAAATCAATAACTGCACATGACCAAGCTAAAATATTTATTAAAATCTCATCAAATTTTTCATTGATAAAGAATGACGTCATGTGTCATTTTACAAATACAATAATATCAAATATTGAAGTAAAGACTATAGACATTTATTTTATAACAGCTGTTGAATTTATAAACGTTCTGTTAATACCAGGAAAGTGGACACAATCATTTATAACAACTTTGTTGGTAAGGAAGAAATTTGATTCTTAACATTTTATAAACTTTTTGTTAACAAAAAGAGAGTGGAGAGTTTAGATATTTTTAACAACGGATAAAGTCATATACTGTGTGATGAGTAAAGCCTTGACGTTTTTCTTTATATGAATACTTTTTGTACATAATATAACTGTATGTATTTTATATGTTGTAGGTGTTTACTTTAAATGTTTGGGACATCAATAATTCTGGGAATCGTTTTAAAAGAAGAACTAAATTCTAAGATCTATACCATGTTTATGCGGGCCTACCAGATAGACACAAAATGTCCATAGGATTCAGTATAGTCCAGGAGATTTAACTTTTAAAAGTTATTTCTAACTAGATTCGAGCCTCGGGGTAACATAGTGTTCAAGAATAGAGCAAATAACCGGGGGAAATAACGGAACTAACAGCAGCACGTAGAAATGAAAAGAACGCGAGTGAACGTTGGGAACGGGGGAACACTCAACGCATTGTTGTTCTGGAGACATGCGCACTGTGGTTAGTTTATACCTGCCACCAACCATATACTTAACTAGCTTGCCAATCATAAACTTTGATTGCCCGACTCTATCGACAACCGACATTGCAAAATTCTCTCTTCAACCGCGACCAAACAAGATTGTAAATGCTTATCTTATTGATTGCTTCTCATATACCAGTGACCACACAAGATTGGGATTGCTTATCTTATTGATTTCTTCTTATAATACTAGTGACCCCACAAGATTGAGATGGCTTATCTTATTTATTGCATCTTAAAAAACTAATGTTTGTAAGGCGCCACTTTTTTCAAAAGCCCAAGTAAATAATCCTTGTTAAACGTCCTGAATTGTATTCCAAGTATTTATATTAAATTATAAATGATTAAATCTTCTTATCTTATCTTATATGTTACAGACGCTCCTTCTGTACAGAAGATTATTGCGTCCTACGTATTTCTATGGTTTGTGTTTAGTCCTGTATTCTTACTAGAGTTTTAAAAGATGATAAAGTGGTGGCTTTCCTGGTTTCTTCAGGCAACCCATTCCACGCCCGAATACCGGACGGAAAGAAAGAAAACTTGTATGTGTTTGTTCTTGCATATGGAATAAGAAAGGTGTTATCTCTTTTTATATAGCTCCCTATCCAAATTAAAATAAAACCTTAAACTGACTAGTAAACTAAACGCATGTACGTTCTGTGTTCGGGTAATTTTATGCCTAGCAAGGACAGACTAAAACTCAATATAACTACAACACCAAGTGAACATTCTATACGTTTAATATCATCCAACTCTTTAACACAACAACAACAGCAATCCTCTAACTGCTATCGACTTCCAACCATCACCTTGTCATGTTCACCACACACAACAACAGCAATCCTCTAACTGCTATCGACTTCCAACCTTCACCTTGTCACGTTCACCACACACAACAACAGCAATCCTCTAACTGATATCGACTTCTAACCTTCACCTCGTCACGTTCGTTCTCTGCCGTCATATACCCCCCTCGCATTAGGGCATAACTAAAATGTGTTCAAATATAATGTATAACAGACATTAGTGTTAACAGATGGGGAAAACACCATTAACATAAAATATTTAGGTGACAAAAATATATAAAATTTAACATGATTAAAACAATTGTATCATATGTTTCAGTAATTGAAAATATCAATGCAGAGACAGAGTCTGAATAAGTCCATGTTTGTAGAAACAACCATCTATAACGTATCATTACACCATTTTTAAAATAGTGAACTTTTCATATTTGTTTCTTTTTATGTTTAATATTATTTTTAAATTTCCCAAAACATTTCATTTTAAACTTGAGATTTCTTTT
Source organism: Radix auricularia (assembly GCA_002072015.1). NCBI lineage: Eukaryota > Metazoa > Mollusca > Gastropoda > Lymnaeidae > Radix > Radix auricularia. The sequence continues at coordinate 18,374 of MUZC01004449.1, forward strand.
AAATATATATTGTAGGCAAAATGTAAAATTTCAGACATCCTATGGAATAACACGGTATTGTATAGAATGTCTGATGATTGTATGCCATAAATCAAATGATTGTCATTTCATCCATTGCCTAGACATTTAATAAAATGCTGAGTTTTCATTCTGTAAAACTTGTTGATGGCCTACTACCGCCATTTTTACCGCCATTGTTGTTGGCGGTGGTGCTTTGGTCGTTGTTTGATGATGATGTTTGAAATCTGTGATTGTTGAAAGTTATCGTAAGACAGCATTTAACTTGTACCAAGTTCTGCTGCCAAATAACAATCATTATTACCAACATTCTTTCATGCCCTCAGTTCATATCCTCCGGCTGAGATTCCACACACGTTCTCCAATAACTTTGTCTTGTGATTGCTGTCTGACCATGTCACGAGAGAATGTTGTGCTAGGACAGGAATTACGCCATGTTGACATACAAAGACAGTTCTACGATGAGTTATCTAAAGTAAGAGCAAATACTGATAAAAACCAACTCTGTGACCAAAAGTTAATGGACGAAGTGAAAATGGCTAAGACCACCATTACGTAAGAAACATGTAAGGACTATGTGATTGTAAAACACCATGAAGTCATAATGTTAGAAAATAAGAGTAAGTTGATCTACTCAGTTAAAGAACGCGTGAGAGCCATTTTGTTTTACGCAACTAAATCCGATAATATTGACGTACTTCATTAAGTCCATTCCGTCATTGGTTATGGAGGACGGGTCAGAGCTTTTCTTTCTTGATTATAAGATATTCATACTAACCTCTGATTGGCTACAGAGCCTCACAACGTCTTCCCTACCTGACGATGATTTACAAGATTTTTGTTGGACCTCATTACTGGAATTGAAGGTCATTAAAAGATGGTTATGGTCATGGTCACCTTGCTGTGAGCTTGATGAAATGTTATTGTCATGGTCACCTTGCTGTGAGCTTGATGAAATGTTATGGTCATGGTCACCTTGCCGTCAACTTGATGAAATGTTATTGTAATGGTCACCTTGATGTGAGTTTGATGAAATGTTATTGTCATTGTCAAATTGCTGTGAGCTTGATGAAATGTTATCGTCATGGTCACCTTGCTGTGAGCTTGATAAAATGTTATTGTCATGGTCACCTTGATGTGACCTTGATGAAAAGTTATGGTCATGGTCACCTTGCTGTCAGCTTGATGAAATGTTATTGTAATGGTCACCTTGATGTGAGTTTCATGAAATGTTATTGTCATGGTCACCTTGCTGTGACCTTGATCAAATGTTATTGTCATGGTCACCTTGCTGTGAGCTTGATGAAATGTTATTGTCATGGTCACCTTGCTGTGACCTTGATGAAATGTTATTGTCATGGTCACCTTGCTGTGAGATTAATGAAATGTTATGGTCATGGTCACCTTGCTGTGACCTTGATGAAATGTTATTGTCGTGGGCACCTTGCTGTGAGTTTGAAGAATTGTTATTGTCATGGTCACCTTGCTGTGAGTTTGATGAAATATTATTGTCATGGTCACCTTGCTGTGACCTTGATGAAATGTTATGGTCATGGTCACCTTGCTGTGAGTTTGATGAAATGTTATTGTCATGGTCACCTTGCTGTGAGCTTGATGAAATGTTATTGTCATGGTCACCTTGTTGTGAGCTTGATGAAATGTTATTGTCATGGTCACCTTGCTGTGAGCTTGATGAAATGTTATTGTTATGGTCACCTTGCCGTGACCTTGATGAAATGTTATTGTCCCGATACAACAGGAAGAGAAACATCACACACTTCCAAGCAGCTCCCTAACATTGTACTTAAGAAAGTTGGCTGTGAGGATGGTCAATTCTAGACTATTTTGGTACTTGGACAGTATAAATAAGCTGAAAGTTAAGAAGGTTGAATACATTGAAAAAATTAGGCTCTGTATTCTACAGTCCATTACCACCAATAAACTCTAGAAAGAACTTCATATATTGTGTGCAGCGTTGTTTTAAACATTCTTCAGGAAAACGATAGGGTCTGAAGGTCTCGTCTGTTTTAAAACTTTAATCACTTGATGAAACTGCCATAAATGTAAAAAAAATATTTTAAAAAAAGTTTTTAAGATACCACGTTTTGTGAACTAAAAAGAAGAAAATAAATTTTTTCTTGGGCTATGTTGGAACTTCCCTTCCCCTGGGCTGAGCCAGAACTGTTTTGTTGGATGCACATTGTGGATATTTTGTACATACACACTCTTACACACCAAAATATTTTCGAACTGAAAACGTTGGGCGCATTCGGCTGAAATTAAATGAAGTATCATATATAGACTGTGGAGGAATTTGAAACTGAAAAGTTTAATGTAATAGCATTAATAGACCAAATTTTTTTTTCTTATTTTTTACCTTTCCTTTTCCGTGGTACCGGAAATTTTTTCTTGGGCTATGTTGGAACTTCCAGTATCATATATAGACTGTGGAGGAATTTGAAACTGAAAAGTTTAATGTAATAGCATTAATAGACCAAATTTCAGCCGAATGCGCCCCACGTTTTCAGTTCGAAAATATTTTGGTGTGTAAGAGTGTGTATGTACAAAATGTCCACAATGTGCATCCAACAAAACAGTTCTGGCTCAGCCCAGGGGAAGGGAAGTTCCAACATAGCCCAAGAAAAAATTTCCGGTACCGCGGAAAAGGAAAGGTAAAAAATAAGAAAAAAAAATTTGGTCTATTAATGCTATTACATTAAACTTTTCAGTTTCAAATTCCTCCACAGTCTATATATGATACTTCATTTAATTTCAGCCGAATGCGCCCCACGTTTTCAGTTCGAAAATATTTTGGTGTGTAAGAGTGTGTATGTACAAAATGTCCACAATGTGCATCCAACAAAACAGTTCTGGCTCAGCCCAGGGGAAGGGAAGTTCCAACATAGCCCAAGAAAAAATTTATTTTCTTCTTTTTAGTTCACAAAACGTGGTATCTTAAAAACTTTTTTAAAAATATTTTTATTTTATACTTTTTAGTTCAAATTTAATGTCTTTAAGACATGGGAAATAACTAAAAAAATGAAAATTCCCTGGTTATGTTACTTCCCTTGAAATTTTCATGTTAATGACGTCATACATCTTTATTTTTAGTATAATTACTATAATTAAGTAGAATTGAGTACTATAATTAATGAAATATTAAATTGTCATGTCAATCAAGTATGCATGCAAAATTTCATCAAAATTGGATGATCAGAAGTGGTTCAAAAAAGGAATTCAATTTTTGCCCCGGAAAGACAAACAGACAAGAAAGCAAACTAAGAAAAACGTGGTAAAAACGTGGTAAAAATAGTAAGGGATTTATGTAAAATAAGTTTACAGTTGATACATTTTATGGAAACAAACATCACTGGTTAGTCAGCAACTTATTTAAAAAAATAGATTCACTTGTGTTTTCTGTGTTTTATTTTATTTTTATTATTTTTTTTTTTATTTTATTTGTTTGTTTTTTTATAAAAAATTTTAAAATTATTTTTTTTTCTTGTTATTTAAAATTTAAATGTGTAACTTTATAAACCTTAAAACGTATTTACAAATAAGAAACAAAATAAATTTTACTTTCCAATTATGGTATGTTAATGATACTTCATGTTACTGCATCGGTCATGTCAAAGTTATACTATTAGTTAGAGATGGTAAACAATAAACAAATAAAACAAAATTTAGAATTTTTATTAAAAATGAAACATACTTTAACCCAAAACAAATATTTATCTCATTTGGGTTTTGCCCGATAAAACGTATTTACAAATAAGAAACAAAATAAATTTTACTTTCCAATTATGGTATGTTAATGATACTTCATGTTACTGCATCGGTCATGTCAAAGTTATACTATTAGTTAGAGATGGTAAACAATAAACAAATGAAATAAAATTTAGAATTTTTATTAAAAATGAAACATACTTTAACCCAAAACAAATATTTATCTCATTTGGGTTTTGCCCGACAAGCTGAAATTCCTTTATTATTTTATAAATAATAAGTCACTCACTGGATCTGTAACGCTGAGCAGCCATGTACGACAGTCTACAGCAGTTAGTTTAGTTGAAAAATCTGTGTGTTGATGAGCGCTGTAAAAATATTTAATATGATGACGTCATTGTTTGGTGTGCATCGGTGCGCAAAATAACACCCCTATTATTATTAAATACTTTGCGTACATTTCATAAAGTTTAATAATTCGTATTTATCAAAAAAGGACAAGTTAGTTGGTCTTTAAAAAAAAGGTTGGCGACGTAGGCGCCAAAAGAAGGGTGCGGCGCAGGCGCCACGGCGCCCCGGCACAATCTAGTTTTATATAAACTGAGGTAAACGTTATTTTTCTAGTCACGTTTTACTTATAAGAATAAAATACTTTAAAACTAATAAGTTAACGTACTTTTATATAAGATGAATAAAAACGTTTAGTGTATTCTTAAGAGGTTAAACACGTGCAGTGCACTGATTCTATAAATAGATCTCTATTAAGCCTTTTAAATTAAAAAAATCTTTAATTTGTAGACCAAACAATTATATTCGAGTTGTGTTTCGTAATAAGAATGGGATTTTGAAGGGATCGAAGTTAAGTGGCTTGCCACTTAGATAAAATACATTTGAATTGAATTAAAAAACCCTGTCGCAACAACCTACGGATTTTGATATTAGTCACAAATATATATTAAAACAATTCATAATATTAGTAGTTTTCTTTATTGAGTTTAACACGCTATTTAAATCTATTTTGTAAATCAAATTTGATTGTTCTATTGATTTATATAAGTTTCATTTATAGATGAAATAACATAACACATTATAATAAAAACGAGCAAAATACCCGTGCTACGCTACGGGGTAGGCACAATAGGAATAACTTTATTTTGGTTTTGGGTCTCAAATTCAACTTTAAAATGAATGTAAACGCATCTGGAAAGTAGGGTAGTGATAAATCGAACCCATTTTTAATAAAAACAACGTTATGTGTGTCGAAAAAAATAAAAATATTATTAATTTAAATATTACCCATCAATTTTGGTATATCTGCTTTAATATAGCATTATTATTATCATCCGTGGCTTGCTCCACCACATCCTTCCAGCTACAGCCC
>MUZC01004449.1:27437-52111 GCA_002072015.1 Radix auricularia
TAGTAGCTTGTGGTGTCATTATAGCCAGTACCTTGTGGTGTCATTATAGCCAGTAGCTTGTGGTGTCATTACCGCCAGTAGCTTGTGGTGTCACCCCGGCCGGTAGCTCGTGGGTTGTATCATCCCACGTGGTTGTGTCATTCCTCGTGGTTGTATCATCCCACGTGGTTGTGTCATTCTATCTTTCCTGGTGGTTTTATCATACCCCTTTGTTGTATAATCACTAGTAGTTGTATTATCTGTCGTGGTTGTATCATCCCGTGTGGTTGTATAATCTTTCGTGGCTGTATCATTCCTCGTGGTTGTATCATTCTATCATTTATCGTAATTTTATCCCCCCTCGTTGTTGTATCATTTAACCTTTCGTCGTGGTTTTATCATTCCTTGTGGTTGTATCAACCCTCGTGGCTGTATCTTTTCATCATTCTTAATGGTTGTATCATACTTTGTCTTTGTATCATCCATAGCGGTTGTGTAATCCCTCGCGGTTGCAATATAAGACGTTGTTGTTAAATCTAACGTGTCTACATCATTTCTGGAGGTTTTATTATTTTTAACATTGGTTTTATCACTCATGGTTATATCAACGATCGTAGTTATATTTTTTCTCCTGGTTGTATCATCACTCGTGTTAGTATGATCTCTCGTTGTTGTAACGTAACGTATTTCGTGATTTTATCATCCCTCGTTTTTGAAATAAGCCTCGTGGTTGTAATAACCTTCATGGTTGTAATAACCTTCATGGTTGTAATATTCGTCGTGGTTGTAATAACCTTCGTGGTTGTAATAATCCTAGTGGTTGTAATAATCCTAGTGGTTGTAATAATCCTAGTGGTTGTAATAATCCTAGTAGTTGTAATAATCCTAGTGGTTGTAATAATCCTAGTGGTTGTAATAATCCTAGTGGTTGTAATAATCCTAGTGGTTGTAATAATCCTAGTGGTTGTAATAACCCTTATGGTTGTAATAACCCTCATGGTTGTAATAACCCTCATGGTTGTATTAATCCTAGTGGTTGTATTAATCCTAGTGGTTGTATTAATCCTAGTGGTTGTATTAATCCTAGTGGTTGTATTAATCCTAGAGGTTGTAATAACCCTCATGGTTGTATTAATCCTAGTGGTTGTATTAATCCTAGTGGTTGTATTAATCCTAGAGGTTGTAATAACCCTCGCAGTTGTTTTGTCCTTGGAGTTTGTATCCTCATTCGAGTTTGTATCATCATACGAGGTTGTATCATCATACGAGGTTGTATCTTTATACGAGGTTGTATCATCATTCGAGGTTGTATCATTATACGAGGTTGTATCATCATTCGAGGTTGTATCATCATACGAGGTTGTATCATTATACGAGGTTGTATCATCCATGGTGTTTGAATGATCCCTCAAGGTTGTATATTATCTCGAGTTTGTATCATCCCTTGTGGTTGTATCGTTCCTCGAGATTGTGTTATCCCTTGAGGTTGCCTCATCTATCATGGTTGTATGATCGCTCATGTTTGAATCATCCCTTGTTTTTTGTATAATCACTCTTATTTGTTTCATCCCTCAACGTTGAAACAATTAGTATTGTTGTATCATATATCATCTTTGTATCATCCCTCGTCATTGTTTTATCCCACGTGGTTGCTTCATCTCTAATGGTTGTTTTAAATCTCATTGTTCTATCATCCCTCGGGGTTGTGATCCCTCGAGGATCGTATCATTCCTCGTGGTTCTACCATCCCTCGTGGTTCTATCACCCCTCGTAATTGTATAACCTCTCGTGGTTGTTTCATCCCTCGTAGTTGTATCACATCTCGTGGCTGTTTCATCCCTCGTTGTACTATTATCCCTTGAGGTTTTGTTATCTCTCTTAATGGTATCAACTCTCGTGGTTGTGTCATCCCTCGTGATTTATAATCCCTCGTGGTATTATCATCGCTCATGATGGTATCACCTATCTTGGTTGTATCATCCCTCGTAATGGTATCAACTCTCGTGGTTGTATCACCTCGTGCGGTTGTATCACCTCTCGTGGTTGTATCCTCCCTGGTGATGGTATCACCTCTCGTGATGATGTCACAACATTCAGTCCGCACCCAAACAACCCCATAATGACGTGTCTGATGAAAGTTATTTTTTTGTTTGTTGAAGGCTGGGGGAAAAAAAAGATTTTAAAACATAATATTCCAGTAATAAACCTGTAAATATAACTAGAAAACACAAACTTTAAAATATTTTTTTTTTAAAATCCATTTCTTTTTAAATTCAATGTGATATAAAGCAACTGAACTTTTTTTTTTTTTAAATTATTTCTTTTATGAAATGTTAATTGAAAAGGTAATTAAAATAAGTGCCGCAACATGAAATGTGGTGTATTTTGTATGAAAATATTTTGGAGTGAAAATGTTATGTTTCTTTTAAAAAAAAAATAATGTGAATTAAATGTAATTTGCGAACTATTAATTTTACATAATGTATGCAATTTCTACTTTTACTGTAATTTATATTTGTGACATTTCTTCAAGATAATGTGTGTCTATACACCGAACCTAATGTCGGTCCTTTTATCAAATGTTAGATGGTTACATGAAATGTTAGATGGTTATATCAAATGTTAGATGGTTACATGAAATGTTAGATGGTTACATCAAATGTTAGATGGTTACATGAAATGTAAGATGGTAACATCACATGCTAGATGGTTACATCAAATGTTAGATGGTTACATCCAATAATAGATGGTTACATCCAATAATAGATGGTAACATCAAATGTTAGATGGTTACATAACATGTTAGATGGTCGAATCAAATATTAGGTGGTTACATGAAATGTTAGATGGTTACATGAAATGTTAGATGGTAACATCAAATTTTAGATGGTGACATCAAATGTTAGATGGTTACATCAAATGTTAGATGGTTACATGAAATGTTAGATGGTTATATCAAATGTTAGATGGTTACATGAAATGTTAGATGGTTACATCAAATGTTAGATGGTTACATCAAATGTTAGATGGTTATATCAAATGTTAGATGGTTACATCAAATGTTAGATGGTTACATCAAATGTTAGATGGTTACATCAAATGTAAGATGGTAACATCACATGTTAGATGGTTACATAAAATGTTAGATGGTTACATCCAATAATAGATGGTTACATCCAATAATAGATGGTAACATCAAATGTTAGATGGTTACATAACATGTTAGATGGTTGCATCAAATATTAGATGGTTACATGAAATGTTAGATGGTTACATGAAATGTTAGATGGTAACATCAAATTTTAGATGGTTACATAACATGTTAGATGGTTGCATCAAATATTAGATGGTTACATGAAATGTTAGATGGTTACATGAAATGTTAGATGGTAACATCAAATTTTAGATGGTGACATTAAATGTTAGATGGTTACATCAAATGTTAGATGGTGACATCAAATGTTAGATGGTTACATGAAATGTTAGATGGTTACATGAAATGTTAGATGGTTACATGAAATGTTAGATGGTTCCATGAAATGTTAGATGGTGACATCAAATGTTAGATGGTTACATCAAATGTTAGATGGTGACATCAAATGTTAGATGGTTACCTCAAATGTTAGATGGTAATATAAATTGTTACATGGTTACATACAATTTTAGATGCTTACCATCTATCCATCCATCCATCTAACCATCTATCAATCTATCTATTCATCCTTCCATCTATCCATCCATCCATCCATCCATTTATCCATCCATCCATATATCCATCTATCCACCTATATATCCATCTATTCATCAATCCATCCATTTATTCATTCATTCATCCTTCCGTCCATCTATTCATCAATCTATTAATCCGTCCAACCATACATCTGACCATCCATCCGCCAATCAATCCAACCATCCATCCATCCATCCATACACCCATCTCTCCGTCCATTCTTCCGACCTTCCATCCAGCTATTCGTCTATCTATCTGCCTGTCTGTCTGCCTGTTTGTCTGTTTGCTTTCGGCATAACTGTAAATCTATCTATCTTCATGTGTGTTCTTGTAAATAATTTTGCTGCTGTTTTGTTTTGTTGTTTGAATAAGTGTTTTTATACATTAAAAATTTATTCGAAAGGAAAACTGCTTATATCGGACACGATTTGCTTAAGGTCTTTATAATACAAGTAGGTGTTTGTAAACGCAATGATTTCTTTTTTTATGAGTTAAAAATCGTTCAGTAGAAATTAAGGGTTTAGTATCATAGAATTATGAACATATAAATGTAGAACATATAATTATGTGTTCACTATGTTAGTTTTATCTATAGATATTTTTGGTCCAATAATTAAAAAAAAAAGTAAAATACCCATTTGTTTTACTATAAATATAAAGTCTTTGTATACAATACATAACTATGATAATGTTCATTATAATACGCAGCGCAAGAGAATCCGAGAATACAAAAATTTTAGTTATGTCTCATAAAACATGTTTAATATAATGCGCACCGATAGTTCATTAGAATTCCTTTAGCTCGTACTAAAAAGCACCGGTCCTTAACCATGATTTTTTTACGATAGAAAGTTTAGGTGGCTACATTAAAAAGTTATTAATTTTTTTCATCTTCAATTAAGTTTATTTATTTTTTAAACTCTATAAGTTATAGTATTATTGAAATTACTTGCTAAAATGTTAAATAAATTATTCACTCAAAAATATTTCCTGAAACCTTTATTTTAAGAAACTATTTTATTTTTAAATGGAATTTTCCAAAGGAAAAAGAAAATTATGAAGGTTAAGTTATTATTTTTATATAATTTGAAGTCTAGTTGTTCATACGCACATTTAAACAGTTTGTTAGGAAGAAGCCATCTTTTATCTTCTTAAAGTGGAACACCACTTTACTTCGCCCCCTTCAATTAAGGGACATTATAATTGTGTGGTTTTTATCCTCATACCCAGTTTATAGACTGAGTTAAATTAAAACCAGCTGATAAAGTCAGTTCATTATTTTATATTTCATTGAAAATATTAATTAGATCTGAGCAAGAAAATGGATTCAATTCACTCTGTTTGTACACTTGACTGAAAACTATTAATAAGATTGTACATTTGGAAACAATTAATTATAGCTAAAAGATGCACGAGACCAAAATAAAACAATTCTTAAAATCTCATCAGATGCTCGTTGCTAAGGACTGAATTCAACCCCTGATGGTTCGACACCAGATGATTCAACCCCTGATGGTTCGACACCGGACGATTTAACCCCTGATAGTTCGACACCGGATGATTCAACCCCTGATGGTTCGACACCGGATGATTCAACCCCTGATGGTTCGACCCTGGACGATTCAACCCCTGATGGTTCGACACCGGACGATTTAACCCCTGATAGTTCGACACCGGATGATTCAACCCCTGATGGTTCGACACCGCACGATTCAATCCCTGACACTTTAAAATGTGAATATACTTCACCATTAAACAGTATTTAAATATAAAATTTCCACTTAAGGGTAGGGATGTACCAGATTCAAAATTTTGAAATACGGCCGGACTCGGAGTGAGATTTTTTAAAAAAAAGTATCCGGATTACGGAGATGCCGAAGCCATTTAGAATGAATATAAAAATTTGTTCTAAACTGGCTTTCCAAATTTATGTTGTGAAATACTGCCGGATTCGGGGCCGGATTAGTTTCAAAACCGGATTATTGTTTAGCCGGAGTTCAAGCCAAAATCCGGTAAACCCCTACTTAAAAAAACTATCAGATTATTAAAATAACTTTAACAGTAGAATAGTTAATTGTCAATAGTCGTGACAGTTTTCAATGAAACAGTAACTCGATCTAGATCGAATTTGAAGGATAATTAAAGACAGGTCAACTCGGCCACTCAGACGCCTCTGAATGTGCATTTTCTCTTTCGGCAATAACTGCCATGGGTTTTCTGCCTTTTAACAGCTATTCTCAAAGGACGGATGCGTTTTAACTGAGATGATTCTTGAAAAGTTTGGGGCGCACATTCTACTGAGCCCGAGTTCTGTGTTGTCCTGCATGTTTCTTTAACATTGTTTTTGAGGCCATATATAAGTGGCAAACTTTGCTAATTTGATTGACAATAAAGATCACATATTGTACTTTGAAAACTTGTTGACCTCGGCATTATGTCATCAAATTTGAGAGTTTGTATCACAAACAAGGAAAGAAATTTATGAGACTCTGCATCTGCTCTTTCTGAAGCTCTGAGTCCATCAGTTGTTTGGTTATTGTGATTAGAGGAGCAAAGAATCTCGAATGTAAAACTTTGAAATATGAGCATCGTACATTTTATGTCCTGATATTTCAAATTGGAGTAAAAATTTGGTCGGTGAGAACATTATTGTCAAACAATTCCTGATCCTTCGATATCAGTCATGTTGCATCCAGATCAGATTTAAACACAACACATGCATTCAAGAGATACGCATTTCATGCTATTTTTACATAAACTAATTTTAATATTTCAGAAAAAGAAATGGGAAAATTTTTTAGAAGCTATTTCAATACTAAAAAAAAAATAAAATAATAAAATATTTTTTTTTTAAATGTGAGACATCACACGTGGCCGGACCCACCTGCCCCATGTCACAAACTGTCCCACTATCTTACACCCTTCTTTCCCCAACTTGAAGCGTGAAATAATATAATCCCAAGTTGTTGTATAATCCCTCGTGGTTGTATAATCCCTCGTGGTTATATCATCCATTATGGCTGTATCATCCCTCGTGGTTGTATCATCCCTTGTGGCTGTATCACTTATCTTGGTTGCATCATATTTCAGCTTGTATCATTTATTGAAACTGCATCATCCATATAGGTTGCATCATAACTAATAATGGTATTATCTCTTGTGGTTGTATCTTCCTTAAAGATTTTGTCATTCCTCAGGGCTGTATCATGTTTCCTGGTATTAAAAATTCTCGAGGTTGTATCATCTTTTATGGGGTTATCATCCCTCAAATTAGTATCATCCCTCGTTGTGTTATCATTCATCCTAATGTTATCACCTCTCGTGTTTACCTCATCCCCTGTAGTTGTATTTTTATATCGGGGTTTTATCATCCCTCGCTTTTTATCATACGTCGATATTGTATCATTAGCCGTGGTTGCACCAATCCTCGTGGCTGTATAATCCCTGGTGGTTGTATAATCCCTCGTGGGTGTATCATCCTCTCTTGGTTGTATCATCCCATGTTGTTGTATTATCCGTCTTGGATTTATCATCCCACGTGGTTGAATCAAAACACATTGTTGTATCATCCCACGTGGTTGTATCATCCCTCGTGGTTGTGTCATCCCTCGTTGTTGTATCATCCCTCGTTGTTGTATTATCCCTTTCGGTTGTATCATCCCTTGTTGTTGTATCATCTCACATTGTTGTTAAGTCTGTCGTCGTCGTATCACCCCTCGTTGTTGTGTCATCCCTAATTGTTGTATCGTCTCTCGTGTTGTGCTGAAACAGTTCCAAGATTTAAACAACGATATATACATTGTTATTTAAGGCAAAAATTTTAAAAGATATGTGTACATATTTTGTTATGGTGGAAATATGTGTATATATTTTTATGATTACGATATGTGTAAATATTTGTCATTCTGGAGATATGTACACAGATTTTTATGATTGAGATGTGTGTACATATTTGATTTGATGGTGATATGTGTACATATTTGTTATGTTAGAGACATATGTAAATATTCTTTACGCCGGAGATGTGTGTACATATTTTTGTTATGGAGATATGTGTACACATATATATTATGGAAATATATGTACATATTGTCATTCTGGAGATATGTGTACTTATTTGTCATTCTGGAGATATGTGTATGTATTTGTGATTCTTGAGATATGTGTATCTATTTTTTATGATGGAGATGTGGGTACATATTTAGGCAGCAAGATGATAGAAAGAATAGTTATATTGTTAAGAAACGTTCCATTAAGATGTGAATTTCAAGCCTATGATGACTTGTATTATTGAAATATTTTGCCAAAGTGTAATTTTTTATGTAAGCTAAAATATTATCCAGCAATAATTTTTTTGCAAGAAAAATTAATTTTAAATTAAAAGCTTTTTTAATAAAGCGAAACAATGAAATTTATATTTTTACATTCCTAAATATTCATGACTATTTAAGACGCAAGTGAAGTGACCAACAGATTGTAGTCAGTACATCTTTTCTATCTAATGCAAGGGGCAAACCACTTGATTTCGCCCCTTTTACTGGGGTATAATATACAAATTAACAGTTTCGTTTCTTTAACCGCAGTTAAAAACAGAGGTAGATTAAAAGAATTTGATGTAAATGGTTCATTTTTATATTAGTAATATTTCATGAAAAGTGTCTTTCAATATTGAGAAATTTAATATATTCAATTACACTGTCTTTGTTGCACACTGACTAAACATTGACGGAGGATTTTATCATTAGTTTAAACACTTAGCTGGCAATAAAAAACATTGAAACATGAGTTTATAATTTTATAGAAATATATTAAAAGTAATGGGAAAACATGAGACATGTAAAAAAAACAACTAATTGTTAATAATAAGAAAAGTGGACATTGTAGAAATAACAGGAACATTTAACACATAACATTTTATAGCTAATGGGTTACTAATAAAAGAAAGTTAACAACTCATGTTTTATAGCTAATGTGTTAATACTAAAGAAAAGTTAACACATCATGTTTTGTAGCTAAAAAACCGAAAATATTTGTAAAAATATTGTCAATATAATGAGAACTTTATTTAGCGCCAGGAAATCACAAGTTAATATGAGGAATTTATTTTTAAAAACCATTTTTAAAATCCAAGTTAGTTACTATTAATCCTTTATATACGATACATAACTATCATAATACAAAACAATCCGAAAAAAATTCTAGTTTTGTCTCGTAAAACGTGTTTAAAAAAATGCGCACCTATCTTGAATATATTTTTAAAAAGTAATCTCAATTTAATGCACCATATTGGGCGATATGAATTTTTTTTGAATTTATTGCACACCAAAACACTCTATCTAAAAAATTAACAAATATTTTGAGATGAATAGAATAATTTTAAAATTCAATAATTCAATTACTGTCTATTCGATCTGAAATTTTAATACATCTTTTTTATCATCGAAATGAGTGTGCCGGAAAAATTTTAGCTCGCTAGCTTACGAGAAAAAAGGTTAAAAATCGTTCCAAATTTTTTAGACACAAGTTAATTATTAATATAAAAGATTTAAAAAGATTAATAGAGTCATATCTGGCGTGCACTACAATTATTTATTCGCCGCACTAAAAAGCACCGTTCTTTATGTATGATTTTCTTTTACGAGGCCCATCTTAGATGGCTAGAAGTTAATTGTAAACTTTAAGTTGCAAGTTAAAATTAGGTTCTTATTTTTAATTAATGAGATCTAGTATTAAGGACATTAGTTACTAAAATGTTCAATGTTAAGTTTACTAAATGGATATCTAGAAAACATTTTTTAAAGATAATATTCGTTTTAAAATTGAGTTATTAAAAAAATAAAAAACTATAAGACTTTAGTTATTACTTTCATATAAACGTATGTCTTCCTAACGCCTCAACGTTTCCCAACTTGCGTCGAATTACTTATTGCTTATTTTCCAAAAGTGGCTCGCCACTTGACTTCGCCCCATTTAATGGGGACATAATGACAATAAATCTCTCTTTTTCTCTTACCCAGGTTATTGACTGAGTTAAATTAAAACTATCTTATGAACTTAGTCCATAATTTTATATTTCAAATATTTTATGTAATTGATCTGTGCAATGAAATTGTGTAAAATTGTTTTTCTTGCATGCTTGGCTAAAGCTTTGATGATGATTTTATTTTGATGCTTTTTTAAAATCTAAGCTACCTCGACTTTAATAAAAATCAAAAACTGTACATGACTAAGCTTAAATATGAATTAAAATCAAATCAATTTTTTCATTGATAAAGACTAACGTCAACAATTCTTTTAGAAAGAAAATAATATCAAATATTAAAGTAAAGACTGTAGATATTTATTTTATAACAGCTGTTTAATCTACACATTTATAAACGTTATGTTAATACCAGGAAAGTGGACACAATCTTTTTTAACAACTGTTTTAGTAAGAAAGAAATTTGATTCTTATCATTTTATGAACTTTGTGTTAACAACAAGAGAGTGGAGATTTTAGATATTTCTAACAACGGATAAAGTCATATACTGTGTGATGAGTAAAGCCTTGACGTTTTCTTTATATGAATACTTTTTGTACATTATATAACTGTATGTATTTTATATGTTGTAGGTGTTTACTTTAAATGTTTGGGACATCAAAAATTCTGGGAATCGCTTTAAAAAAAGAACTAAATTCTCAGATCTATACCGTGTTTATGCGGGCCTACCAGATAGACACAACATGTCCATAGGATTCAGTATAGTCCAGGAGATTTAACTTTTAAAAGTTATATCTAACTAGATTCGAGCCGCGGGGTAACATAGTGTTCAAGAATAGAGCAAATAACTGGGGGAAATAACGGAACTAACAGCAACACTTAGAAATGAAAAGAACGCGAGTTAACGTTGGGAATGGGGGGAACACCAGACGTATTGTTGTTCTGGAGACATGCGCACTGTGGTTAGTGTATACCTGCCACCAACCATATACCAAACTTGTTTGCCAATTATAAACCGTGATTGACAGGTACTTTCGGCAAGCGGCATTGCAAAAAACTGTTTTCAACCACGACAACACAATGTCTTATCTTATTGATTGCTTCTTATAATACTAGTGTTTATGCGGCTGCACTTTTTTCGAAAGTCCAAGTAACTAATTGTTGTTAAAATTTCTGAAATGTATTCAAAGTATTTTATTAAATTAAAAATGATTAAATCCTCTTTTTATATAGCTCCCATTTCTGAAATTTAAAAAATAACCTTTAACAGTTACCTCATAATTTTTACCGCTCGAAACATACCATGCTTTCTTAACTGCTATGAACTGTTGTACTTAGCGCTACTGAGACAGACAGTGAGTGAGTCACTTGAGGTTTTATTTGTTTATCTATAGAAGCGCACCACGACTTTATGTGCAGTGGATAGGTTCAAAGATTTCACCTGTAATCATACAATATTTTTGTCTTCTTTGTAGTGCACTTTGTGTATGTAATTAAAAAGCTTGTCTGTTTTATATTTAAATGTGTTTTTTTTGTGTGTCTAGTTTTAAACTCTCATATAAAAATATTGGTATTAAAAGGGACATAATTGATCAAAAGAATGTTTAAATAATCAAAACTCGTGTTGCTCTCCTTGTTTTCTCTTTAATCAAACTACAAGTCACCACAAATGTTGACGTAAAAGTCTCTAAACTTTTACACATATTCTAATGACGTCAACTTAAAAAAAAACTAATTATTTTGCACCCTTTCGCACCACTCTTCAATGCTTGATGGATTATGCATTCGACTTCCGGCAATGGCGGCCGTTCCCTGCGCTAGTGTTACCTCTCGATTCGAAATATTTATTGGTAGTTTTAACGGGGTTTTTTAACGGATCAAGCAACTGAGTTTTGATGCAAAAATGGCAGGGCAGGGCATACAAAAAACATATATACATCATGGGTCTAGGACTTATGGATGCTGTGATCAAGGGTGATGATAGACGGACGGACGGACGGACAAAACGGGTGCAATAGCGATTTCGACATCTCGAAAATGCGCTAAAAAGTCAGCAAAAATAATAAAAAATTTTGCTAAAACTTAAAGATATCTGAAGCTTTTTATGTAATCAGCCTGCTTTTTAAATTTTCACATGTTATTTTCTAAAGATACCATTAGTTATAAATTTAAAAATAAATAAAATTTCTCGCTTTTTCGGGTGTATTTTTTCCCTAATTATTTTCCCTAGGTGAAGAAGGTAATAAAATATAAATTAAATATCTATTTATTTTCACTGACGAGACGTTAGTCGAAGTAATAGCTTTTGAATTACACATACCATGAGTCTATTATACGAGTTTAAATCACTATTTTCATTCTAATTGTGTGCGTGCGTGCGTGTGTGTGTGTGCGTGTGTGTGTTTGTATCTTGTATTTTCCTAGCTTGCTTTAATGTTGATAATTTTCAATTTACTACTTGACTTATTCTTATAGCTGCCAAAAATGACTTGAGTTTTGTAATTTAATTCAAATTATTTAAACTGCTTAGTTATCCAATGCCAACAGACTCATTCTTCTATCTTGACACATTATCTAAGTTTTGGAGAACAAAATCGAAAAAAAAGTGTCCATTAAAAATAAAAATTTATTCTATTTATAAACTTATTTTTACTTATTATTATACATTTATTATATTAAAGTAAATCACGACTGGTGCTTTTGGTGCAGCGATCGCAGGATAGTCATGTAAAAAAGTTTTTATTCTGAATGCCTGCAAAACAATGATTGTCCGACTAGAATAAGCCTTGGAATGGGTTTCTAAAATATAATTTTAAAAAAAAAGGTTCATAAACATTTCATAATATAATATTTATCAAATGAAGACTTAAAACGTGGAAAAGCATTTCACAGGACAAAATCTCTATATATAAAAATGAAAATATGTCTGTGTGTGTGTGTGTGTGTGTGCTTATCCGTGGTAACTGACTAAACTATTCATCCGATTGTCATGAAAATTTTTAAGACTGTTGAGTACCCTCACGGAATGGTAACTGGCTACTTTTTTTTCTCAATCTAACACTAAAGAGGCGCCGGGGGCCCCAAATGTGAATTTTTGCTTATATGAGCTATATAAAAAATAATTTAATCGCTAACTACTTGCTTTTTTAATTGATCTTAACCAAATTTTGCAATTTAATTTTTGATAGCCATTATTTAAATACCATAGTGCACTAAGTTCCAAATGGCAACTCCTTCGAGGCTGGGGGCCCAAAATACGTGTTTTCTTAAACGTTTATGAATTTTTTCACTATTCAATTATTAAAGGTCTTGACAAATAATGATGATGGTATCCATTATTATTCATCTTAAAATAAACAGTTGTTTTGAGCTTTATATCTTGCCCCGAATGGGCCCCTGGGGACCTTAATGTCGTTTTTTGCCTATATAAGCTATATAAAAATTATTTTAAGCGATAGCTACTTGATACATTGATGGATCTTAAACAAACTTGGTATATAAATACTTTATAGTCAATATTAAAATATTATAGGGCACTAAACTCCTAATGGCAACTCCTTCGAGGCTGGGGGCCCAAAATACCTGTCCTCTTTAGCGTTTAAGATTTTTTTCACTATTCAATTATTAAAGGTCTTGACAAATAATGATAAATGTATCCATTATTATCCATCTGAAAATAAACTGTTGTTTTGAACTTTATATATTGCCCTGAATGGGCCCCTGGGGCCCTTAATGTCGCTTTTTGCCTATATAAGCTATATAAAAATTAGTTTAAGTGATAACTACTTGCTACATTGATGGATCTTAACCAAACCTGGTATATAAATACTGGATAGTCAATATTAAAATATTATAGGGCACTAACGTCCTAATGGCAACTCCTCAGGGTTGGGGACCCAAAATACCAGTTTTAGTAAACGTTTAAGATTTTATCCCTAAATTTAATTATTAAAATTCTATACAAATAATGATAAATGTATCTATTATACGTATTGAAATGAACAGATGTTTTGAACTTTATATTTTCCCTTGAATGGGCTCCTAGGGCCTTTAATCTCATTTTTTATAGAAAAATTAGTTTATGCGTTAGTTACTGAGTAAATGAATGGATCTTAACCAAACTTTTTATTAAAAAAAACTATGTATACCATATTAATATAATAAAGGGCAATGAACTTCTTATGTCCTTTTCATCGGGGCCGAGGGGCCCCAAATGTCTTTTTTCTTAAATTTGAAAGATATTTTTCCCATTCATTTTTAACAATCTCGATAAATATATTCATAATGAAATGGAATAAAAATGAACAGATTTTTGAAATTCGATAAATATATTCATAATGAAATGGAATAAAAATGAACAGATTTTTGAAATTGATGTCTTGCACTGAATGTGGCCGGGGGCCCCTAAATATGTTTTTTCTTCTATATCTATCTCTATATTGTGTGTGTGAGTGTATGTTGTTTAAAGCTGACTAAAACATGTATCCCATCGTCATGAAAATGTTTGTGACCGATGAGTACCCTTCAAGAATGGTAACTGCTACTTTTTTTCTCTATTTAACACTAAAGGGGCGCCGGGGGCCGATAATGTCATTTTTTTGGTGCTAAAATTAGTTATATAAAAATTAGTTTAAACGCTAACTACTTGTGATATGGATGGATCTTAACCAAATTTTGCAATTATATTCTTGATAGCCAATATTAAAATACCATAGAGCCCTTAACCCCTAATAGCAGCCCAATCTGTGCTGGTGTATAGCTTACTAAACCATGTATTCGGTCCTAATGAAACTTTTGCAGACTATTGCGTGCACTCCCATGAAGTTAACAGGTAATTTTCTTCGTCAATTAAACACACATGGGGCGCCGGTGGCCCATAATGACATTTTTTGCTTATATGAGCAATAGAAAATTAGGTTAAGTACTAGCTACTTGGTAAATTGATGGATCTTATCCAAATTTTGTTAAAAAAACCTTGATAGCCAACATTAAAATACTATAAGTTCCTGAATTTTTAATGACCATTTCTTCGGGGCTGGGGGTGCCAATAGTCTTTTTTAGGGGGGGGGGTGATTAATGTTTAAGAGATTTTGTCAATTCAATATTTAATCAACGACAAATATATCCATTATCATGCAAATTGAAATGAACATCGTTTTTAACTTTACATCTGGCTTTAAATGAGCCCCATCATGTCTTTCTTTTCTTTAATTAAGTTTATGCGTTAGGTTTTGTGTAAAAGAATTGATTTTAACCAAAATTTGTTAACAAAATCTTGGTAGCCCATATTAAAATGCTATAGGGCACTAAAATTCTAATGTAATTTACTTTTGGGCTGGGGGCCCCGAATGTCTGTTTTTGGTATATGCTTAAGATATATTCCCCATTCAATTTTTAACAATCTATAGGAATATATATGAATGATGAAACTGAATTAAAATGAACAGCTTTTTGAAATTGACATCTTGCGCAGAATGGGCACAGGGGCCCCTAAATGTCGTTTTTTCCTTTATATTACCTTTACAAAAATTAGTGTTAGTTTAAGTTACTAAGAAAATAACGGATCTTGCCAATTTTAGTACATAAAAACTTAAGAGTTTATAAATNCTATATATATATATATATATATATATATATATTTATTTTTCCATTTGCTGGGAAACTTGGACTTTTTTGCACACTTCCGTGTAGGTTTTTGGCATAGTAGTTTTTAAAACAGATCACGAATTGGATTCTTAAATAGTTATTTTTTACTGAGATCGTTTTAAGCTTTATATCTTGTCGTGAATGGGCCCTGGGGCTCTTAATGTCTTTTTTTTTTGTCTTATAAAAATTCAAGAGTCTATAAATAATTACTCTAGGAAACTGAACTCTTTATGTTCATTCCTTCGGGTAGGCGGCCCCAAATGTTTTTGTAATGCACGTTAATAATTTAATTCTCCAAAGCAATTTTACACTATATTTAGAAACATAGCTTGAGTACAAAGTAGCACTTATTTTAGAGCCTAGCCCTTTAATGTCGTTTTTTTAAAAGCTTTTAAATTATTATTTTATTTATCTGTTTGCCATGATCTTTGGACTTTTTTTCACACTTTTGTGTAGGTTTCTGGCATAATTGTTTTTAAAACATATCACTCATAGGATTCTTAAATTGTCATTTTTACTGAGACCGTTGCAACGCACGACCGGGTCTGCTAGTATTTTATAAAAAGATTTTCTATCATAAATAACTTACGATAATTTACGTAACATCGAATTGTTCGTTGCAAGAGTTCATTTTTAAAATTTTATTGTGACACCATTTTAATTATTATCTTCAATCTTAAAACAATTTAAATGTATCTCTTTTTAATGGATTTTTAGTATTTCAAAATTATTTAATGACCATTTTCATATGAATATTTTTTAGCAGAGAATAAACGCACATCGACAATAGAATATAGTTGCTTTAAATTATTTTATAGCTTCTGTCTAGTAAAATTAAAAACAATTTCAAGTCTACACCATAAAAATAACAGTGAAGCAAAATGTTGTAATTATGTCTTATGTATAGATTACATGGAAAAGACGTAAACATAATATAAACGTGTGATATAATGCTGCATTAAAATTAACTATTTGTACGTCATTTCAACAAACAATAAGTTCTAACAATGTTGCATCAAAAAGTTGATTTAATTATAAACGTATTCTTTTTGGTTTGCCTCCTACTATTATTTGTATTTTAGATACCTATTTGCATTAATTTTAAAAAGCCGACTCAGCCACATGCCTACATTTTTCTTGAGTTAAAATATCGTTATTTCTTAACTCGAAGGAAAAATGATGTTAGAAATAATACCAAAAAAAAACGCGACTTGAACAAAAATGTTAGAATATTTCATCAAATGTTTTACACAAATCAGAGTCTGGCCTCGTCAGGGTTCATTGAATCAAAGGTAAATAATTTCAGACATACATATACTAAAAAAAAAAAACTTACTTTAGTCAATGTGTGCTAAATTTTGAAATGTTCAAAATTTGTTAAATACATTTTAATTGCATTTAGGTATATTAATTTAATATTTTTTTGAAAATGATTTCTTCTAAAATTTAAAAAATATCCATTAACTTTCTTTATGAGTAAAAGAAAAAAAAAAATGTACGCATTGTTATAACCTTAAGATTATACAAAAATGTACCCTTATATGATTCATGTTATCTCAAAAGAGGAGAAGTCCGCCAAAGCCGTCACCTATATCTGTTGCCCTGACTCTATCTCTTAATGTGAATTACATTGGCTACTGTGTGTATTCGTATCCACTTTTTTCTTTAACCTGTCATTTACTTGATTTTTAATATCAATGTTCCTGTGTTGAACTTTTTTAAAATCTCTGATAAAAATGTGGTTTTTCTGTTTTTCGGTAAGAAATTTTAAAAGAAGTTGCAGTCTCCATCCTCTTTCATTTTATATGTATGTCAAGTGGTAATCTCCTTCTACTTTCATTTTACATGTATGTGATGTCAAGTAGCTATCTCCTTCTACTTTCATTTTATATGTATGTCAAGTGGTAATCTCCTTCTACTTTCATTTTACATGTATGTGATGTCAAGTAGCTATCTCCTTCTACTTTCATTTTACATGTATATAATGTCAGGTGGCAGTCTCCCTCCACTTTCATTTAATATGTATGTGATGTCAAGTGGCTGTCTCCATCCACTTTCATTTCACATGTATGTGATGTCAAGTGGCTGTCTCCATCCACTTTCATTTCACATATATGTGATGTCAAGGGGCAGTCTCCATCCACTTTCATTTAATATGTATGTGATGTCAAGGGGCAGTCTCCATCCACTTTCATTTAATATGTATGTGATGTCAAGTGGCAGTCTCCATCCACTTTCATTTAATATGTAGTTCAAGTGGCAGTCTCCATACACCTTTATTTTATTTGTCTGTCACGATTGTTCAAGATCTCTTGAACGTTCATAACATTAAACTAATATAAAACCTTAACAAAAGTGAGGCAAAGACTTGTGCGTCCTTTCATATATTGTTTGGTAGGTAAAAGGTCTTAATCTTATTTTGTTTATGGGATGAATGCATTTCCTTTTTATATATGTTGTATAAAAGTGATTTTGTTATAGCCTCACATTGACAATGTGCTTGTTATAGACTCACATTGACAGTGTTTATGTTATAGACTCACATTGACAGTGTTTATGTTATAGACTCTCATTGACAGTGTTTATGTTATAGACTCTCATTGACAGTGTTTATGTTATAGACTCACATTGACAGTGTGTTTGTTATAGACTCACATTGACAGTGTTTATGTTATAGACTCACATTGACAGTGTTTATGTTATAGACTCTCATTGACGGTGTTTATGTTATAGACTCACATTGACAGTGTGTTTGTTATAGACTCTCATTGACAGTGTTTATGTTATAGACTCACATTGACAGTGTGTTTGTTATAGACTCTCATTGACAGTGTTTTTGTTATAGACTCTCATTGACAGTGTGTTTGTTATAGACTCTCATTGACAGTGTTTATGTTATAGACTCTCATTGACGGTGTTTATGTTATAGACTCACATTGACGGTGTTTATGTTATAGACTCACATTGACAGTGTGTTTGTTATAGACTCTCATTGACAGTGTGTTTGTTATAGACTCTCATTGACAGTGTGTTTGTTATAGACTCTCATTGACAGTGTTTATGTTATAGACTCTCATTGACGGTGTTTATGTTATAGACTCACATTGAAAGTGTTTATGTTATAGACTCACATTGACAGTGTTTATGTTATAGACTCTCATTGACAGTGTTTATGTTATAGACTCTCATTGACATTGTTTTTTTGTTATAGACTCACATTGACAGTGTGTTTGTTTTAGACTCACATTGACAGAGTTTTTTGTTATAGACTCTCATTGACAGTATTTTATTTTATAGCCTCATATTGACAGTGTTTTTATAGCCTTACATTGACAGTTCATTTCTTATAACTTTTGATTGTTGGGATTCTTTTCAATTCCATCATATTAAGTAAACTGTCTTGTTCGATGTTTCGGGTTTTATTGTAAGCTTTGAAAGATGTAATGACAAAATACGTAGAGGATTTAAATTTGGATTCTTATGAAATATGAGTACATATTTATTGTAATTATTGAGATATGTGTACATATTTTTATGATTGAGATATGTGTACATATTTTTATGATTGAGTTATGTGTACATATTTGTTATGATGAAGATATGTGTACACTTTCGTTATGATGGAGATATGTGTATATGTTTGTAATTCTGAAGATATGTGTACATGTTTGTTATCATGTTGTTATGTGTACATATTTGTTGTCATTTTTTAAATAGATAGTGGATTACAATTTTCATAATGTACTGTGTTTCCACACGTCTCAAATTTAATTTAAATTGGGGGTTTAAAGCCTAAATATATTTGTAATACAACGATCAAGTTTTTATGTACCATACTAGTTTAAGAACCTTGGATTACAAAGTACTCAACTTTTAAACTTATGTTTCTACAGCTTATATCATTCAAATGACATCTTGGGCACCCGGCCAACAATGGGGTGTAATTTTTCAAAAATGGCTATTTCCTTATTGATGTAGTAAAGCATAAAGAACAATAAGATACATACATAATATATAAGTTAGAATAGATTGATAATGCATTAAAAACGCACCGAAAATCACCAAGCCTAAATTCCTTTAACATCATTTTCAATTACAGACAACTTAGGCGCCAAGATGATAGAAAGGTAGTGGTATTGTTAAAAAACGTTGAATTAAGGTGTGAATTTCAAGCATATGATGGCTTGTACTATTGAAATATTTTGCCAAAGTGTAATTTTTTATGTCAGCTAAAAATATTATTCAGCAATAATTTTTTGCAAGAAAAAATTAATTTTAAATTAAAAATTTTATTAAATAAAGCGAAACTATGAAGTTGCTATTTTTACATTCCTATATATTGAAGACTATTTAAGACGCACGTATTCTAGCAGGTCTCCTGTGGTCGGTACATCTTTTCTACTTAATGTAAGTGGCAAACCACTTCATTTCGCCCCGTCTACTGGGGTATAATATGCAAATTAACAGTTTCGTTTCTTTTACCTCAGTTAAAAACTGAGTTAGATTAACATAAGTTGATGTAAATGGCTCATTTTTATATTAGTAATATTTTATGAAAGATGTCCTTCAATATTCGAAATTTAATATATTTAATTCACACTGTCTTTGTTGCACACTGACTAAACATTTACGGATGATCTTATCATTAGTTTAAACACTAAGCTGGTAATAAAAATATTTTTAAAAACTTTGTGGGACCATGATATATTTTTTCTTAAAATCTCATCAATTTTTATATTGAAACGTGAGCTTATAATTTTATCGAAATATCTTAAAAGGAAAGTGGAAACATAAGACATTAAAAAAAACACTAACTTGTAATAAACAAGAAAAGTGGACACTGTGTAAAAATAACAGTAACATTTGACATATAACATTTTATAGCTAATGTGTTTCTAATAAAAGAAATTCAACACGTCATGTTTTATAGCAAATGTGATGTTTAAAAAGGAATGTTAACATACCATGATTTATACCAAAATGGATTCAATGGAAAGTAAACAAATAACATTTCATAGCATTAGTATTGCTTAAAAGGAAGGTAGAAACATTAATTTTTAAAACATTTGTGTTAATAAGAAAGAAAGTTGATACTTTATATTGTGTGGCTATAACAAATAAAGTAGATATTATATATATGATAGCAATAGCTTTAGTAAAAAGAAAATGAAGACTTTATATTTTGTAAAAAATTCGTTGCTCTATATATCGTGTGATGATTAATGCCTTGACCTTGTTCTTTATGTAAATAACTTTAGAATATTCTTTCTATTAAATGTTTATACGTTGACTGTTGAATCATTTGATTCTACAAGTTCGGAACATCTGAAATAGGGTTCAAGGACGAACTAATTCCAATATCTATTCTGTGTCACAGTTCATCTACAGACAGACACTTAGACAGATTGGTTCCCCCTGTGGAAGGCGTAGAGACAAGTACAAATGTACAAAAGTCTGATTTTTACTGAGACGCATCCTTAGGATCTTTTATAAAATCAGTGGCAGTCGCCTAAGAATTACCCTCTGAAAGCTAAAGTGACCATAAAGATATAGTGATCATCTCTACAGTAAGACCCAGAACCAACCAGCAAGGTACAGGGACAAACATACAAGCCTCTGTTGTACCGAGATAAATCAGCTCGTATTTCACGACGTGTAAACACTGTTATTTATAGACGTTTCCAGAAGTAGAACACGAACACATGTGTGAGTAACGAATGATACTTTTACTTAGATTTACTCTTTTAATATATATTTCTAGTTAGAGCATATTGATTATGTTTAAAGGCGTCGGTTAAAAAAAAAAGAAATTAATTTTTTTAAACCCTTAAAAAATTAAAAAATCATGTTAAGCATGGTCCCTATTGGAACTCAGGACGTGTTAGCGCATTTTCGTATTATGTATCAGTACTTATGTTAGATTTCAGCATTATGTAGTTATCAGTAATTGTGTTTAGATTCTAGACATATTTTTATGAATTTTCCTGTGTAATGAATATACCTGACATTTTTTTTTTTTAAAAGTCATTTCTTTACATTTAAAAAAAAATAATTTTCTCTTTATTCTAACTACAAGTCACCACAAATGATGACGTAAAACTCTCTAAACTTTTACACATATTCTAATGACGTCAACTAAAAAAAAAACACTAATTCTTTTGCACGCTTTCACAGCACTCTTCAATGCCTGAAGAACTATATAATAAACTTCCGGCAATGGCGGCCTATCGCTGAGCTAGTGTTACTTCTCGATTCGAAATATTTTTTGGTAGTTTTAACGGGGTTTTTAACGGATCGAGTAACTGAGTTTTGATGCACAAATGGCAGGTCAGGACATACAAAAAACATATATATCTCATGGGTCTAGGACTTATGGATGCTAAGATCAAGGGTGATGACAGACGGACGGACAAAGCGGGGGCAATAGCGCATTCGACTTCTCGAAAATGCGCTAAAAACTCAAGTCTGTCACTACATGTCCTTTAGATCTATATACGATGCCTAACTATCATAATACGCAGAGCAAAAAAATCCGAAAAAAAGAAAATTATAGTTATGTCTCGTAAAACGTGTTTAATATAATGGGCACCGATCGTTAATATATTTTTAAAAAGTAATGTCAATGTAATGCGCACATTAAAAAATGAAATTGATATATTGAGATAAATAAGATAATTTTAAATTCAATAATTCCATTACTGTCCATTCGATTGATCTGATATTTTAATACATCTTTTGTTATTATTTGCATGAGTGTGCCAGCAAAATTTTAGCTCGCTAGCTTACGAGAAAATGTTTTAAAAATCGATCCAAAATTTTTAGACACTCCATGTTAATATAAAGGATTTTAAAGATTAATAGTGTCATATCTGGTGTGACCTTGAATTATTTTAGCCCGCACAAAAACACCGGTCCTTATGTATGATTTTTTTTACGAGACCCATCTTAGGTGGCTAGAAAAAAAAAGGAAACTTTAAGTTTTAACTTAAAATTAAGTTCTTATTTTTAATAAATGAGATCTAGTATTAAGGAAATCCGTTACAAAATTGTTCAATGTTAAGTTTACTAAATGTAAATCAGCAGTCCCGAGCCTGCGCTCTTCATGGGGCTTCCCCGAAACACCCCCCAGCCCTCTGGCCCCCTAAGGGGTGCGAAGGCAGGGAAGCCCCCCCCCCCCCAGAGCGGTCGCTGCTACAAGCGGCCGCCTGGGCGTCCAGGGCGCTGGGCCGAAAACGCCCCCCACTTAAGTGTTCCTCCCAAGGGAGGTGTGGAATTTTTCCTACGGTGACTCGCTATCAACATAGTATCACTTTGGGGCCACCACGGCAAAGCTTAGGAGTCTTTATAATTTAGATCGCCGCAAAGCGTGATATTACTTTCATATAAATGGATCTCTTGCTTATGAAATCAATGTCTGCACATAACGAATCCTCTGTATATGTTAAGGAGGTTTCATGGATGTGTAAGGACCAAATAAAAATCCATACCAGATAGAGGGTACAGGTCTTTACCAAATATGTTAAGGAGGTTTCATGGACGTGCCATGACCATCAAAAATAACCATACCAGATAGAGGGTTCAGGTCTTTACCAAATATGTTAAGGAGGTTTCATGGATGTGCAAGGACCAAACAAAAAATCCATACCAGATAGAGGGTTCAGGTCTTTACCAAATATGTTAATGAGGTTTTATGGATGTGCCATGACCATCAAAAATAACCATACCAGATAGAGGGTACAGGTCTTTACCAAATATGTTAAGAAGGTTTCATTGATGTGCAAGGACCAAACAAAAAATCCATACCAGATAGAGGGTTCAGGTCTTTCCAAATATGTTAAGGAGGTTTCATGGATGTGCCATGACCATCAAAAATAACGAAAAGGTTTATTGGATTTCTTAAAGGGATGGGGGACTTTTAAAAAATCAATATTTTTCCAATTTCTCATTAACCATAACATCAGTCGTGTTGAAACAAACGCCTAACGATATCTAATAGTATTTAGAAAAATGGTGGAGAAGGAATTTCTTGAAAATTTTTTTTGGTTTGAATCCCGTAATTTTAGCAACCATTTGGAGATAAAAATTAGGTTTGTTCAATTTTACGATTATTGATTTGATTTTACTTTTAGTGTAATGTTAAATGATAGTTAATGGGGTTTTACCGCTCTGTGCATGCTAATGTTAAAGTATTGTGCGGTATGCTTTTTATCGACACATTATTGGTGTGGCTTTAGAGTGATTTCCCTCCAACAAAGGATTCTGAGATTTGTTTGAATGAATTAAAAAGAAAATTGAATCTACTAATTTGAGTTGGATTACTTGCTTTAGATTGTTACCCTCTATACCCAAATATATCAAAGTTTATTATGCGTTTCCCCAAAATATAAAAGTTTATGTTTGCCTTACCCCAAAATATAAAAGTGTATGTGGTTGTTACCCCAAAATATAAAAGATTATGTGTGGGTTACCCCCCCCCCCCAAAAAAAAAGTGTATGTATTTGTTACCCCCAAAATATAAAAGTGTATGTGTGCGTTAACCCAATATATAAAAGATTATGTTTTTGTTTTATGAATGTAGAACATATAATTATGTGTTCATTATATAAGCTTGAATTATAGATATTGTTTTTGAGATTATTAAAGAAACACTTTTTAACTATGCATATTTTATATGAGACCTAACTATAATGATGTTCATTAGCCTATATTTTAAATACGCAGGTCAAGAATATATGAAACTAGCTAATTACCCGCGCTTTGCAGCGGTATTTTAAGATTTCAGTTAGCGCTTAGAAACGGTAAACACTAATTCAATATCCCTTTGATTTCAATCTAAATCGTGATGGATATGCTAAATATATTAACTAAACCGTCTTGGAACAGACGTTAAAAGTTCATAACCCCATTGGAAATTGTATTATTTTAAAAATCTCTTTTGTTCAATAATTTATCCATTAACTCAATAGACAATTTTTAAATTACCTTTTACATAAGTAATGTTAAAAATAACAAACCGGTCTCCAGTCCTAAAATGTGTTTTTGCTATTAAAAATTAATACTTATTTTTAAAAACTAAAATTTGGGTCCGTGGCCCTATGGTTGCAAATTGTATAGTTCAAAACAACAGCTTATTTCCATCTGGATCATGATGAATATGTTTGTTAGTCCAAATTTGATTTAAAAAATAGAGTGTTAACGAATGGTAAAATGTTTTAAACGTTAACGAAAAAGAGATTAGGGGCCAAGGGTCACAAAAGATTGAAAAAATATTATTTTATTGACCAAACGAATTTTAACATAGGTCTTCAAATTTGTATCTTCCGAGTTTTTAAAAAAAA